>JASAOG010000297.1:0-400000 GCA_030265305.1 Biomphalaria pfeifferi | reverse complement strand
TTAAAAATTTTGTTATTATATTATTTTATTGCTTGATGCCAATGGACCTCATTCAGCAATCGTAAACAAACAACATTTAGCAAAGTTGTGCTTTATCTCTTCTATATAATTTACGATCTCATGTTTAATTCATGATGGTTGTCACGTGACAGTTGTTTTCAATTTTTTAGCAATAAGATCACGTGACTAAATGTTGTTTGTTTACGATTGGTGAATGAGGTCAATTGAAAAATGCTTAAATTGGCATTATCATTTAGCAACTGCAAATATGCAACACACAGTACATCTAAAGAGTGCTTGCGTGTTTGTTGCTATTTTAATAATATTGCAACTAAAATTGGTCAAAAATGATTTCTTTAAATGTGCGTTACTCTCATTATTATTATATTTATATAAATTTTGTGTGACAGTTTTAGTCTTAAATTCGTGAAAGAAAAACTAAACAAAATGCCAAAATAAAGAGCTCAAAACCATAAGAACTCTAAAATAGACGGAAACGGAGGTAACGACACATAAAAAGTAAAAGAACAATTGATGTCGTCACCAAGAGAGTTTCCCTAAGTACGGCCACAGCTCATGTGCGCCACTTGTTACACGCGAGCAACAGTTTGCTCACCCTAGAAATTGGTGACTTTTTTTGTCATCAAATTTTGATAAAATTACCAGTGGTTGTGACATTCTTTATCACAGGGGGGCTGAATGAGGGACTGAATTTACTTCTATTATTATCAAAACACACATACCGCTATTGAAAAAAAAAAACTGTAGGGTGAGCTGCTTGATCTGAAAACTATTTCGCAATTTATCTCAGGCCGAGGACTAGTTGAGTTATCTGAACCCTTCAACAGACAAAATGAAGGAAGTAGAACAAGAATTAAAACCCTCTCTCCATATATATATATTATATATATATATGGCTCCTGTGACAAAAAATGGTGGACATTGTGAATGTGATATTCCGCAATAATTTATTGCACGTAACAAAACATGAATCAATAAAACAAAATTAACTAACTAGTCAATTAATTATTTTGTTTGATATCAAACCACAAAAATATTTACTTTGTAATTGAGAGATATAGTTCTCAATTTTGTAAACGCTAAACAAATGAAGTTTCGAACTTGAATTGAAGTGTTCCTTAGCTGCCTATTCTTAAACTTCATCCAAGTTTATATGAGAATAAATTCTGAAATGTTTTTTTTATCCTTAATTTTCATTTAGAAAATTGATTACTATCAAAACCATAAATGTGTAACTAGCGGTCTCAGTTTGGTTTAGTTTTTGATTATTTTATGTAAACACACCACACCTACACAATTGTTCTCAGTTTTTTCTCTTTTTATAGTCTCATTTTTTTTGGTCACCTTAAACACTTCTTTAAAAAATTAATAATCTTTAGTGTCAAAATTGATGCAGCCATCAGAACTACAACGACATTACGTCATTTCGACACTGACAATAAAACTTTTAGTTTAAAAAAATGGCACAGAGATAAATGTGACAATTGATGTATTCTGTTTCTCTTCTTTTGTTAAGCCTCCACTAATATTTTCCTCAGTATCGCCGCAACTTCCCAGCTACTTGTTTTTTTTTCTCCACAGGGCAAAATGGCGTCCAGTCGATAGCGCCAAATCTGGATATATCTTTAACTTATTTAGCATCCATCCTCTGATCTTACTTCCCATAAACCATCTCGCCGTAAGTTTCTGTTCCATACACATCTAATTGAGTTCTAGATTCATGTCTTTATTAATATCTCCCAGACTATTCATAATTCATATCGCACCTAGGCAACACAGAGAGAGAAAAATGTCAGTCAATAACCTCAGGATTGAATAGCTGACATAAAACATTGTTTTGTTTCTATATTTAGAATAGAACTTCTGTCATTAGTGTGTTGACACTGTGTGTCACGTGTCCTTGTAGTGGAGGCACACATATTTCCATGTAATCTCAAGCAGTGAATAAATTAATGTAATTATGTCACTTGTGTTCTGGTATAAATCTGTATCTACTGTTACAGTATGCCGATGCCTCGAGCAGTGTGACTTATCACCATCTTGTTCTGGTTTATGCTGGGGTATCCGTTGATGTGTGTTTTTTTTTATTAATTATATAAAAATTATATTATTAATGTATGATATATGACGGGATAGTGAAATATGGCCGTATATTTGACCGGAACCGAAGCCGGAGCTACTATCCGGTGCACCCCTAATAAATATATATATTGTTATAACCCCACCATGCACACTGCCATCCAAGAGAGTGCAGAAGGTGCGCACTATTATTGACTAGACTAGGAGCGGATGTTGACATTAGGGAAGAAGGGAACAATTTCCGCCCAAGTCTAGAACGGAAATGAAGATGCGTGGACTCTTGGGCATCCTAAAGTTCAAAATCCCAGACTTCAGCGGGATACGAACTAGAGACCTTCCGGTTCGAAAGCCAAGCACTTTAGCGCTCACCCACCACATCTTACCTCTAAGAAAGAGGAATTAAATGTTTGAAAATGGCACTCTGTCATAGTTAATGTGGTTCACTAATTCAAAAAATGGAGTTGTCGTCCAAAATTTTTATTTTTTTTTTTTATTTAATTTTTATTTTTTTTATCTTTTGGGCTACTAAAGAAAGAGACTGGTGCCTGTAGCCAATGTCAAAGAAAACTTGACCTCGCATCCATTGCTGTGAGGTATGAGCAGTACACTAGAATTCATATAATCAGTAGATCACTACATTTTGTGTTTTTAAAACTTTTTTAGTTTTTATCCGGAATCCTAAAACTTTGCATGTGATTTAGCGTTAGAAGGAAAAAAAAACTTTACTAAATTATGTTTGTTTCTTTTTAATTATGGAACGATCAAACTGTATAGCATTCTTCGCTACAAATAAAAAATGTAAATACTATACTGAAGTATTATACAAAATATATAGTCTTCAAAACTATTGCACTCATACTTTAGATCCTCACAATACACTTTTGTTTTCTTAGGATACCTCAGCTATTTTTAGCTTTTGACGTCAGTTGAGCTAGGAATCCTTGGGCTTTTGCCTCTATTCTTAGCCTCTTTTTTTGGGCTCTGCCTCTCTTTTGGGCTATTGGCCTCTTTATTGGGCTTTTTTTTTGTATAGTCAAAAGGCACAATTTAGATAGCTACAATTTTAAACAAATTGATTACAGTGTGATCAAAAATGGGAATGAAAATAATTACATTAGGGTTGTCATAGCATTTTAATGTCATACGTTGCATTGTACAGATTATAAATCACACAAAATAAATATTTTTTTAATGTTAAGTACTAAGGATAAAGATATATATACATTCTTTTTATTCAGCACAAGAGATTACATTACCAACAACACATAAGACAAAAATTAAGGTTAACTAAGTGCAGAAACTGTCTAATATAGAATTATCATTTTTTTTTTTTTTTTTTTTTAAAAGAAAACCTCAGAATTTGCGCTATTTAATTTTATTTTTCAGTTTTGGCAGCTTGTTTAATACAATTGACAAGTTAACATTTACATAGTTGCCACAGTTTGCTTCTAATAAGTCCCTTACAGTACTTCTAACTTGAAGGAATAATGGACATTCTAAATACATATGTTTCTCATTGTCAGCATTTTCAAGATGGCATAATATACATGCACGGTCATTTGCTCTTCTTCTAACCATAGGGGTCATCTCTAGCTTTTGGTGGGATATGTTTGCTGTGTAGGTTTACGAATGTGTCCTTGAATTCTGTCACCCCAAGAACTCTCCCCCACTTAATCCTATTCACTAGACATTCATGTAACAGCTTTTTAAGTGTTGTGTATGATTCTTTGGTTTTGTTGTGTATTAAATGTTCATTACCAGGTAAAATTCTTGAAATAGATCTGTAAAACGGATGAGTGACTGTACCAAAATAGTGAGGAGTATCATTGTGTATTGGAAGAAGACTACTTAATCTTAAACCATAATAGTAAATTGTCAAGGGAAAGTTTGTTGGGTTTCTAACTACTTGACCTACAAATTTTAGCCTTAGCGAATGTATTTTTGTTTTGACATCTTGTAAATTTATCCCCCCATCCTCCTTGTTTTGAATGAGTGTAGTGTGCTTAATGCTCCTAATAGTGTTTTTAAATATAAAGCCTCTAATTAACTTGTTCAGCTTGTTTATGAATTTAGGAGGTGGCTCTGTAATGTTAGCTAAATAGACAATCTTTGGAATGACCAAACTATTTATCAATACAGCTCTACCAAATATAGAATTACATATCGAAGACTATTTTATTTATTGCTAAAAAAAGATGCACATGTTTTCTAAACATATACCTCAATGATTATAATACAAAAAGGGTTTACAAAATTTGAAACTTATTAACTTATATAAAAATTTTAAAAAGCAAAAAAAAAGTTTTTTTCAAAAAAAATATTTGTAAACTCAGTGTCGTATTTTAATTAATATGTACAATCCCCCCCCCCCTTTTTTTTTTTATTCATGGAGATGTGGCTCATATGCACTCAAATAGAAATAGATTTTACATTTTGAATACAATTATTTAAGTGTAAGACTTGTTAAAATGTCCGGTATCAGTATCGAGTAGAGCAGGTCCGTGAGCTAATCACTTCAAAACTAGAAAATATCTATGCAGGTGTGGAGTTCAACGTAGTATATCCTCCATCTTTGACAGACAACGGATCTACATCGCCCCAAAGTAGTCATAAAACAACATATTGACAATGACACATGCTTCCTCTAGTGTTTTTTTTAAAATTCAAATCTAATTGAATCTTCCCGGAGATCAATAATGATCAGTCTCAATTAGACCTCGACCCAAAAAATTAGGATGTGGAACTCGTTCATCAAACCAGTACATCTTCGTGTCCCCCAGGAAACAGCAAGGGGACGTAACCTGTTAACTTAAGTTTATTATTACAATAACATTTTAATGACATAGATCTAATTAGGGATGATAATTAACAAAGAAAAAGTACACCTAACTTGCTACAGCTTAACAAGTTCAATTAGAGCCGAAGTAGAGTTAAAGTAGAGTTGTAAAGATTTGAATTTAACAGAATAATAAGTCGTAGCAATGAACGGTGGCTAGTCATAGCAGACCGGAAGGTACAGTGGTGAGTTATAGCAGACCGGAAGGTGCAGTGGCGAGTTATAGCAGTCCGGAAGGTGCAATGATGAGTTATAGTAGACCGGAAGGTGCAGTGGCGAGTTATGCCAGACCGGAAGGTGGAGTGGCGAGTTATAGCAGACCGGATAGGACAGTGGCGAGTTATAGCAGACCGGAAGGTGCAGTGGCGAGTCAAAGCAGACCGGAAGTGACAGTGACAGTCATTGCAGACCGGAAGGTGCAGTGGCAAGTCATAGTAGACTGGAAGATGCAGTGGCGAGTTATAGCAGACCGGAAAATGCAGTGGAGAGTCATAGCAGACCGGAAGATGCAGTGGCGAGTTATAGCAGACCGGAAGATGCATTTGTGAGCCATAGCAGACCGGAAGGAGCAGTGGCGAGTTATAGCAGACCGGAAGATACACTGGCGAGTCATAGCAGACCGAAAGGTGCAGTGGCGAGTTATAGCAGACCGGAAGATGCAGTGGTGAGTCATTGCTGACCGGAAGATGCAGTGGTGAGTCATAGCAGACCGGAAGATGCAGTGGTGAGTCATAGCAGACCGGAAGGGGCAGTGGCGAGTTATAGCAGACCGGAAGGTGCATTGGTGAGTCATAGCAGACCGGAAGGTGCATTGGTGAGTCATAGCAGACCGGAAGGTGCAGTGGTGAGTCATAGCAGACCAGAAGATGCAGTGGCGAGTCATAGCAGACCGGAAGGTGCAGCGCCGAGTCATAGCAGACTGGAAGATGCAGTGGCGAGTCATAGCAGACCGGAAGGGACAGTGGCGAGTTATAGCAGATCGGAAGGTGCAGTGGCGAGTTATAGCAGACCGGAAGGTGCAGTGGCGAGTTATAGCAGACCGGAAGGTGCAGTGGCGAGTCATAGCATACCGGAAAGAACAGTGGCGAGTCATAGCAGACCGGAAGGGACTGTATCAAGTCAATGTTGACTGTGTTTTTCCAAGATTGTTTTTTGGTGATGTATACTGATGAAGCCACAAAAGGGTCTGTATAAGTTATTGAAAGTTTATTTATTAATAATTAACAAATAGTACGCCTCTATCGGTTTCGCTGTCTAGAGCTACAAATCAACGACCAACTAACAGTAAGCAGACCGGAAGTAATTTATAGCAGCCCAGAAAAGTAACGACAATATACATAATACGACGGGGTTGGGAAAAAGGAGGAGAGGTTTCCCACATTATTTTGGTGTCCAAAGAAACAAAAAATTTTAATAATTACTTTATACGCTTGTAATTGTAAATACAACATGAAATATTAAAACTGGGGGAAAGTAATGTTATAACCTTGCCATGCACACCGCCATCCAAGATAGTGCAGATGGTGCGCACCATTATTGACTAGACTAGGAAGGATGTTGACATTAGAGAAGAAGAGAACAGTTTTCGCCCACGTCTAGAACCGAGATGAAGATGGGCTCAAGGCAGATGTCCTATGTGATTGTCATGTCTTCATGTAAATAAACATCTATGTCTCGTTGAGTTGCCTCCCCTCAGTTATTACAATTTTTAAAAAATTTCATACATTCATGCCAGATCCAAATAACTTGGAATCAAGGCTATTCCTGCTAGTGTTCCACTCTTTTCTTTGAGTTTGTCAACAAAGAAATGGATTATGGGCTTAGCTGAAAACATAATTCAGAATAACTTCAACCCCAAAAGGATAGTCTCACGGTTTCGATGCTGCTACTTGTGACTTATTTCTGTCAGCTGCTGAGTTGGTAAACGTAACATGTCAGATGGGCAGGGGCATAGCTATGAATTTTCTATCATTTGGGGGCCGGGGGGGCTTGACCTCTTTGGAGGCCCCTGCATTCTGCTTAATATTTAATGTAAAAACACTCATTTGGGGGCCCCCTCAAATGGAAGCCCGGGGGCTTTTCTAATTCTCCCCCCCCCCCCTCGTAGCTGCGCCACTGCAGATGGGTTGACGTCTCCAAAATGTAAAACCAAACTAATGCGCAAGTTCTTAGTATTACTATTATATCTTTTGTTGAGAGACATTCTTCTTCTTCTTCGTAATTGTTCTAAGAATTGAGACTCTTGGAACTCATGTCCTTTGAAAACTTGGCTCCATCTGCCTGTCTGAACTAACTTCTGTATGGGAAAAATTCAAACAGATATATATATATATATTACTACATACGAAAGTGTGTCAGTCACTGATACTTCTCATGGTATTTGGCAAAACTGGCACAGTGGTAGTCATATAGTGCTTCGAATCCACGATGTCCACTTTGATCAGGTACTTGTTTCGGTTGTCTGTACATTATCTTTCTGACTCATGCATTAAGATAATGAACACAATGTTTGAAAAGAATAGCAGAAAGAAGTTATAGAAAGCTGTATAGCGTAACGTTATTCTAAAGCATGCTTCTGTCTGATATGCATCGTTCTTATCGTACGTATAATTTAGCCAACTTGTGAAACCACGGAACCCATCAAGGTTTCTCAATTTGGGGTACGCGTACACCTGGGGTTACGTGGAATAGAAAGGAATTTACTGCACATGAAGCAGCTGACTCCTTGGTTTGGGACTGAAGGGAGTTTACTGCACATGAAGCAACTGACTCCTTGGTTTGGAACTGAAAGGGAATTTACTGCACATGAAGCAGATGACTTTTTTATTTGGGACTGAAGGGCATTTACTGCACATGAAGCAGTTGACTCCTTGGTTGGGGACTGAAGAGAGTTTACTGCACATGAAGCAGATGACTTTTTTATTTGGGACTGAAGGGCATTTACTGCACATGAAGCAGCTGACTCTTTGATTTGGGGCTGAAGGGAGTTTACTGCACATGAAGCAGCTGACTCTTTGATTTGGGACTGAAGGGAGTTTACTGCACATGAAGCAGCTGACTTCTTGGTTTGGGACTGAAAGGAGTTTACTGCACATGAAGCAGCTGACTCTTTGGTTTGTGACTGTTAAAAAAAAAATCAATGTTCCGAGAACAAAATCATTAAGAAACATAGTGGCCCAATATTAGCTCATAATAATGCAACAAGATTACGCTGATCATACAAATTATTAGACACATTATAGCGATACACCTTTTGCCTTCTAACAAGTATTATATGAGTACATGCGATCAATTAATTTTTTAGATTGACTCCAGTTTATGTTGCATCAGACTTGGCACTTAAAAAAGAGTTTGATGTCTCCCTGTGACATTTCTGGGTCAATGATGAGAGTGGGGGATGGGGGCTCACAACTTTGCCAAAATCAAATCAAATGTCACGAGAATATCATATAAATGTCATATAATGGACATCAAACGAGTTGCCCTGACCAACTCTCAGACATCCATTGGGATAGGCGGAAGTTCGGAACTTTTCTACAAGTCAACAAAAATGTAGATTCCTTAAACTAGAGATGTTTACGTTGTAAAAGATGGTCGAGACATTGTTTTGTGTTTACATTTGTCAGTTTCTCGATCACTCTTGTCTCATTTCTCGAACTGACCACATGGAGACTTTGGAAGATGGTGGGCAGGACGTCTGCGTGCAGTTTCACACATTCCTAGTCTTCTTAATCAGTCACAGTATAATGACCTTGACCTACAGCTATCTAACTAGTTCAGTCATTGAGGTTAATAAGCTGGTGTAAATTCAACAAATGTCACCATGGCTTTGCATGAATGTTTGCGTCAGCTATGTGTGTGTGTGTAGGTAAGAGGGTGGGGGTAAGTGTAAGCAGACCAAATGCTTGCCCTTTGCCCTTAACCTTCTAGTTGTAATCTTTGTTGGATACTTGAATGTTTATGTTCTGGTCAAACAAAAATCTTTTGTTGACTTTTTGTTTTCTTTTATCAATTTGACAAACTGACCAAACTGAAACACGCCTACAGGATCATACATTAGAGAGAGAGATAGTTAAGTAAGTGAGACTGGGGAGGGGAGATCACTAGGAACAGTACGCGATGTCAACTGAAAGCTTTACAACAAAACAAAAACTGATGAAAAGATGACTATTTAAAAGAAAGACAATTGTCGTCCCTGTGCCGATGTCCAAGCAGGTCACTTTCACATCTCAAGTCAGTGAAGCCGTGTGAGTTAAATCTCAACTCCTTCTCTTTCACATCTCAAGTCGATGAAGCCGTGTGAGTTAAATCTCAACTCCTTCTCTTTCACATCTCAAGTCAGTGAAGCCGTGTAAGTTAAATCTCAACTCCTTCTCTTTCACATCTCAAGTCGGTGAAGCCGTGTGAGTTAAATCTCAACTCTTTCCCTTGTTACTGTGACATATGCGAGAAAAAGAGAGACATCCTTTCATCCATGGCTTTTGAGTGTTTGATCATCATACATCAGCTTCTAGATCAAGTATGTAATAGTCAACCAAATATGATATGTGGTGGGCGATTACCAGTGTCAAGTTACACTAATAACAAGTATTAATTAATAAATACCACACGAAAGGAAGGATATTACAAAATAATAATAGGTCAAGTATCTTCATCAACACGAGTACATTACCCATCGGTGGGGGTGCACTGTAGATAATCTGATTAATCAATTTCATATGCTTAAATAAATAACACTATTCAATTCAATCTAATTCAGTGACAAACGCTTTCCCAAACGACTTCCGTACGGCGAGTAATGTGCAGGAACGCGCTCCCAGGGAGGCCAATACAAGCGCTACAAAGACAGTCTCAAGAGCTCCTTCAAGGAATGCGATATCGACATTCATGGCTGGGAAGCACCAGCTTCCTCATGGCGTGAAGCTGAGTCTCGGAGTCTCGAGACTTGAAGCAAGAAGAGTGGCCAGTTGCGAAAGAGCGCCGTACCAACAAAAAGCTGAGAGAAGAAGCAAAAATATCTGCAACTGACCTAACCCACCAATGCCAAGTACGCGGCGGCTCCTTAAGCGAGGATCGGACCTTACAGCCATCTTCGAGTCCATAGGAAATGAGAAATGTGCTCATCTTCGACCACGAAAGAGGATATATATATATATATATAATAATATTGAAACAAAACAAGATTACAAAGACAGTTTGTGTGCTAACACAAACCCAGAATCGGCTCCCGAAATGATTCGCTTAATTAGGGTGTTAATATTTTCATCATGAATATCAGAAACTATGAAGTACAAAGTACCTACAACTTCACACCATGGCACCGTACATACAAAGAGAAGAGAAGTGTCAAAAGTGTTACCGATATTACAGTACTGTTAGGCCAACTGACCACATGATACCACAGGGCCAGAGTATGGAGATATATTAATCTTATAATTTTTATTATTACATTATTAATATTCATATTTACTTAATGGATTGATTAAGCAGATATGGTTTATTGTGGGCCTGGCTAACTGATGTCATTGAATAATTATCTAATTGTAGCTTTTGTATAGGGCCCAATCTCTCATCAAGGATTCTTCCTAACTTACTCTTTCGTTAAGTGTTTAAGTAAAGTTAATTATAGGCCCAATGCACCCTACTTGTAGGGTATTGCCTACTGCTATATCCAATGTTGTTTTCAAATAATGTTTTATTTATAGACATACTTAATGCATTCTTTCTCGTTGAAAACAAAAACTAACATTTTCTTTCTATTTTAGTGGCTTGTATAACAGCACAAAAAAAAATACTTAGTTTAGTAATGCAATTTTTTTTTTTAAAGATTATGTTTCAAACAAAAAAAAAAAAACACTTAATATACATATTTTAATAGTGTACAGAAAAGTAATGTCCCTGTTTTTTCCCTATTAATAGTGAATGGTTGTATTTTTATGAAAAACTGCCTGAATATTTTATTTAAAAAATTAAACGGTTCGCTTTCAGAAATCAAAAAATAACCTAGCATTAGAACTTTGCAAGATCTAAAACTAACACGAAATCAGATTTTCAATAACTTTTTTTCGATCTAAACGGTAGGGACGAACGGACAGACAGACAGACCAGTTGAAAACTAAGGGTGAATATTCGCCTTTCGCAGGCCGCAAAAAAATAAACTAAATGTCAAGCATTAAAAACCCTATCTCCCTTGTTCTTGTTTGGTGGAGATTCTTAAAAAGAAATAATTTTATGTTTTGTCTGTTTTAAAATATTCGAACCATAGCAGTTCACATAGTTGCATTCGATTCAAGTCAATTGATATTATTACATTCGATGTTTTCACTACAATTTTGGTTCATCTGAATAAAATAACAAAACTGCAGGTTGTTGGCGAACTGCGACTATTGCGGGATACAAAAAATATCAAAAATGAATAATCTCAAACATTGCAGGTCAATGACTCTCTTATTATCATTTTTTTTTTAACTTCATGTCTTTATTTAAGCATAAAAAAAGAGTATCCCATGAATTTCTTGAAATAGCCAATTAATTCAACCCTAATTGTCTTGACTTTTCATTATACTTCATAACGAACTCTTCCCGTGGGTCTCCCTCCATTCATGCCGTTCTATTAATTGCGACATGCTTGAGGTCAAGGTTGATATGTAACCCCCCCCCCCCCCCCCAACTGAGTTTTGAACAAGTGCCACAGAGTTTTGCACGTAGGCCACTTGGTCGTGACCTTGCGTGAAATGCGATCTTCACCTTGCACATTGCTAGAGCTAGTTCGTTTTGAGAAAAAAGAATCTGCAGCTAAGAATGTGAGGTGATGCAGCCATGAGTGTATATACAATAACTAGCATTGCACACCGGCTACGCCCGTTGATTTGTTCCCAGGCTTTATATTGTTTATTATGGTTGGGAAACCTCCTCCTTTTCTTGTTCTTATTTATTAAACGGGCCACATTTTAACGACCCCCCCCCCCCACACTATTTAGCCCGTGTGTATCTATTACAATGAAATTAAACGGCCCTCTTTTTTTCCCCCTCTCTTTCTCTCTCTTTTTGGAGCCCCACATTTTTGTTACTTTTTCACTCTGCTCATCGTGATTCCTCCGAAGCAGAAGTTTGAATGGACCTCATTCACCAATCGTAAACAAACAACATTTAGTCACGTGATCTTATTGATAAATCAACGGGAAAAAAAACTGTCACGTGACAACCATCATGAATTAAACATGAGATCGTAAATTATATAGAAAAGATAGAGCACCACGTGGCTAAATGTTGTTTGTTTACGATTGGTGAATGAGGTCCATTGATTCGGAATGAACCGCATAATACCCCCCTCCTCCTCCGGACACACACACACACACACACACACACACACATGTTTCTGGCGCGTGAATTCTAGTATTACTTTTACTTATCCGCTTTCTTCCCTCCCCCTTCCCTTTTTACCACATCAAAGAATGGTCCAACATACAATCTCTGACTTCTCTTCGGCTTCTCTATTCAATATCTAATATACTTTTAGTTGCTTTCGACCTTAAAGCCCTCCCCCCCCCACCTTTTTCACATTTTTCGGACTTTTATCTTTTACAATGACAACCCTTAGCTTTTTTAAAGCATCTGACATTTCTAAATGTCTACAAAATGTTAATTAGAGATCACGGAAAACATACACATTGTTAGGGCCGGCCTTAGGCCTTGATAAACTGGGCAGCCACTTAGGGGCTCAAAGAAATATTAGAGAGAACACAATGAAAAGCATAGATTAAATCTCACAGCAAAACTAAATGTCTCTGTGTCTACTAGCCTAGCTCTTGAAAGCCTCTACTATGATTGAAGCTTTATTCACAAATATTTATGAATTGTCAGACTAGATATTTATTTCTTTTGAGGAGATGTCGAAACGTTATTTCAAGTCTGGGGATCATAATTCGTCCATGAAGCACATTCGTGCTCGCGGCGCTTTATGATTGTAACTAACGTATTTGTTAATGAACCTCATTCACCAATCGTAAAAAAACAACATTTAGTCACGTGATCATATTGATAAAACAAAAAAAAAAATGTCACGTGACAGCCTCTGTGTATTAAAATTAGATCGTAATTTGTATAGAAGAGATTGAGAACCAGTGGCAAAATATTGTTTATTTACGCTTGGTGAATGAGGTCCATTTAGATGTAGGTACAGGAAGGTTTATAATTCATTGCTTAGTTTTAGGGCGTAATTTGTTTTTCTATTCCCTTTGGGACCACCCTATTCATTTTCCTAGCGCCTCCAATAACCTATGGCCGGCTCTGACATCATACATGTATTTAGTCAAAGTGTCTATTTGTTTCAGATATTTTTATATTGTCTATTCTATTTCAACTTTAAGATAATTGACAATGTCTCTTTATTCATCTTCTATCTTCTACTACTTAAAATCCTTGGCCACTCATCACAAATTTTCATCCACTTGCTGTGGACGATAAAATACAAAAATTTCACCTGTAATTATTTTTTTCGATAAATAGGGCAATTAAGCCATTTTCATTATCGAAATCGCAGCGATTAAATTTAACAAAAACGATTTTTTTATACGGAATTTCAACCCAATATGTTTTTTAAAGCCGACATTTAAATATCTGAAGTAAAAATTTTGATTCCTTCCAGTTAAAGCACTTATTGGTGCGTAGCTTTCTTTCATTCCAGTTTTTTCTATATATTAATGTTTATTTCTACATATATCTTAAATCTAATCCTCATCAAAAGCTAGATTATTGTCACAGTGAATGTGAGGGATTATCCTTAGATTAATGTGATAATCAGATGTGTTTTTGCAAAAAACATGGAACATCTGTATGAAAGCGCTCGCGTGCTTATATGTGTGTGTGTTGAGAAAACTAGTACAGTTTGAAATGTAAAGGCTTTTTTTTTTAATGATAATGTGTAACACACTTTTAGAATGACTACATCTTGATCTACAAGTGGGCTTTTATTCTAAAAAAGGTTCGGACTAGGAAGTAGATTATCTTCGACTCTCGGGGAACACTGAAACATGTAAAAACAAACAAACAAACAGATGATGTAAGCTTATCTGTATCTAGCCGATAGATATAATGTATGTCACTTGACAAGCACAGAAAAATCGCCTTTACTTTCCCCAAACTAATGTCCTCAGGTACCCATCAGGTTTGGTAAACTCAGAGGCGTCCTAAAAAGTTTAAGTCACAGCTTTCACCGGAATTCAAACTGAGACCCCTCAGTTTAAGAAGCCAACCTTCAACACTCGGCCACCACAATCAATCCTTAATAATTGGTCATTTCTTATAGGTCTTGGTGGTTTCTTAAATGTGATATGTTGTGGCATTTTCCAACATTTCTGGCTGTTTACATAAACCCCCAACATGTCACGATTGTTATATTTTACAATCACATAGAAATTACAAGACGTTGGACTTGCAAATAAACAGCAAAATACATGAGGACAGGAACTCTTTCTTCAATAAATCATGAAATAAAATCGAACTTTTTAATGTTCAATTGACATTTAATATTTGATTAAAACTGTAGTATGAACGGTGGCGTCACTATGGTGGGTGTCATCGGTGCGGTCAACTTAGGGTGTCACCACCCACCGCTCAAAAATATTCGGTGTCTTTTGTTTGTTTGTTGTGTCATAATACACATACTTTTAAAATAAACTACATTAATTGATTGTTAAACAACTATATAAAAGAGCATCGATTAAATGTTAACATTCACTTGTTACAATATATCTATAGTTCAATTTTGCAACAATTGTTTTCTATTTCTTGTCTAGTATATATTAGTTAAAAGTAATGTCATTAACGATTTCATTTTTAGTGAATTTGCCCGTTGTGAAAGTGTCGTCTGTTCCATTGTTGAACGTGTTAGGCTCTAAAAAAAAAGCGCAAGCGTATGAATAAGTCATTCAAACATTGCAACAAATCGACTACTAGAGCTAAATACATTTACTAAGAATACAGTACACAATGTACAGTCTAAATAAATCCACTAACATTAAAAATAAAACTCCTTCCACGTCATAAATCTATAGCACTCACACGCGCACGCACATATATACAGCGCCTTGCTTTGTCTGGAATTAGTTTGTACCATACTTCCATAATTAGGTCAACGCCCCTGGGCGCGGTAAGTGCCTTGTATATCTTAAAGATAATGACTGCTAGTGTACGACTGGACTAAAGATGGGCTTGGCCCCTCATCTCGACAACTTCTATCACTCACATAGTGTTGGAGTGTACAATTAAGTAATCGCGAGTTTATTTCTCTTCATAGTGCCTATCAGTGGTTCTCATCTTAGAAATAGTGCCTACCAGTGGTTCTCATCATAGAAATAGTGCCTACCAGTGGTTCTCATCATAGAAATAGTGCCTACCAGTGGTTCTCATCATAGAAATAGTGCCTACCAGTGGTTCTCATCATAGAAATAGTGCCTACCAGTGGTTCTCATCATAGAAATAGTGCCTACCAGTGGTTCTCATCATAGAAATAGTGCCTACCAGTGGTTCTCATCATAGAAATAGTGCTTACCAGTGGTTCTCATCATAGAAATAGTGCCTACCAGTGGTTCTCATCATAGAAATAGTGCCTACCAGTGGTTCTCATCATAGAAATAGTGCCTACCAGTGGTTTTCATCATAGAAATAGTGCCTACCAGTGGTTCTCATCATAGAAATAGTGCCTACCAGTGGTTTTCAATACGCATTCTACATACAGGAAAAATGTGAATTTGTTAATTTGAAGGAAAGGAACTTATTAACATATAATCAAATAATTTTACAAAGAAATTTAGTTCTAAAGTAGAACTAGTTTTATATGTTCCGGCCTAGAGACCAGAATGAAATTTCTAAATCCTATGGTCACAGGGCACGTCATCAAACACTTTGTTGAGTATGATACAAGGAATCCTCAGCGGCTAAAGTATGCACTCTTATCCGAAGTTTTGGGGCCGAATAGCACCGCGTCAGCGTCCAATTTGGTTTGCGGGTCTTAGTTCGGGCATCACTGGCCTATGAAGTTATAGGATTGCAATTCCTGTTTATTCAAGTTTGGTTTTAGCCATTTAAGAAATCAGAATGAACAAAGCTTAACAGACCAAACTGAGAGACCAGGAAACAAATCCGAAAGACGAATTTCTTATTTGAAATGAATTGTACACATCCAGAAATGATAAATTCATTACAGAACTATACAGAGGCGTGGGGAAGAAGGGGAGAATTTAAAAATCCCACCGGGCCCCCTAATGAGTTTTTTTACATTAAATATTACGCAAAATGCAAGGGGGCACAATGATGTTCAGCCCCCCCCCCCGGGCCCCCAAACGATGGCTAATTCCTAGCTAAGCAATTGGATTTATACTCGCTTTTTCAGGCTATCGACACATGGGATTATCAATACGTGTAAAAAATAGATAAAGACACCAGAGCATTAACAAGCAAAATATACAAATACTTTTACAAAAAAAAATAAAGCTTTTCTTAAGCGAATTATATCTAAAGGAACAATTTATCTCAATAATGACGAATTTATTTCCTTTATAGATATAAAAAAAAGATAATTAAATACCAATAATTAATTGAATACTTGTTCTTTGTTATTGATTCATGTTTTTATTTTACCAGATTCTGCCCCGTCTCAAGACGTGACCAAAGCCAGTGACTCATCCATTGTCTTGTGAGACAGAAGGAGCCATATATAAGATACAATAAATAATTGAGTAAAGTTTCATCTGTGTTTCAATGGGTGCATAAAATATAGTGCTTACAATTATCTAAGGGGATAACATCCCACATATTTAGCCATATTTCTTAATACTGAATGAGTAATTTCCCCTTTTTGATATCAAACAAAATAATTAATTTAATTAGCGGTAATTAATTGACTAATTGGATTTTTTTTTTTATTGATTCAGGTTTTGTTAGGTAAAATAAATGTGTACAGTTTAAATTTCATTCAAACATGGATGTGGGGGATGAACTTGTTCAACATTTCTACCACATAGACAGAAAGTGAGTTGATACAAACTTTCTAGAAAGACGCTTTTAGTGAAGAGCAGGACAGTAGCTCTGGATTATCTGGTAAGAACTCGTTGTCAGCTTCATAGTTATATACATTGTGAACTGAAAAAGTTCATGAATAATGCATTGTCCATAACAATCAAATAAGACAAATTGTGCTAATGTGATCATGATACTGTTAGTAATGGTGAAAGCTTTGGTTTTCTTGGGTTTTTAGAACTATTTGTAGTTATAGTTACTCGCATTGCGCACTTAGTGACAAAACTTAGGGCATGAACTCGGAAAAGATTCAGAACCGCTGGGCGAAGAGTGATCTCTGATTAAGTTAGTGATTATGTGTGGGTCTAGACTAGAGTCCACCAATTGCTCAATCAAATTTTACTTTTAAATGACTTCCAATGTGTTCTATCATTACTAGCTCCTCATCGTAAATACCTCAGGGATTTAAGAAAATTTCCGGACATTGAGAAAAAAAAACGATTAAAATACAAGGATGGCTAAAAGTACATTACTATTTGACATGACGAATCACCAAGCTACTTACATAAATCATCTTCATCTTTGTCGTTGCAGAACAGAATTCATTGTATTACTATTGACCTTTTTTTATTGAGCTCATAAAAGTTATTTGGCCTTTCCTAAGTACCTACAGTCCTTGACAGACCTTTAGATACACAAATTATGTATTTGTTTTGGTAAATGGTTATACGTTTTGTAAGTATGTCTGTTCTGTATAACAACAGTGTTTTGGTAAACTCAGTGTTTGAAGACTTATGAGCTTCAATGGTCACTCAAGAAAGAGTTTAACACAGAATGAGATCAATAGTATCTTATGACTAACGCATTCATTAGTCGCACTCGTGGGCGAGATCCCCGGTGGCGTACACATCTTAATGTCCACCCTGAACTTGTGTTTAGTAGACCAGTACTGCACGTGTACTCCGTCACACCCTGAGTGGGTCAAAAGAGCAGGAACCAGAACAACTTTCAAACATGAGGAGCACATGTTTCCAAGATGCAGAATCTGCTATTTTAATACAAGGAAATACATTTTAAATCCACTCTCAAGATTTGCATAACACTAATTTAGTAAGACATTTTTTATATTATAAAGCAGAAAGTAAGGCGTATGCATGTATGTGCCTAATAGAAATCAAAACCGTTTGACCAATCTTGATAAAACTTGGCATAAATGTTCCTTGGGTACTAACTGGAGCCGTATGCATATATAGTAGCCCTAAAACAAACACAAAAGACCCTAAAAAAAAAAAAGTTGCTCAACTCTATGAAATTATTACTACTTTATGGATCTAGGTCATACAGCCATGTTTACATGAGACAAGATCGAAAGGATCTAGATCTAATTTTAAGAACTACACTTCACAAAAGATAGTTGTTGTTTTTTTATTTGACACATTAAGATATGAATTATAGTTCATTCATTTCATTATTTAATAAAATTAACCTTAAAATTTGTGTTTAAAAACATTTTTTACATAAATCCGTTCCTTATATCGCGAATTTAGACATCCTGACGTACTTTATATCCCATTCGTCGCTCGCTTCTTTCATTAGAGAAGACAAAAAGGTCACACATGAGAAGAGTGAAGGCTCTACGCACGCGCAGAAAGAAAATCTATCGAAGCATATATCTAAATCTAGCTCTATCTCTACCACTAGATCTAATTCAAAGATAATAGATCTACTTTATACTTCAACACATGAACATACAATACAAAGTCCATTCATTTCATATTTTAATCAAATATTTGTAGGACGTAATCTTCTTTTTTGAAGTAACGTCTGTATTATATTAAGATAAGATATGTGAGTCTCTAAATACAATGGCTAAACATGCAAAATAAAAAAAAAATATCTTAAAAAAAAAGGCTTATCTAAGGGGAAGAACTTTGCACTTAAAACTATATAACTCAAGAATATAGAAGTTATTTACCTTCTTCGATATCAAACGAAATAATGAATTATCAATAATTAATTGACTAATTGGTTATTCTTTTTAAATTGATTCATGTTTTGTTAGGAACGATAAATAATTTCCTAAAGTTTCAAATTGATCCAAGAATGTGGGAAAAATAACGTGTACAATTATGTAAGGGGACAAAGCCCTACATATTTGACCATATCTCTGAATTCTGAAGGATTAATTTCACTTATTGGTATCAAAAAAATTAAATTAGTAATTAATTTACTAATTTGTTACTTTTTTTTTATTGAATTATATATTGTCTACGCCAATGAATAATTATGCAAAGTTTCAAATTGATCCGAGAATAGCTGTGAAAGAAATAACGTGTTCATCTTTGTACCAGACAGACAGACAGAGTGAGAGTGGGCTGTATAAGCTTTGTAAATAAATACTTTTCAAAGGATGAGTCAGAAGACCACTTGTGGTGCCCTAATACGTTTAAAAGTTAATTATTGGTTGAGTTGGTGTTTAATAAATCGTCAATTACAATTTCACAAATATTACATTGTTAGCACCGGTTTTATATCAACAAATACAAAATATATAACTATGTTCTGAAGAAATCGTACGAAGTAGCAGAGAACACTAGGCTACAAATTATTCATTTCATAACTTTTGCATAGATTCCCTTCTGGTATGTATGTATGTGTGAACTGATTCCCTTCTGGTATGTATGTATGTATGTGTGTGTGTGTGTGAACTGATTCATCACTTTAATTCCTGATGTTTACCGTTCATATATTGTATTAAAATATACTTTACAAAATGCACGAATAAATTGTACCAATTAAACTTGTCAATGAAGGAAAGAGATATACCATTCCCCGAAATATCTTCAACTGGCCTATTTATAGATAAAACATAATTCATGTCTACATTAATATTCCCAAATAGATTGGCAAAATAAGTTTGTCAGGAGCTCACAACAATAGATGGGATCAACAGCCTACTCAAGCCGACGATACAGGTAAAAGTTTACCTTATAAGGTCATGGATAAATGGTAACTTAATTTTTTTTATGTAGGAAGGTGGAAAAGTTGACGTCATAAAGGTAGGTATAATTTGTTTACTAAAAGTTTACAAAAAAAAAACATACACCTAAAATAGATGGTTTAGTTTGTGGTGTTTTCCTGCCCTCAATAAGCGCTGTATTTAAAATCCATGATTAAGATTCAACCCCGAGGACAGTCATCTACAGAACGTATTTGTACCGCCGGTTTGAACATTCAAATAAAAAAGACTTTTGTGGCCTTAAAGTAGATTTTTAAAAAATTTCTTTTATGGGAAGCGATAAGTTTACTTATTTCCCAAGATAACGGTTAACGAGGGTGATATGTGGCCCATACAACGACCTACTGTTTTTACTTTTCTTGTGTGTTACCAGTCTATCAATCTTTGCTGGGTGAGTTGAGTGGAAAGAGTTCAATCCTACAAAACCCTGCTACTTCCATTGAAACTGTTAACAAGAACTAAGCTCCTTAGCACAAAACTACTGGACACATCGAGATCATGATAAAATCTGTTGAGAAGTGTTGGGCTACCAACTAGCTGACTTTTTAGTTTTAGTAATAATGTCATATATTTTAGTAACAGTGTCATTTTTTATTATAACTTTGTCATAATTTCGTAAAAATGTCATGTTTTAGTAACATTATAAACTAATATAATGTATAAGTATAAATGTCATGTTTTAGTAACAATATAATGTTTTGGAAGTAACAATTTATGACGCAACTCTGCAGACGTAGATGTCAGTACATGTGTTGATAATGTGTCAGACTTGATGTAATATGTAAACAAAAACACAAGATTCTACTTGAATGTTGAACAGTGGTTCACAACTTTTACAAACTCAACGACCGCTTTCAAATAAGTGTGTCAAAATGGAGGACAGCCACTAAAAATTGTGATACATTTATGATCGAATATTCCATAATCTATCACTAGCGGCCGACACATCGTCCACATTTAGAAAAACTACATTTGAGAAATAGCTTGTACCTACTGGTTATTAAGAAGAGTTGCATAGACTGATCAACCAAATAATAATATATGACATATACAGGGTCCTCAGGTTACCTCACTTCCGACATACGATGATTTTGTATATATATAAAGCTTTGTTTCATGGTTACGACACTTCTCCCATATACTATATAAAGCCATATTTCGTGGTTACCACACGCGGTTTTGTATCGTAAACGTCGTTAGCACATACTTATTGTGTGGGAACTTGTTGGTTTGCGCGGCGGAGAAATACGCCATGACGCAACTGTGGACCGATGAAAACGGCGTCACTCTAGTGCTCTTGTACGCCATTTTGGATTCTAGTTCTGTGTTAGTAGACTAGGTGTTGGGTAGAATACAGGTTTACAGTATTTACTTACGAAACATGAGAAATTGGGAAAGTAATGAAGCCGGCGTTAAACTCTTCACCTGACTTAATTATTACTTTGGCGCCTGTCTTCTTTCTAAATTACGTCACTCTTTGAAATACTTCTGGTTACAAATGTTAGATCAGTCCAGTTTCATTAAGTCTTTAGCGTAAGTAGAAGAATTAATGACTTGTGGGCGTCAGTCCAGGCCATTGTTTTCCTTGTCTGTGTCAACAGTTACCCATTAATTGTGTCCAGGGTTTGCGTGTGCTGTCTTCACAGACTCAGGTGACTGTCGGCATTTCGGTTTTGGTAAACAATTAGTTTGGCGACCTACGTAATGGAGTCGCGTTCTACTTGACGTTATGTAACTGATTGATGAAGTCCGTTGGTTGGGGAGACGGAGGGACTATGGCCCATTCTCACTGCTGGATTTACCTGAAGGGAACCCAAGCTATGGCTTATAGGGTGCCCCCTTCGAAAGGTTCTAGATATTTTCAATCGTTTTGAAGAAATAGTAAATATAAAAATTGTCTGATGTTGTAAACAACATCGGCGTAGCCTTGCGTGGTTGAACGTATATGGGGTTCCATATCCAAATAGCTTAGGGCCTTACCAATTCTTAATCCGGCCCTGAGCATTACTATATCTTAGAAGGACGAAGTTGAATGTCTCAGATATTCCCTATTTATTGTGCTAGCCACGCGACCCTGATACAATTTGTTTGGGGCAGCTTTAATAACGGATGCCCCCCCCCCCCCCCCCAAAAAAAAAGATCAAATGTACATGTTGTATACATAGAATATGTACATGATTCTATTTGTCTATAGATCTACTGTGTACATAGTATAGCCGGCTAAACATATAAAATAGGTTCATGAATTTATGTTTTTTGTTCTTCTTTTTCCAAATCTTAGGCCTACAAAACAAGGTTACAAAGACAGTTTGTGTGGAAATACAAACTCAAATTCGGTCCCCGCAGTGGTAAAAAGGCAGATTTCAATATTTTCAGAAAAAATATCAGAATGAAATTATATCAAAGAAAGAAGGTTGATCGATCTTGTGTGGTGCCCCAACGGTCCAGCAGACAAAGGGATAGGTAAAAATGAAGGTGAAGTTAGATGTGAACCTGGCCTAACTGATGTCATATAATGATTATCTAATTGATTTAATTGTTTTGATAAGGGTCAATCTCATATTCAAAGCCTCAAGGAGAAATAAATTTCCATAAAAAAATAAACATTTCCTTTAGTTAGGTATTCCACTATTATAGTGTCGCGCTGCAGTTCACGCGATAATATGAAAAAAAAAACTACTTATTAATTGTTGTTTAAAATTATGTTCCACTTAAATGCATATGAAATAGATTTTTTCTCTTTAAAAAAAAAGTAAACACTTATTTGTAAATGTACTAATTATTATGACAAAACTTACTTAGCTTAGCAATATAGTGCGTTGTAGTGAGACTATTCGTAATAGAAGGCCTGAAAACTGCACCTGCAACGTCACAACATATTGGCAGTTTTGACCAATAGCTCGTTGCCACGTCATACAGACCATTTACGTGGCAACAAGCTATTGGTCTATACTGCCCCTAGGTTGTGACGGTGTAGGTGCAGTCTTCAGGTCTACTATATCGAATAGTCTTGGTTGTAGACGCTAGGAGAACGAATTTCTGAAGCTAAGAAAGCAGGAAAAGCTTGACGCCGGGGGTTCCTACACCCCGCTCCGAGAGCTTACAGCGTTATCCTAGTGTTAAAGAGTGTTTGTGTGTGTTTCTATGGTGACGGTGGGAAGATGTTAGCGCTTGGTTGTGAATAATGCAACTTAAACGGCATTTTCGTCAGCAGTCTTAGTTTGGACAGACTCCAGAATGTGAGACTAAAAGGTTATGTTATTGTAGTGAGATTTTATTGAAAAATATTACTAAGTCTAGTAAGCCTACATGTATTTTATCTCATATCAACTTGATTTTGTCTATATTTTAATATAAGTTATAATCACTATTATTCACAATCAAGTTATTCAAGTTATTTCAAGTTTTATTAGTTGAGATATATTACGCAAACAGCGGTTTAATAGTCTATCAGCAGTTTGGTGCTACAAGTCAAAGACCGTCAACAGCACCTATATCCCCCTTGCTGGCTAAGAGGGCGCGAACGAACTTGTTAGTCTAGGGGGCGTCACTTGTAAAAGTTTGAGAACCACTTCCTTCAACTTCCTTGACTAGTGTATTTATATATCCAATGTTGCCCGTGCTGTTTATGTGTAATGTGTAGTTCTAATTGATATTAAAACGATGTAAACATTGAGGCGGTGACACTCCAGAGTGTAGGCGCATGTAGACGTGTCAGGCAGTAGGCTGTCAAGAAACTGACACACACCTAACTGGCAGCGATGTCACATTGTGACTGTCATACAAGGGCGGAACTTTTTTTGTTTCTCTCGTAACATCCCGTGTCATTCCACAACGCTGGGCATCACACCTCTGTCTTCCAGGCTTATTGTCAGTCAGACGGCAGTGTTTGTACCCCCCACCTTCCAGTCACTTCCTCCCTTTCCTCTATTTATGCGTGCTGTGAATTCAAATACTAATGTGACATTTCGCTGGCGGTGACAGGTACCAGTGATGCCAGGTAGCGGCTGTCGTGGCTTATACAAACAAACAAAAAAAATCTGTCTACGAGATTGTAAATTTAAAAAAATGAATTACATATTTATTGCGAAATAATACCAAAACAGGCTTTAACAATATGTAAGCAATTTGTATCCTTATTCGGTAATTAGTTATTTACAGCGAATAGAGATTTGATTACTTCAGCTCCCAACACTCCTTTTTATTTTTTTATTTTTTTTAGAAATGTATTAGCTTTACATGATGGCTAAGGATTTAGTGCATTTGTTTGTTTGTTTAGAAATAAGGAGTTGTAGCTTTTTTTTTTTAACAATTATTTGTTTAGACCTTGTTAAATAAATTCCATTTTCATCTGACCTCATCTCTCCTTTCTATTCCAAAGTCTTCTTCCTCTCTTCTCTCTCTCTCCCATCTTTTTTCAACACTTTAAATTGTAAAACTGTGGGCGGGGGGGGGGGGGGGGGGAACTCAAACTCAACACAACACTTAAAATTGTGTGTTCATAATATGGTAGAAGTCTTTAGCATATAAAACAGATAAATAAATGAACAAACTCTTATGATTACATCACGTGGTTTTAAACACACATTATACGCTGAACAGACTGTGAGCTTGTCAACTTAAAACCAAACTGTTTGTAACAAAAAAAAATCTCTTACAACCAGATACCATATTCCACTTAGATTGATTACAATAGAAGGGGTATATAATAAAGAAACCTAATTCTATCACACGTAATTAATTTTTACAAATCCTTATCAACATACAGTATACAGATGCCAATAATAATTTTATCTTATCTTATATAATACAGACGTTACTACAAAAAAGAAGATGATTACGTCCTACGCGTCATGCAACTAGTCATGTATGTACCAATGACTTAAATTGGGTTAGATTCGATCTAAATCCATCTATGAAGATACTATGAATCCAATGACTTAAATTGGGTTAGATTCGATCTAAATCCATCTATGAAGATACTATGAAACCAATGACAGGGTGTGAAATCGAAAGTTGCCCACCCCAAAAATGAAGCAGACAGTAACGGTAGTACCACATACTACAGGGCCAAGGCTGCCCGTGGCGTGAAGCTATCAGTTCATCTAAACTTCTGCTCACATTTCATACTGGAATCCCAGAGCTTCTGGAGTTGGACTTGATGTGGTCGATGACATGTTTTGGAAATTTCTAATAGCACTTCAGGTAAAAAAAAAAACAAAAAAAAACTTGGATACCATTGACACATGACATTGTAACAGAATTAGATTTAGGTCAACTGATCCGAAGTGACGGCATGTTCATTCAGATCGTCTCTTTCTTTTGGGCAATGTCATCATACGATTTCATCAGATGATAGATGATGTGGAAGACATCCACGTGACACGTGCCAGACCTCTCAATCACCACACGCTGAAAGAAAGTGAGTTCGACCTAATTTTACATTTGTTCATATGTTGATGAAGGATTAGAGGCCTGACAGTAGTAACAGTTTAATACAAGCAGAACAACATAGACATATTAACGTACACATTTTAACTAGGTGAACCGATTCCTATCAAATTAATGAAATAATAATACTCTTTGTAACTTCAAGTAACTATAATTAGTGGTTCAGAAATCATGATAAATAGTCTCAAAACTAGACATGAACTATTTGAAGTCATTTCTTTTTTTTTTTTTATTAAATTATTCGCACAAAAAAAACAACAGAAAAAAAAACTATTATGAATTAATAGAAGATTTTATCACTGGGTCAGGAGTGGCTATCGTGGATTTAGCACACATTTATTATACATTCATTTTCAAAATAATTTGATTCACAAAATGAAAATGTGCTGCTCTCCCTTTCTTAATTTTTTGTTTGATACTTTTTTATCTTGATATAAAATATAGAAATGTGAGATAAAAGACCAAAATATTGGCAAAAGTGGGCAGACACTACAAGGCTTCAGGTGATGCTGGGGCTAGCCAGTGTGTCATCTTTAAGCAACGATCATCTTTGAGCCCGTTTTTTTTATCCTCCCTACCATCTTCTGGGGGATTACATTTTAATCCAACGAGAGAGGCGTTTTGACAATCGATAGTTTTAATCAATAGCTCCAAAAACAGATCTCTACGCCAGAAATCAGATTGGTTTCATCGGATTGCTAAATTTGTATTTATATCAGTGAATTTGTATGAAGTATTAGTTTTGTACAGTCTTTTAATCCTTGGGCTTGTCACTTTTCGAGAATATTTGATTCAATTATAATTTAGAATCACAGACATTTATTATATCTCGACTGGACATGGAAATCTCTAACACTAAAAAAATGTCGTGAAATGAATTTTTTAAAAAAAAAGCAAAAAAAAAAAAAAGGCGTTTGTTTTGTAAAGTAGTTATAAGAAGTTCAGTTGTTTTTTCAAACCCTAAATTATGTAACACATAATTTAATCTAGATCTAGTAAATGAACATCGAAAATAAGAGTACTCACTGTGCATAATTAATCATTTTGCAATTTTTAGATATTTAATCTAGAACGATCTAGGTCATCAATCTATTTAAGAAGATTAGAATCAGCAGACGTGAATTATTTCGATCTAGGATTTTTGAAACATTATCTCAATGGAAACTAACAGGAAATAGCCTTATTTTATAGATTTGCTTGAATATATAGTTCCATGATTAATCGCCCATTCTATTTAAAATCCAAAAATGGTATTGCATTATTTCTAAATTTTGAAAACTTAAGATCATTACTTTTCTAAAACAGGAAAGAGCAGTTTTCCTAGGGTCGGGGAGACATGCCTTGCAGATAGATAGATAGATAGATAGATAGATAGATAGATAGATAGATAGACATAGATATAGATAGATAACAATTATGTAGCTAAAAAATAATAATAATCTTTTCACTTTACTACTTTGTGAGCACAAAAAATTTAAATGCACTTTGAAAAAGAATTGGAACAAATAATTAATTTTGAACTTTTCGGTTTTCTCTTTCATTCTCTTTCTCTCTCTCTCTCTCTCTCTTACACACACACACACATATTCACGCTTTCTCTCTTCCTTCCTCACTCTCTCTATCCATTCTCTTTCACACGATGTCTATTTCTCTCCTTTTTTTTTGTCTATTTCCCCACCCTTTCTCTTTTTTCTTTCTTTTCTCTCTAGTCTCAGACCCTCTCTATATATCCTCTCTCTCTCTCTCTCTCTCTCTCTCTCTCTCTCTCTCCCATTCTCTTTATATATGTCTCAGTCGACCACTCTATCCATCCACACTTAAAACATCATCTATTTCCACATTCAAGAAAGAAGATGCATTCTTTTTACCTTCACCTCAAGGCGTGGGTGCTATAGGTCATTGTCTGTTCCTCCATGTATCTCAAGAAGTAAATACCCCCCACACACACACAAACACACACACGTCCACCCACCTAAGGGATAATAAATATTAAAAGTTTCACTTACAGCAAACTGTTTCTGTAAATTTCACTGTCATTTAGCATCTGACGATGTCGAGTCCTCAGTATAGAACTGCCTGCAGCTATTTCAGCGGCATGGCTACCTGTGTGGGTGGATCCACAGGTGTCCTCTCAAGTCAATTAGTTGACTGCGATGTCTCATTCAGAATACTAATATTCATTAGAGAAGACCTTTTTTTTAACAGATGCATCAGAATGGATTGCAAGGGAGTGGGGTTTATTGGGTTTAACATCAATGTTTCAATGTTTTCTAATGTTGTTGTTTTTTTTAATTGGATGAAGTATTTTTTAACGAACATTCTGGGGTTTCATATCTTATATGATACATATAAATATATGTTATATTAATCATAAGACTGCATACAAATTTATTTAACAATTTGAGTCTCTTAAAAAATGTATATGCAAATCAAATAAAACGAACCATATATAAAGAAATCAGAATAATAAAACAGTTTTCTTAAGAATTCCTGGTTAATAAACGTAATGACTATAAATGTTACACACTGGGGCTATGTCCGTTGATTTGTTCCTAGGCCACACATTGTTTATTTTGGTTAGAAACAACCCTTGCATAGTGCAGTTATGAATCAAAAATGTATTGATGTCATTTTGTTTTCATAAACGCCTTACACACACACATTCACGCAGCTATTTCTTATTTTATTTAAAAGGAACGAAAAATGCATAAAAGTAAAAAAAAAAAAAGAATTCTATTATGTGTTATTAAACATGCTTTAGAAATAGACTGCGGGCTTTTAGGGAAATAAACTACATAGGGTTGATAGACAGATTTTTCGCCAATAGCTGCGTTCAGGCTGCAAATCTGTCAAAACCGCGTATTAGTAAGCAACCAAGAGACAAAATAGCCTGTTTATGAAGTTTCATGCGAATCTATTTTATATTTTAAGAGATCGCTAGCATTTCTTCATGCATACGTCTATAAATCCGTCAGTGAGTGGGTGATATTTTGCGCTTTTAGTGTAGATATACTATGTGAATAGCACTCAGTGCAGACGGAACGAAAAAAAAAAACACCTAAAAGTAGCAAACAAGGCAAAAGACAGAGAGGAATGGAGAAAGACGGTCGACAAGTCTTGCTTGGTGCCCCAACGGTCCAACAGACTAAGGTAAGGTAAAGGTAAAAGTCGTCTAGATATTGCAAAACATTTGTTCAGGACGGATGCAGCCCCGGATTTTCTTTTTTACATTTTGTTTTCTTTGTTATATATAACAATGTTATTGTAATAGTACTGAGAAAAAAAAAGATGACCTTGTGGGGTCCCTTGAATGAAATGATGACCGGATGTCGTTTGAGATTCGCGAGACTTTTATTATGGCTTTGCACCTTCTTAGAACACATAAAATATGTGGGGACCAGCCGGTAAAAGCCAGATGAAATTCGCCTATGACCGATCTCTTTGGAGAGAACCTGCGGCCCCATGCTCCGACAGAAGGAGGAGGATTTTAATAAGTCTAAGTAAGTAACACATTATGACAGTTGCTTTGATTGGAAGTGTAAAAGGGTTATAAAATCCTAGAACATGTTTCAGATGATCTTATACAACTTCCAGTCAGGGACGACTGCGCTCTCTGAGGCTCATCAAAGTCAGACATATGTGTAAACTACTGCTATAACAAAGAGGAACTTAATACAACCGTCGATTCTTGTATGCAGTTCAGTGGAAATATGATGATACACAAGAAGAAAATGAAACATTCCTACCACTGTTATTTAATATTTTTTTTATTCAGCGTCCTCCTATGTCATCAAGCGCTGGTTGTGTGTGTGAGTGAGTGTGTGTGTGTGTGTGTGTTTATAGTGTTCAAGTGAGTGTTATAAAGTGTTACTATTATAGTAGTAATGCTGTAGTGGACACTAGTAATCAAAACAAATAACCAATAAACGTATCACAAAATGTTGTTTTCTGTGTAATGTAATATTTTGACAAAATGTAAATTTAGAATTAAAAAAAAAAAGTACTTTTATTTATTCTCTGTCTCATCAGGAAGCCGCACCAAGTTATGTAATGTGACTAGCTTGGTGTTGGCGTGCCAGCAACCCATTACAGCCGAGGCTTTGGACGCCCCCTCAATGTCATTTGTATAACTTATTGTTCCAGGGAGAAAATTTATTCATTCGCTGACTAATTGAGATGATCAGTGCCTGGCTACCCTACACACACACACACACACACTCACACACTCACACATATATTGTCTTGACGCAAATAAATTACGAGCTTAACAGTAGATAGATTTTAAGGCACAACATGAAATTTGATGCAGCTCGTTTTCCACAAGGATTCAAATCCTTGACCATCATTTTAGCAACCCAGCTTATCTTATATTATATTATCTTATCTTATATGATACAGACGTTACAAGTCTTCTACTACCCAATCACGATGCCCAAATTGAAATTTAAAATCTAAATACAATTATGAGCAAAACAGCTGACAGTAAAGGATTTCTGAAAGAGATTCCTGGAGGGACATCCATTTGAAACCCATCCCACCCCTCCAAAAATAGTTCATTTTTGTAGCAGAGTACTTTTGTATTTGTTCATCTCTTTGTCGCTATATTTTTTATTGTTTGCTGTAATTATGATTTGTATTTCTTGTTTTTAATTATATTTGTTGCAACTGTTTGTTGTTGACATTGTTTTCGGGGGTTGGTTGGTTTATTTCTGGTCAACATAATGTCCATGCTACAGTTTTTATCATATCACATTCACATCTTTGACATCATGGCATGGGTTGTCCTCTTCTCAACCATCTCTTTGACCATTTGGGTTGTAGCGCCACTAGATGGATGGATGGATCATTGCATTGTAAACAAACAAGATACAACCCCCGCAAAAATATTTAGCTGAGCCAGTTTGTATTTATTTAGAGGAAAACAAATTGAATAGATTGTGAAAATAAATCAAGTATTTTGTGGTAATGAGTCAGTGACAACAATGAAAATTATTTTTGACTCTTCAGTTGTTTCGTTCAAGTGGTAACAATTTACATTAAATAGGATCTAGGTTTAAACTGAGAAGATCTGTCAAGCGATAGTTGGGCATTCGCAGTGAAATGACTTGACAAAAAGGGCTGCAAGCTTAACGGATCTAGATTAAAGTCATGATCTTACACGTCCAGATTTTATCGAATGATTCATAGCATTATAATAGATAAATGTTGCTGAGTTGTGGTGGTGGATAGTTCAGCTGATCGTTGTGACTAGGTCCAAAGCCCAACACCTGCACTTGAAATAAAATAGGTCTAGAGATCTATGCATATATATTGACAGGGAAGTTTAATAATGAATCAAAGTGAAAGATATATAAGTAGTATATGTAAGTGAATCTAGTTATCGAGCCAAGATGAGACTTAGATAAAAGAGAGAGTGTGTGTATGTGTGATATATATATATATAGAGAGAGAGAGAACAATAGTGTATGTGTGTGTGGGTAAGAGAGAGAGAGAACTAGAGAGTGTGTGTGGTGAGAGCAAGAGTAGGCTTACGTGTGTGAGAGAGAAAGTAAGAATAAGTTTAAATGCATCGACAAACAGGTTTCATAAACTTCATTAGAAAATAGCAACATTGTCATCGTATTTGTGTCTCTCAATGCACCATATCAGCACATTGTACTATATTCTTTTATTAGCGAGCACCCGAAAAGAGAACGTTTTATGGTATCTGTCTGTCCATCCGTTCGTCTCATTTAAATCTTTAAAAAATTAGAACATGTATTAAAAATCCTATTTCATGCGTTAATTTAGTTACCATTTTCTCATCAACAGGACCGGATTTAGACTTGATAAGGTCCTAAGCTAGTTGAGATATCGGGCCCTATGTAATAATCATAGCCAAAAGCAATTTATTTTATTTGCACTTTCTTAAAAATAGTTGAAACCATTTTTTTCGGGGGGGGGGGGGAGGCCATAACGCAAGTGAGGGACTCAAACTACAGCTTATATAGATAAATCCAGCATAGCTCTTCAGCTTAAAAGTTCTCCTTGAAGCGAAACATAGTTAAACCTGTGCCCCCATCGAGTAGTAGTGTATTCTATTCTAATTACGTATCCAACGCTAAAAAACAACAACACACTTTTAAGTGCGCATTCTGAAGTTCGAATGTTGGTTTCTCTGTACCACTCTCTTCCCACTAAGAAAGAATACGTCAGGGTGGCTAACAAGTGGAAGGACTCGAGTACTTACAACTTGCTACTTGCGTTTGTCCATATTTTGTTTCCAGTACATTTAGAATGAGAATACCCAGTTCTGAATGGGCAGTACATTTAGCATAAGAATACCCAGTTCTTAATAAGCAGTACATTTAGTATTAGAATACCCAGTTCTTAATAAGCAGTACATTTAGTAATAGAATACCCAGTTCTAAATAATAAGTACATTTAGTATTAGAATACCCAGTTCTTAATAAGCAGTACATTTAGTATTTGAATACCCAGTTCTTATCTTATCTTACTTCAAAAAAGAAGATTATTACATCCTACGCGTCATGCGTAGTCCTTGCATGTATATTAACCAATGACTTAAATTCTGCCAAATCACTAGTTTTTCTGGCTAGCTCAGGCAACCCATTCCATGCTCTAATAAGAGTCTACTATATAAAGCAGAATTTAAGTCATATGTTTGTATGTGTGTACGTATGTATGTCCCGCATAGAAATCAAAACCGTTTGACCAATCTTGATAAAACTTGGTATAAATGTTCCTTAGATCATGGCAGAGATCGTTGTGTATGTTCAATGTCTCCCCCCCCCCCCCCCCCCCCACACACACACAAAAAGGGGGGGGGGGGCTAAAAATAAAAGAAAATAACTGAAATTATCTCTATTAAACTCTTTTACACATCGGGTCAACCTGCAGGCCACGGGTCAGATTCGGCTAGTTCTTGATAAAACAAATTAATTATTGATTCTGTTAATAGAAATGCATTTAGATTCAGTTAAAAACATTTAGTTGTAGTTAGAAATATCTAGACACAGTTTAAAATATTTACATTCACTTAGAAACTATTGGACACAGATAAATCTCGACTTTTTTTTTCATACAATACTATATAGTCATCATCATCATTATCATTATCATCACCCGCCTATTGATTTCCTCGTGGAACATACTGCTTCAGTAGAAACACATCACTCTCCAGTCTCTCTCTAGTGACTCTCCACTGACTCTCCAGTCTCTCTCTAGTCTTTTGCTTTCCAGTCCTTTCTTGCATTATCAGCGTCATCTGGTACACTGTGTCGCCATGTTTGTTTTTTTTGGGGGGGTCTTCCTCTGAGCCTTGCGCCCTGGAAATTTCAAACAAGACGTGTCTCTGTTGTTGGCATCTTTTCTTAGGGTGTGACCAATCCATCATCCATTACTCTATATTAAAATACGATGAATATATAAATACGAGCGTGGTGGCTGATTTGGGTGTCGGGTTCGAATCTCGGAGAAGACTGAAATGTACTAATCTAGTTAAAGTTAGGGATTTTTAGGAGTCCACCTATCTCTAATGGGTACCTGGGCAGGGCCGGCCTTAGACATATGCAAATTAGTCAGCCGGCTAGGGTCTCCGATTTATGGGGGCCTTCTACAGAACTGAAAGAAAATTTTCTTAGAGAAAAAATTATGAAACATGGATCAAATTTAAATCATAGCAAAAGTCTATGGCTCTATGTCTATTAGCCTAGCTCTAAGTCTCTACCATAATTCAATCATGAATACTTAGATCTACTTGTTAAGACAACTCATGTTAGAAGACCATTGTTTATTCCTTTTAGTGATATTTCGAGACGTTATTTCTTGTCTGGTGATTCTGAATCGTCCTTAAAGCACAGTACCGCTATCGCGCTATAGGAATTGAACTTATTTGTTGCTTTCTATATAGATACACGAATGTTTTTAATTCATTGAGTATTTATCAATCTTAATTGTGTGCATTTCTATTTCATTTCACTTCACCTACGGCCTCCAATTATCCAAGGCGGCACTGACCTGGCATTCGTTAGTGACAATAAAGATGGTTGGTCGTTGTGCTGGCCACATGACACCATCATGAACCCTCGGCCATAGAATCATATGACCATAACACCATCTGCAATTTGACCGCACGCTCTGAAAGAGGAATTTTACTACTTTATTTACATAGCTTTAATTGAGCTTATAAAACAGTTCATTCTTTTACTATATATTATTTTCGGGAAAAAAAAGTTTTCATTTTTTACTTTTGATAAAAATTGAAATATAAAATTTGTGGTCACATCGTCATTTTAAAAGTCGGTTGGTAGATGACCTAGCGTGGGCTATTCACGACGTATTTCTCTATAATCACGTAAGATGAATGAATCTGTCTGCAATTCTGTCTGTCTCTCATCTTTCACAATTATCTTCCGCCAAATAGTGACAGAGACAGGCGTAATACTTCAGAGCAAGTGCTGACATTCCAAACATAATATTTCAGAGTGAGTGGTGTCATTCCAGAGGTAGTCATTCAGAGTGAGTAGTGTCATTTTAAAGTTAATACGTCAAAGCGAGTGGTGTCATTCTGTTGTTACAAAATAATATATTTAAAAAAATACGAATAAATAAAATTGTTCAAGAAACAAAATCAACAAATGTTTCTTGAGTTCATTGGCCATCTCAAAAGTGTCAAGGGTATTTTCTTTGTGTGTGTGTGTATGTGTGTACACACACACAGATTCCCATTTCCAGCATCACTTAAAGTTTTGCGGTTCCCTTCTTGTTTCCTTTATCTCCCCCCCCCCTCTCTCTTCCTTTTCTCTCTTTTTTATCTGAGCCCAACATAGCTTTTTTTTTATTGGGGGGGGGGGGGTGGATAATTCCCTGCAACGTCTAGTTAGCACTTATTGTTTAAATTTAATTTAACGTTCGCAATGTTCATTATAGACGGATTTAAATAGTAACATTCAGATCTAGAAGCTTGTTTTGAAGTGCAGCTGAATCGCGGTGGTTTTCGCGAGCTAAAAACATCCTGGAGCTTTGGATACTTGGGGTTTCAAAACCGGAAGCCAATGTTCAAGTTGTGACACTTTGTGTAGAACTCGTTTGAAAACAATGATCGCGACTTTTAGAGTTAGAAAGACTATAAATAGCACGAACGGTTGACGCAGAAGACTTGGGTTCATTTGCGCAATACAAAATGCCCATGTTGTCACAAGCCTGGTCTGCTCAAATATTGGCGAGAGGACCCTCATCCTGGATACGCCTCCGAGCTCAGAGTGGCGCTAGGGTGACCCTCATCCTGGAAACCCTTCCGAGCCACTATTTTAAAGACAAAGCTTTTATTGAGTTAAATTGCTTCGTTTATTTTAAATCAATCGTGCAATTAATTTGAAATAGATCTAGACTATTAATAATTAATTCGTGCGATTGGAAATATTTCTATTAATTGTTTATGTTTAAATTTAAGCAACTTTCATGCTTATTGCATGCTCTGTGCACTATGGTCCAAACATTTTTGTGGACCAGTTTGGGGTAAGGGTTCTAGAAGAAGGTTTCAGTGCTTCCTTTTCAAAAGCTGTTTTAAAAAAAAAAGTTGCTAGAGTCATAACTGAAAGTTGAGGTCTCGAGTGCATGAAGAAAAGCCGACCTGTTTAGTCACTGAGCTATTCAAGAACCTACAAAAGTAAAAGGCTTTATAGTCTGTTGTTAGTTTCAAATTTTAGCGAATTACCTAATTATCTACACAAGACCTATATCCCTTTAGCTTGTAGCATTTCTGTATTAACATTTGGCCCTATTAATTAATTAATTAATTTTATAACAATGTATACAGATGCCAGATTGACAGACAAGATAGATAGATAGATAGATACATAGATAGATAGATAGATAGATAGATAGATAGATAGATAGATAGATAGATACATAGATAGATAGATAGATAGATAGATAGATAGATAGATAGATAGATAGATAGATACATAGATAGATAGATAGATAGATAGATAGATAGACAGACAGACAGACAGACAGATAGATAGATAGATAGATACATAGACAGACAGACAGACAGACAGACAGATAGATAGATAGATAGATAGATAGATAGATAGATAGATAGATAGATAGATAGATAGATAGATAGATAGATAGATAGATAGATAGATAGATAGATAGATAGACAGACAGACAGACAGACAGACAGATAGATAGATAGATACATAGACAGACAGACAGACAGACAGATAGATAGATAGATAGATAGATAGATAGATAGATAGATAGATAGATAGATAGATAGATAGATAGATAGATAGATAGATAGATAGATAGATAGATAGATAGATAGATAGTGAACACGCACAAGTATATAAAGATTTCTAAGATAGCCCCACTTGTTTTCTAAGAACTAATATTTAACATCTCTACCAACACTTGTCTCTAATTAACATCAGCTCTCTAGGACCGGACTCTACCCTCAGTTATAACCATACTTATGTAAAACTCTTGTATTAGTAAGCCCTCTTAAAATATCTTAGATCAGGATAGGCCACACCTATTATAGCTACTTTCAATTTTTTTTCTTAATAATTTAATGTAAATTAGGCTTTAATTTAATACCTTTTTTTTTCAAAGGCAACATCTTGCTATTATTATGATGAGGACGATGAATGCGCTTAAAAGTCGTTCTCTGTCACCATGTAATGGAGTGTGTGTGTGTGTTTGTGTTTCCCGGGTGATCATGTAGAAGGGGAGCACTAATTGTTAGTCTTGTAGAATGATGCAAGATTAGCGACTCTGTTCTAGTCACGTTAAAAACTAGAGACGACCCAGAGATTTGAAACAGTAAAGACGTGTTTTGTTTTTAGCGGGGAGTTTGATTTTCTTTAAATATCAGTTTCTTTTATTACAATTAGGTCTATATCTCATTTCAGGTTGACTTTGTCTATACTGTTCATAAAAGTTATTTTTAGTTTTGTTTTAAAAAAAGAAGTTTGCTCATGTTATTTTAAGTTCTACAATTTAAAATATAATATGCCTATATCCGTTTAGTACTTACAATTTAATGCTACAAGTCAACGACCGATCATTAACACACTATCAGGATCAGAGTTAGGTAAACACAATGTTTTCCCTTTCTCTCCCCCTCTCCCTGTCTCCCCCCCCCCTCTCTCTCTCTCCCTCTCCTCCTCTCTTTCCGCTGCCTATCTTACCATTTCTAAACTCTCCCTATTGATGCATCACTCTTTCCTTTCCTCTCACCGCCCCCACCCTCATCTTTCAATTTCTCTACAGACTTCAAACTCTGCGCGCGTCCATCCCCTGAACTATATTATATTGTAACAAATCTCCCAATCCAGGCTCTCTGCAAACTGCACCACACGACACCACCAACTAAAAGACCTTGACAACTCAGAGCTCAAAAAAAAAAAATGGTTTAATGTCCAATATATCACAGCCAATACTGTACAATTGGCAACACGTAACACAGACTGTACAAATATTTCTTCGTGAACAACCGTAGCGACGTATCAACTCTTGCACTGGCCTCTCCGTCTCGTTCCAGACTTGTACTGAGCCGTCTTGACTGTGACATCTCAGCTCTTCACATAGGGTCCCTGCTGGCCTTCGAGAACCGGACGGAACATCGCTCGACCATTCTGCTTAATCACATGGCCACGTCCTTCGTGACGCTCTTGAGCTCCACTCACCACACAGATCCTTACCGAACTGTCTTGGCTGACCGTCGTAAATCGTCACGGTAGACCTCTCGTCTAGCGCTGGCCTGGGACGATGCGTCGGCTGACTACACAAATACCACTACCCCCATCTCTGTCACCACCAGGTTTATTACAATATATATTGACGTAATAATCTTTCATCTTTGTAGGAATGTTAGGAAACCTATAAAAGAAAACATTACAAGAGGAATGGTTAGACAATTTACTTCTCTTGTGCATGTTTCCTAGTGAGAATGTGCTATAGCAGACCTAGTCACACAAGAAGTTGCAAAGGGAAAAGATCGTCTCTCCAGACGTAAAATGCCACAGAGATAGCAGACCTACTAAACTAAGAGATGTCTGAACACAGCCAAAAAAAAAAAAGCTAAATAATTTTGTTAAATAGTAATGGTGTATTCTGTTTGTATTGATCCAGATATACTTAGAAAAGACTGGACGCTAACAAAGTACAAGGCGAGATCATTCATGTCACATTTATTCAAAGTTTAGCCAAAGCTGAGAAAAAAAGAGGCTGCTGTTCTTTACTCTCAATTATGACGATTTCCACACACACAGACTCACACAAACACACCAATTTTCATCTTCTGATCCCTCCCACGCCCAATTTTGATGGTGAACTTGAAGTCATTGCACAATCAGTTATTTCCGATAGAATATCATCAACTATGATACAAACAATGCGCTCCTGTTTTTTTTTCTTGTTCATGTCAATATCTCTTGATGACACGTGGTTGAGATTCGAGCTACTTTAAAACAGAGGAAGTGTCAGCGCCGCACACAATCTCTCCATGTGCTAAGACCAGACTATAACACTACATACAATAACACTAAGGCAGACAATAGGACTACATTTCATACACAATATGCTAAGACCAGTGAGTAATACTACATACAATATCACTGTATACTAAGACCAGTCTATAACACTACATGTTAGGACCAGTCTATAATTCTACATGATATTATCTGCCGGTAATGCTAAGACTAGTCGACTGTACATATCCAGAAATCAATGTTTATTACATGTCACATTCAGAATCTTAGTTACTAGTAGGATTAAAATTTAAAACATGAGACACTCAATCACCACTCACCAATTAAACATAGGTGTCAGCTAATATTCCAAATTAACTTTACATTTTAAAAAAAAGAAAAGAAATACCATAGAATATTATGAAAAGATTTATTTATCAAACCAACTTAGCAGCAATAAAGTCCAGTTCGATGTTTTCTTATTTATCTTCTCACTGGCTTCTCACCAAAAGTGTATTATTGGCTTCAAACTTTTCTACCAGAGACGGCTTTAAGAAGAATGGTAGCCCACTGGCGGATTTGGTGGGGTCGGGAGGGGGCGATGGCATCAATTTCAATCAGTTCAATTTATTTGTAGAAATCACAGCTTGCTAACAGAATCAATTAAATATCTATATGATTAAAACTTGTTATTGATATTTTAACCGATCTTTATATAATGTCTTTCCCCTGTTGACCGATTGGGGGGGGGGGGGGGGGCGAATACCTCTACTGCCCTTCCCACCTAAACCCTTTGAGTGGGGGGGCGGGCGGTCCTACTTTTATGGAAAAATCATAGTGTGTGAACAAAATTAGTTGAATTAATATATAAATTTTATATTATGTCGCTCCCCTTCTGGCATTTTGGCCGATTCGGTGGGGTAGGGGGTATGCGATTGGCTGTACTGCCCTCCCCACTCTAGCCCTCTTGGTGGGGGGGGGGCGGTCCTATTTTTATGGAGAAATCATAGTTTGTGAACACAATTAGTTGAATATCTATATAAACTATGTATTGATATATGAATCCATTGTATATTATGTCGCATCACACTCTAATCTCAAATTTTATGATTATTAAATATAAAATGAAAAAGGGTTGTACCAGGTGGGAGGGGCGATACATGCAATCGCCTCCCCCCCCCCCCCTTATCGGACAAACAGATACTTTTTCTTTTTGTATTATAGTTAAGAAAGTACAAAATTAAAAAAAATCTGTCACTGATATAATTTATATATGCTATAAATAAAATTCCTATATCGAGTCGCCCCACCCCTATTCTCTAATGCCAAATGCAATCTTTAGCAGAAATTATAAAAAGGAGCGAGGATTAATCGTTTTCACTCCATCGCCCCTCCCCTTTCCAGACAGAGTTTATGTAATTTTACATGAATTCATCATAATTATTTTAAGAAAGACTTTGATTTGGAAAAGTTAGAATTCAAACGAAACTTTTCAGTACAAGAGTCACGATTGAGATGAGTTCTTAACCAAAATAATAGTTTCCTAGTCGCCCTTTTCAACCTTTACTCAATCTGATATCTTCTAGTTACATAAATTTGGGACTGTATCTCACAATTTACGCTTGAACTTTATTGAATATTATTTATCGAATAATTTTTTCTTCGGCGGCGATCCTGAAAGCTTAAATCTAAATATGTGGGGTATCTAATCTTTTAAAGGAACAAATCGGTTTTATTTGCAATGTATTAAGGGCCTATAAATTCATATTAAAATAGTTTACAACACTATTCAAAAGGTCCTTTTTTAATAGGGAGCTTTAGGTCAGGAGAATACTTTTCTTCAGTGAAGAATGCAAGAAAACACTTTTGGCGTCGGGGCTTCGCCCCGAACTCCACTGATAAATAATGAGCTGTAGATGTCAGGAGAATGCGTTTCTGCAGTGAAGATTGCAAGAAAACGATTTTGGCGGCGGGGCTTCGTCCCGAACCTCACTGGAGCGTTCCCCCAGACCCCCAAGCTTGCAAGAGAAAGGCCTCAACATGACTGTTGTTTTTTTTTTCGCCGAAGGTTGAGAAACACTGCTTTTTTTAAAATTCTTATATTCTGTACGCACGTTTATGCATAGGGTTAGGGTTAGGGTTTACTTGGCGCTGGGGTTAGGGATTGAAAAAAAAACGCCGCCCCCCCCACTCCAAAGTTCTGGATCCGCTAGTGTGGTAGCCTTAGTCGAATAACCTATAGGCTCTTTGGGTTGGGGGGTTAAAACATTATTGTGCTCAATGTTTACATCTACTAGCCGGATATTACCCGCGAGCTGCGGGCCTTAGTTTGTGTATTACTAATCTAATGGACTGGATATAGACTCTTTGTCAAACTTAGTTCATGTTCCTTTCAAGTTTTTCTCTTTCGCCACGAAAATAAATGTAGTTTTGCGAAAATGGGCTTACCCGTTAAGCCGATACATTCATATCAAGTATAAAATACCATGGAAATGGGTTTACCCGATTTGTTAACTAAATGGGGTACTCCAGGATGTCTAAATTCGCAGAATAAGAAACGAATTTATGTAAAAATGGAAACAAAAATTTGAAGGTTAATTTTATTAAATAAAATAAATCAATGGACTATATTTTGTATTTTCATGTGTCAAAGTAAAAAAAACAACTATCTTTGCAAAGTATAGTTCTTGAAATTAGATCTAGATCATTTCGGTCTTGAATCATGCAAACCTTAACATGGCTATTTGACCTAGATCCATAAAATACTAATACTTTCATAGAGCTGGGCAACTTTTTTTAAGGGCCTTAAGCTTGTTTTAGGGCTACCTAACATACGTTACTGTTCAAGCTAGTACCCAAGGAACATTTATTCCAAGTTTTATCTTCTTTGCGGGACATACATACATACAAACACACACACATACACATACACATACATACATACATACATACATACATACATACATACATACATACATACATACATACATACATACATACATACATACATACATAAATACATATATACATACAGACATACATACATACGCCTTAGTATAGATTCTTAAAAATTCGAAAAAAAAATGCGCATTGGGAGGTCGAATCTTTTCATCGTCCTTAGCGTCGGCATGGATTAAAAAAATAACAAACAAACGTTGATTATAGTATCATTATTAACTGTTGGTGTGTTTAATAGTTCATAGTAAGGTTTGCTACTGAGTGTTGCGTGAATTTGACAACTTAATATAGATTTTTGAAGCTTCAATGCTGAAAGGCTAAACCCGCTTGCCTACCTATCATTGGTGGGGGTTTAGGGTTCGAATTCCGTCTCGAGCACAGTTGTGTTGGGCGCCTAACGGCAACAAGAAGCCTACTCCAAGATATCCCCCCTCCTTTTTCCAATTGTCCACTCACGCCCAGAGCTCACTTAGCAGGCATATAGCCTAGTTATTATAGCATGGAAGATACGGTATATAAAATCAATTTTTAAACAAATGTATTAAATTGACAAGGGAATCTCTGTTTTGTGCTGTATAAATGTTGTGATGGGTTGTTTTTCAAATGAAAAAAAATCAATCCATGGATGGATTCCTTTTGTAATGCGTAGGCGTTGTTTTAGTGTACTAGTTCTGCGGTGCATTGATTTCCGCACAACCAACTTCCGGTGTTTTATGAACTTTTTTTTTTCCTCTCTACGTCTGCAGGTTGAACGAAATCAGTGAAGGTAAACATTATCTTCCTGTGTTTTTGTAGCCAATCTGTCATTGTGGCTTCATTAATTTTAGTATTCTTCTAGTCTGTATTTAGTTTAATTGTTAGTTCAAGTTCAGATGACCTTTCCTTCTGCTCTGCCCTAACCTCTTCCACTCTCATTCTCTCTGTCTCCTTCTCTTTCTTCCCTACCTCTTTCCTTTCACTCTTCCTCTCACCCTCTCAATGTTTCCATCTCTCTCGCTCTCTCTCTCTTCGATCTCCCTCTCTTCTCTTCCAATTTACCCTTTCTCTCCTTCTTTCTCTCAAGGCCTCTCTATTTCACTCTCACTGCCTCATTCTTTCAGTTTCGTTACCTAACACTCTTTCTGTCTCTCTCCCTCTCTTTCTTTCCCTGCATCTCTCTACTCTCCCCATTTCTCCCTCTCCCTTCCTTCTCTCTTTCTCTAATTGTCCCTCTCTCCCGGAGGAATCAATGTACCCGTCGCCTTAGCGTGGCGCCTCCGTGGAAACGTCTAGTAGTGAGTGAAACTAGATAGGCCAAGTACGAGTAGCGAATCAGGCCTTTGCGGGATTCCCTGGGTGAGCTTTTGTTTTTTTTTTCTCTCACTCGGGATAGGGATGGAACAAACAGCCCGCACCCCAGTCCAAAAAGTCCGCCACGCCGTTCCACAAAGGGGACCGTCATCAGTGACCGGATTAGCTGGAGTGGCGGCTCCCGCACGGGACAGTGGCGGTAACAGTATAGGAATATGAGACAAGCTCCCCATAAATAGAGTCATACATAAATAATGATAATAATAACAAGGAAATACTTTTTTTAAAATCAAATCTTATACTAAGTGTAGTTGTATCAATTAGTTTAATGTTAATTAGTCATGTAATTAAATGTGTAATAAATCTAGAATCTAGATCAACAATAATAAATCTGTGTGATAAGATTTTTTTGTTCCCCGCATTTTATGCTTTTAGCTTTCTCAACACGCTGTGATCCAATCACTTGTATGGATCAGTTGGGAAAAAAATGAGAAAAAAATCTATTTAGTATGCATATAAGTGGAACAAAATTTAAAACAATAATTAATAACTTTAATAAGTAATTTTTTCATATTATCGCGTTTACGCTATCGAGGTTCCATAGGCACGGAGTACTAAACTAAAGGAAGAGGATAATTTTTTTTTTATTTCTTGAGGCTTTGATTAAGAGATTGGCCCTTTATAGAACAATTATATCAATTAGATAATCATTATATGGCATTAGTTAGGCAAGTTCTACATGTAACTTCTCCTCACTTTCACCTATCCCTTGGTCTGCTGGACCGTTGGGGCACCACAAAAGATCTGTCAAGCTTCTTTCTCCATTCTTCTCTGTCATTTGCCATTGATAGAATTTCATTCTGATATTCTTTCTGAAAATATTGAAAACCAGCCTTTTTACCTGCCTGGGTGGACCACTTCGGGGGCCGATTTTGAGTTTGTGTTTCCACATAAACTGTCTTTGTAACCTTATTTTTCATTGATTCGTGTATTGTGATCGACTATGAATAATTATGCAAAAGTTTAACTTGATCCGAGAATGGGATTAAATACATACATACGTATAAGTATATATCCACCTATCTCCTTTAGTAGCATAAACTAATGGGTTTGTTTTTTATTGATTCACGTCTCTGTCAGGTTTTGTATTAGTTTTAATTGGATCCGAGATTGGAAAATGTGAGAAAAATCAAGTTCAAACTTTTTACCAGCCAGACAGACAGACAGAGTTGACATAAGCTTTGTAAAAATCTGTGGCGAAACTGTTAGATTCTAATAGCAACTTGAACAATAGCAACTTGAACATTACGAGAAAACAAACCTGAAATCAAGTAGTAATGCTCAAAGTATAACGATGCTGTAATTACAAGTTGACATGGCGAGATGACAGCAGAAAGAAGTTTGATTCGTATCGTGAACTCAATGATGACGTCCCTTAGTTGTCTGCCTTCGTCACAGTAGACTTGTCATTGTTTGCAGACGTTATTACAGGGGAGGTTAACATGGGAAGATCGAATGGATTGCATCTAGAAAAAGACAAAAAAAAAAAAACTTCTTCAGTGTTTACTCAAGCGAAGAAAACTTTTGGTGCGACCATGACGCATGTTCACGCGGTGGCTGTTTTTACTATCACCGGAAGTAGTTTAAAACTGAGGAGGTCGTTTCAGGAATAGATCTAGATTTAAATTTTAATCACGAGACCTTAAACCAATTAACTTCCGATTCAAACCCTCGGCTGGCTGATCAATTTTCTAAGAGAAAGAAAACATGAAGAACAGATCTATCCGAATTATTATATGGCTAAAGGGGGTGGGGGGCGGGGAAGTGTAAAGACTGTGAGCGGTGATGGCAAGTAGATTTGAGTGAGTTGAGAGTTAAAACAGGCTAAAACCTCAAAATACTTAGGTGTTATAATAACTGAAAAACTGTCATGGTATCCCCATATTGATGAAACTATTAAAAAATTAAACAAAGCATTAGGGTTAATTAAAATAGAAATTTCGACAAATAAATTAAGAACAACAAGACTCAAATGCTTTTTTGATTCGCAGGCGGGGGTTCTGTCCCGGGGAATTTAACAATAGAGGTGCCTCACACCGTAGCGATTTAAACATATCTAAAATTTCGACCGGTCAGCAATTCTTGCGTTTGATTGTTTTATTTATACTCTTTTCTTTTCGCATTTTTGACGACATTTAAATCTTAGGGTTGGCAACATTTTCGTGGTTTAGAATTTTTAAAGAGAAAATTTACAAGCAGGCATATTCTTTTTTTTTTTCTTTTCTTAAATTTGGCATGCTTTTAGATATATGTATTATTAATAATAAGGGATCTTTATTAAAGCTTCGGAAAAAATGTTGAAGCCTTTACAAATATACTGGCCAGGGCCTCCTCTTACTTAAATCCGGCCCTGATTGTTGGGATATGTGTGTTTATATATAAATTAGGTATGATGTAATCGTATGAAATGAGATTCGCAACTCAAACATAATAGAATACTACATATCTTTTAATATCCTTGTATGTAGTCGACCAACCAGATTAAATATTTTCCTTTAGAATACCCCTAACCTATAAAGCTAAAAATAAATCCCGCGCACAATAAAAGCTCTATACTTGTGGAAATATAAACAAAAAAAAGCTATGACGCTTACAGGAGAATCAGAAAAACAGTCATGACGTCACGTAACATAGCGTGCTTATCAATTTTTTTTAACCAATTTATTTTCACATATTAGTTTCATATTTAAAATTAAAACAACGATGTCATAGATAGACGTGTGACGTAGTCGTTGGATCACATGACCCGTTGGACTAAACAAAATGTATTATTTTTTTTAGTCACCATTAAAGAGAACAAATCAAAACAAGGTTTAAAGCTTTATAAAAAAATAGAGTTTAAGGAGGAAGAAGAAAGAGGTGGGACGGGTAGGAGGACTTATTACTATTGTACTTACACTTAAGTGGTTCTTTATCTCTGAGACGTGTTAATTAAAGACTTCAATTTTCTTTGTTTTGAAAATCAATAATGTAAATATTAAAAGATTATAATTATCATTGTGTTAGTATCATTCCTTGTTTTTTTATTTCAAGAGTAGTTAGATACTTTTTTTAATATGATTCCCATCCAATCCAATGCTTTCTTGAGACCCTCCAAGTATAAGTCTTCACTACACGAGAAAGACTGCTTGGTCTATACACGGGTTAAGGCACGTCGTCCCACACAAAAAATAGACCAACACACTGGGAGAAAAAAACCTTATCTAAATATACAACTTGAATAGTAGAGAAGAGAGAGAAAAAAACGTAGTCAAATCTTCTTGTACACATCTTTATTAAACTTAATATGTTATTTGATTTTTAAAAAAAGGGGGGGGGGGGCAGGGGGATTTACAATATTGGTTACATAAAATCCCGAACAACGTATAGGCAACTATTGGGTCCTCGTGACATGAATAGAGGCGATGTATTTTATTTTTATTTTCTTAATATCTGGTATCTTTATTATATTACAGTTTGTGGGTCGCTAAAATCACTTTGACCATACCTAGGGCTAGCAATTCAGCAATATATAAGCGCCCCCTTCCAAACTGAATGTTGTCTCAAATGAAGCTCAATTAAAAGATTTTAATATCAACACATATATTTATTATTTATGAAGTCAATGGTAGGCTTTCCAGTTTAATTAATTTCATGAACTGTTCTAGAGGTAACAGAAAGTGTGCAAATTATTATTTAGCCTATTTATTAATTTGTTAAAATCTCTAAATGAGTAGGCCAGTGTGTAGACTTAGATCCAATTAATAAAAAGTTAGATAACATGTATACTTGTAACTAATATGAGTGAATAAAGTTATTTCATTATGTCTATAGTACAGACACAATCCCCCAAATTAAGATCTTTAGTCAACTCATTAAATTTGGCCTTCTTCCCATAAAAAAGAAAACTGGCTACTTAGTACTCTTATATTGGCGAATGAAACAATGTGTATGATGTGTTTTAAAAAAACAACAACATAACTTTGACAAATTCCGAAAAAAAGATAAGATAAAAGTTTTCTAACTGAATACCAAGATCTAAAGTTTTTAATTTTTATTAGGGACATGGTCAGCATTAGCTAAGGTATGTGTTAAGCGACAGCAAGATGGCGCCTCGCCAAGTTGGCAAGCGTTAGTGCTAAAAATAGCTCATGACCTAGTGATAAAACGACAACAGTTGTACAGCATTCGAAATGGCGAATTCAAAAATTAATCTCAGTGTCAATATGGTGGAGATTCTCTTAGAGAAAAATCCAGGAATATCAAGATTTGTGTAACTGGTGTATAGACGTCTATATCTATATAATAATGGAAGTATCGACGAGCGAAGTATTTTGATCAACCCTTATAATTATATAATTTTTTTGCAATATTTAATTCAGCACAGATTTCAATTTGATTTAGATAATATATCATAATTATTAATTAGATCTAGAAGTAGAAATACTAGAATCTAGTGGTCTATATTTTAAGTTATCTCACTGCATTATTACAAAGTAATTTTTGTTATCTAGATCTATCTTATATCAACATGCGATAGTTCAATGTGACATCCTTGACAGGCAATGTTTACATACTTAGTCTAATGTTTTAAAATCTTCTTTCCATTTTCTTAAGTTTTTCATTAGGTTCTGTTATATATCCTCCACATTATGTCATTTCGTTTTATCTTCTGTTGTTTTCTTTTCTGAATTTTATTGCTTAAAGGACATAAACAGGACACTTATCTTATCTTATTTAATACAGAGGTTACTTCATCTCAGTTCTAGATCTATTAGTAGAGTACCTAGTGTAAGATTTCACATACTCAAATTCAAATGAGAAGTATGGGATATTTCACAATTATTTTGCATATTGTGGAACATTTATTGATCTTATGTAATACTTTATTTAGATCTATATCTTGCTACGTATAAGTTGTGGAATGTAAAGGCAGTTGGTCGTTTTGCTGGCCATATGACATCCATATTAACCAACTCTTACATCATCTGCCCTACAGATCGCAATGGGTACTTTACTTTTGAATAATAAAAGCATAGTCATCTATACAATTCAATATATTCACATCGATCACTTGACCAGCGCTAGCTTTATTTTTGTCTCAATAAACTTGTGGTGTCAGAAATAAGAATTGTGACACAATCTTCAGACGTAATGTCGTAATAAATTATTTCCGTTTGAATGTAAATGTCCTTATGTGACCTTCCTTGACCCGAATAGGATGATTATAAATAAGAATAGTCTTTTATTGATTTTCACACACAGCTCAAGCAAGAACTAGTGGAAAAAAATATAAATTAACTCATTGTCAAACTTTTTCTTTTATTTTGCCCAGTAATGTAATCATTGTTCGATATTGAAAGAAAAAAAACAACAACTTGCTTATAAATGTTAAATTTTATAAACTTTTAAATAAATTTTTTTGGGGGGATTCATTACTTTGTTTAAAAATGTATAAGATAAATTAAAAAAACAACAACTATCATTGTGAACTACACAAGCACTCATAAAGCTGCCCCCCCCCCCCTCTCGCACACATACACACTCGTGAAGACATTACACACTTAACATTTGACACCTGCACACACACACACAAAAACACACACTTAAACTTATAGTTCAACTTGTCTTATCTATGTTGTACCAAAGTCTAAACCAGTTAAGACAACTTGATGGAGCGGGGTGAGGGTGAGGAGGGTAGAAAAGTCTAACAGAGGTTGGGGGGTGTCTTGAGATGACAGGAATATGTCGAGACCAGGGAGTTAACAGATTTATTGGTTAGTGTTATAGATTAAAATTTTAGGGATATGGTTTTAACATATTGCAAGTCAATGTTCATAATTTCATTTGAAATCAAATTGTTGCCTACAATTCAATTTGTAACACAAGACAGCACCACTCGAGAGACCACCAGTTCAAATAAACTAAAAAATGGATTATATATATATATCTATATTATAAAGTAGAATGTGAGGTGTATGTATGTATGTTACTTATAGACATCAAAACCGCTTGACCAATCTTGATAAAACTAGGCAGGAATGTTCCTTGGGTACTAACTTAGACCGTAGTGTATGTATTGTAGCCCTAATACAAACTTAAGACCTTCAAAAAAAAATAAAGTTGTCTTACTCTATTACAGCTATAGTATTTTATGGATCTAGGCCATGGTTAACAATGTTGACATGAGAAAAGATCGAAAGGATTTAGACCTACATCTAATTTTAAGAAATACACTTTGCGCAGATAGTTTTTTACTTTGACACATGAAAATACAAAAGAAGATCCATTGATTTCATTATATAATTAAATTAACCTTCAATTTTGTGTTTCAAAAGCATTTTTTACATAAATTAGTTCCTGATATTACCAATTGGTTACACATTAACACATCTCTCTACTGAGTCTATTCCTAGGTCTAGGTCTAAAACTCTTATTGAACTCTAAGATGATAAAACTTCTTTTCGCAAAGATAGTTTTGTGCTTTAACAAAAAACATACTAATTATTGTCCATTCATTTGATATTTTAATCAATTTAACATTTAAATTTTTTTTTCTAAAGCATTTTTAATACATTCGTTCGTTGTTCGCTAAAGTTGCGTAGCCGTGTTGAGATAGGCCTATATTCATTGATGAAAAAAGGTCACGCATGCGCAACACAGAATGAACTCTATAAAAGCCAATTTTTAACTCTAGATTAGTGTAGATTTAGATCTATGTCTACCTCAAGATCTACTTTATACTTTAACACATGAACATACAAAATAAGTCTATTCATCTCAAATTTTAATCAAATAAATGTAGGCCTACAAAAGCAAATGTTTTAATTTGAACAAATGGATTTAAGCCTACTAGCTATTTTTATTTTATAGCTTCATTTACACTATTTTTACATTGACACATTCGCTTTACTTATTACATTATTATTTCGTTTAATTGCGACTGTATCGACAGTAATGCGCAAATAAAGACCCGCGGGTCGCGGGTAACATACGTCTAGTATATATATATACATTCTGACAGAAAGACAATCAGCATCAGATTTTGTAAATAAGTATGGACTTTCACGTGTTGATACTTATTTACAAAATCTGATGCTGATTGTCTTTCTGTCAAAATGTATCATAAGTTCATATAAGATCATACTAGCTAGATTCATTCAGACCTTAGTCACCTAAGTCCCGAGTTCAAACCGTGCCCGATGCGGTTTGGTCTATGTCTTATATTCTTCAATGACATGCTAGTAGAATACGTACATAGTAATATATTAAAATAGGTTAATATCTATAATATGTTTTATTCAAATACTTTATATTCGAATAATTTACATTAAATAACGTATTGCAATTCGTTATATAAGATTTCGATATATTAGAATGTACGTTATTCCGGAAGTGGCCTATTTAACCGAATGGCTACTTGGCGCCAACTAGCCACTTCATTGTCTGCTAATGCCTTACGTACAATGCAAGTCACGGTCTATTAAATCCGCAGCTTTATATAGATGTATAATATATTAATATTACCCGACTATAGAAATAAATTAACTTTAAACAACAACAAAAAAAAAAGCTAGATTTATTAATTTGTAAAGATTGCCAAGTTATATAGAGCTTTTTTTTGTTAATTACTTTAAGGTTTAACTACTACTAGATGTTTGATAGAAAAATATAGATTATATTCAATTTCTTAATTAACTATCCGTTGTTTCTTATTCATGGATTAAGTCACTAAATACAATTTTTTAAAAATCTTACACATTTATCTTCTCAGCAAGAGAGCTTTTATATATATCATACACATATGATTATATACTTTTAAAGATAATTGTTAATATACTATATTTATATATAAAGTCTATAGACAAAATAGAGTTCATATTCGAAGAATCTATTATTTCTAAGATAATGCCGAATTTACCGTTTGTAACTTGACGCCGTTTTTTTTAAATATTTTTTTTCCGCGGCCATATTGACCTAGCACCGTTACGAGATATATACTAAACCCAAACCGCAGTCAGTGTGACCTTTTGTTTCCTCTCTCTTGAAGCCTAGGCCTAGATATTATTTTAATCTCGGCAAGCATTCGTTCTCTGTCAACAGGACGCCGTGTCACAAACTACACATGGTTAGGCTACGGTTACACACACACACACTTGAGCAGAACGCTTTAGGCCAAGACCTACTTGAAAAAAAAATAGCGTTGGTTTGTGATAAGGCCTAAACTCGTGTGTTGTGTTGTTTAATGTACGAGATAAGATAATTAAAAAAAAAACTCGAGATACTGGATTTAGCACCCTCTCCTCATTTTATCTTATCCTACTTAATATATATAAAACATACAAGTGCATTTGCTTTTTATAAAGATCTGCCCCTTCATCTCTCACTTTATGCCTAACGTTATCAACAGTAGGCTCCCCCGCCCCCTTTTTTTTTGTTTCCCTTGTCAATAAGTATCTTTTTTATTTTACTATCCCCTTTTTAAATTTGAAAAAGTACCTTCCTTCTCCCCCCTACCCACGTTAAGTTAATACACACACACACACACACGCAATCTCCCTCTTCCCTGCTCCTTTTGCTTATCAAATGTCAACATTCAACTTTGACACGGCAACTATAGCCTTGTCCTCTATTGGACCACAATGTTGTTTTCTTTTTTTCTTTTTAGAATGAATGACCGTATTCTGGTTGCCACTCTGATCATTCATAGTGCAGCCAAACCGCCGCTCACCCTATCATCTCCTACACACGGCTCCCTTTTTCTTTTTTTCTTTCACTTCATGAACACATTTGTTTTCCCTCCCCGTTTCCCTACTTTACACCCTCCCTCTCTATTTTGCACCCCTTCCCCCTTTTTATAGTCCTGCCTCCACGGAAATGACGCCGCAACACCGCTTGCGAGCCCGCTACGTCGTTGTCTATTTTTAGAAAATAACGTAACCTAGCGCGCCTAGGAATGGCTGGTTATAAATTTATTGCGCATTCATATTCATGAGCCGAAAAAGGAAAATGAGTTGATCACATGACCTACTTCACTGTTGTTGAGTCTCCTCTCCTCACCCAACAGCGCAGGGGCCTTCCCGTTGGTATAAAAGTGCCGGCTGATCTCTGTAACAGACGTTTAAAATGCTGGGGACAACGAAACGTGGATAGCTAGTAACATAAACAGAGAAAAAAAAACAAAAACAACACGTTGGCCCCCCATTTGTTTGTAAATATAGTAGTTTATGAAAGAATTATTTGGATTTTCTTAATAAATACTGTGATAATAACCAGAATATCAACTTTGAATTTTCACACAAAATAACTACACGGATTTCCATAATAATTTCCACACATACAAAAGAAAAGGAGGCAAGTGGTTACTCGGAGTTATAGAATATTACAGATTGCAATTAAACTTTATAATTGTCATTGATCTAGATTTACTGTCTAGTTCATTTACAGTTGTTCATTCCCTGGATAACATTGTGGTATAAAAATAAAAGTTCAAGTCAAACTAGCCTTGGCTGTTGTAATAAATTAATTTTGTATTCTCATTGTCATCAGATGCCTTGCCGAGAAGATATTATGTCTAACTTGGAGCCTGGGGACTACTACACTCCTGAACGTCTCCGAGACGACATTAGCAAAAGCCCAAAGAGCCTGCTGATCATCGATTGCAGGTCACAGTCGGATTACTCCCGCTCACACGTTCGGGGCTCCATTAACGTCACGTTGCCGTCTCTCATGCTCAAGCGATTGAAACGCGGGAATCTGAACATATCGTCAGTCATCCAGAACAACGAAGCCAAGGAGAGATTTACCAAATACTCCAAATCGGCATCTATTGTTCTATACGATGAGTGTTCAACAGATTTAAACTCCAATCCATCTTCTGTCATTAATTTGCTGATTAAAAAACTGAGGCAGGATGGTTGCCGAGCTTCATTTCTAATTGGTAAGTTCAGACTACTCTATTATCTATAAAGATCTAGATCTATATTTAAATCTTTATTGTAGTAATTCTATAGATATTTATAATAAAATTAATCAATAAAGAATACAAACTGTGTAACTCAATAGCATGTTAGATAAATAAGTAGAATATATATATATATATATATATATATAGATCTATATATAGAATCTAGATCTAGTATTTAGTATATAGATTTATTGTGGACTAAAATATATTTTTTTATGTTTAGTACACTATAATACCAGTAATCTCAATTGTTAGGCATATGTATTAATTATTAAAATTAATAATTACCAATAATAACAATAACTTAAAAATCATTTTAGTTTTTGTAATTTTTATGTATTAGATATTAAAGGTTTTTCATCATAATTTTGATTTTTTTTCTGGCCTAAATAAATAAAAAGATTTAGATCTACTATTTCTGAAAAATCTGGCAGTCATTGAACGCCTTTTTTAAGATTGGAAACACCATTTTTACCATGCTGCTTACTACTTTTAAAAATGGATTTTAATCAACAAACCAATTTTTCTTTATCAATTTTTTTTTATACTCAATAGTAAAAGTCTATTTAATGTAGCTATAGATCCTACTTGTATTTTTTTTCTTATAACCAATTTTTATTTTTTTCTTGAAGGTGGTTTCTCCACATTTGAAGAAAGATTCCCAGAGTATTGTCAGCACCAGGACCATGAAAGCAGTATTTTGGGACTCTGCAATTTGAGAATCTCAGAGGAGTCAACGCTGTGTGATGCAGACACCTTGTCCACTTGCAGCACAGCCAGTCCCATCTCTTGTCCATTTCCAGTTTGTGTTCTTCCATACCTTTACCTGGGCAGTGCCAAAAATTCTGCAGATCTGGCACAACTGAAAAAGTATGGCATCACCTATGTCCTTAATGTCACAACCAATGTTCCCAACATGTTCGAGAATGAAAAGAATTTCAAATATCTTCAAATCCCCATTTCTGACCACTGGTCCCAGAATTTGTCAGTCTATTTCCCAGAAGCAATCAGATTTATTGGTAAGTTTGAGTTTGTATATTTTAAACTTATTAGAGATCAAGATAAATTTTTGTTTAATGATGAAAATTTAAAATTAGGTTAATAGATTGCATTTTTAAAAACAAAACATATCTAGCACTTCATTCAGTATTCTTTTGTGAATGACAATATTTATTAAATTAAAATAACCCATAAATGGAACGCATTTTCAAATTATTTGAAAAGGGAGTTCTTAGTAATTCTTTAACACAATCAGTGCAAAGGTCTATGACTTGGTTCTATTTTTTTAAAACAAAGTGAAAGTAATTTGCTAAACACATCCATTGCTTTGATTTCAAAATATAAGAACATAGACAAGTAGAAAAGAAATTGAAACTGATAAGACTGAAGGTTTTAAAATTTGGGTGAAAGGGGCAATGGGGAGTTTAGAAAACCAGATCAAGTAATACAAGACATTTTTTCATCCCTGTCAAAAATAGTCTGAGAAGAAAGAAAGTCTGGCAGAGAGGCGCCGGTGCTGTGTGTGGTGTTTATATAACAAACACATCATTTCCTCCCTGTAAGTGGCCAGACACTCTACAGATTATAGAAAACAGGGCCAAAATATACCAAGTCTTTGATCTGGTTTGAGTGGAAGAAAGAAAGGGGGAAAAAAAGAAGACTGATGATGTGGAGTTTTTTTACAACGAAGTTTTACAGCTCAGAACATAAAAATAAAATCACACTACAGTTTGCTTTGAACTTGTATGACATTTCTTAAAGAAAAAAAATTGTTTTAGAAATAGAACATACACGGGTACACTTGTCAATACATGATCAATATTTCCAAGCTTCTAGAAGTGTGGCACCAGTTTAAAGCAATCTTCCCAGCTCAAAAAAATGTTAAGTAATTGTTAAGAAAATATCAGAAAAAATTGATTTGGTCTTTTTTTAGCAACTATTTCTTTGACTGGGTATTAAGTTGAGAGACAAATCTTCAGTACCCAGTGCCCTTTCCCTGATAATCACTTGTGTCAATTATTTTAATATTTGATGTTTTGAAAATAGTTTAGGAAACAATCATGCGTCTACATAATTTGTCATTAATGAATGTCTATTTATGTTTGATATGATTTACTTTTTTAGGTCTTACATTTTTTTATTTTTTTTTACAGATGAGGCAAGAAACAATCAGAAAGGTGTTCTTGTCCACTGTCTAGCTGGGATTAGTAGGTCTGTGACTGTGACAGTTGCTTACCTTATGAGTCGGGAAAGCATGACCCTGAATGAGGCTTACGATCACGTCAAGAACTGCAAACCCAATATTTCTCCAAACTTCACTTTCATGGGGCAGCTGTTGGACTTTGAAAAAGATTTGAACAATGAGAGATCTAATGATTCTTGTGATGAAAGCTTAATAAGTGATTGTGAGAAGCTGAGTCCAACAAGTAGCAACTGCAGTCCCATATGATGGACAGTTTTGTTCAAATGACTTATAAAAAGAAAATTCTTGGTATCTTTTTAAAAAATCTGTATTTTTGAAGCAAGATTCAAAGTTGCAAGTACTAAGAACGTACAAGAATTGTTTTGTTATTGTTAAAAATAGAAGATATTACAATGTATTGTATATATAAATAATGTGTCAAGTTGAAAACGTTGGTACGATTGTTTAAATCTTCCACCAGGCGACGGTGATGAAACCATGCGATTGTTTTTATTCTTTGCCTACCAATATATTGCATTCTGTGATCCTTGTTACTTATAAATAGTAAATCAATGTTTTGTTTCACTATATAAAGTTATAAGAAAAAGAAGTGTATAAATTGTCATTTGTTACATGATGATACTCTATCCTGTTATTTTGTTATTAATGAGCCTCAGCTAGAAGTACAAGGGCTTCCCTATTACTGTCAATTATAGAACTTTCAAAAGGCATGCAGTTCTTGAAACTTCATCTTGAAAAAAAAACATTTTTGTACTTCTTTTATTAATTTTTTTATAATCATGTATTATTATTATTATTACTACTACTGAGTTTTACTTAAAGGAATATAGAAGAGTATATTATATCAGCTTGAAATATAAATTGATTGTGTATATATAAGTGCTTGGACCATGTATATCATGCTAAGATTGACAATTAAGTCTTGATGGCTTGTGTACAAAATGTCTTTCAGTTGATGTAAAAGTGAGAGGGTTTGAAAAGGTTGGCTCTTGAACTTGACACTATGTTAATGTATACATTAAATTAGCCCACTACTTCTGATGGCAGCACTAATTTTCAATATATCAATTACTACTGACAGTGTTTGTGGTAGATGTCTCCTACAAAACCTTGATCAGGAGGAAAAGAAAAACAAACATTGGATTATACTGTTCTGAAAGAGCTCATGAACAAAGACTATAAAGGTTAAAACATGTTTTTGGTTTTCTATTATCTTTTTTTCTATAAATATTCACCAGATGTCTACCACATAGCAGTGCCATGTATTGCTTTTTGTCATTTTGTCTGGTTTTTTTTGTTTTTTTACTTGTATTTTTAGAAGAGATAACATTTATTTCCTCTAGATATGTGTGTTATGTACAAACTTGTTTGGAATTCAACTTTATATATATATATATAAAAACTGTGATTCTTTTGCCTTGTGTTATATTTTAGTTTTGTTTTATACTTTGACAGAATATTAGTCTTAAATCTGTTTTCTCAATTCGCCCCTTTAAAAAGATTTTCTTACCTGGGTGGGGAGTAAAAAAAGAGGTTAAAGTTTGGATGGGGGAATAAAATTTATTTGTTATCAATGCAAGGCATACATATAGAAAACAAGATTGTACATATTAGAATATCAGTGTTTGATTGTAGTTTGTACCTAATGTAAACTACTGTTCTCATGTTTATTACAATAATCAAAGCACATTGACTACATCATAGCTAGGTTCACTGCCAGTTATCATGACATTATTCACAGTAGGGTCTTCATTATTTCTTAACTGTATCAGCTGATTGGAGGGGGGGGGATTATCTTTTGTCTTTTAAAACTCCTCTGACTCAGTTAAATTCAAAATGAGTGTGTGAATAGTGTAAAGACTGGTAGTTATTTCAGATCATAACGGGGAGACATCCTGAAGGTCCCTGGAGTTCTAGTCGCACCTGGAAACAGCTGCTTATTTTCTCCAGCGGCTTCAGATGTCTCCTCACCATTTCGTACAGAACATATTAAAACAATTTTTGTTTAAAATTACATTTTAAAAATTCAATTTGGTTTGAATGGTTTAGTAATAGTGTATAAGAATGAGTCATATCATAGTTTTTTAAAAAATAAGACTTAAAATTTTTTTTATTATTTTATATAGTCAAGCTTATAGATTTTATACTTTGTATACATTTTCCTAGCAAAAAAGGAATTTGAAGAATCGTAGATTAGTGTTTGTGCCTTTTGTTTACTTCGAAAACTTTTTTTTTTCTGCAGTTCATTCTGTTTTTCCTCCAGTCATCTTTGTTTACAGTGTCATCATCTGTCACTTTGTTTCACCAAAGAAAGTATTCTTACTTATTAGAAAAAGGATGTGTCTTCCAAAATGTTGCATTGTACAACTAGGCTTTTCAGAAATAAAAACAAAAATTTTTTGACTTTTATATTAACTTAGTGTCCTCTTTATTGCATCATTTCTAAATTCTTTTCTTTTTGTTCGCTCTAATGCTTCAACAAATTATTGGCTACATTAAATTGAAACAACATTGTTTGATATTTGTTTGAAAAGTTCAAATTGTATAACTATAAAAGTTCTATTTCTTCATGTTTGTAATACCTCATGTGTTTGATTATAAAAAATATTTGCCTTTGAAAACAAAACAAAAAAACTATTAAAAAAAAATAAACAGCAGTATATCTACTATAAATATAAATACTGTTTGATACTAATCTCATTGTTGCCTGTTCTTTTATCATGATGGAAATGATTGTTGGGTTGAGTAATAGCATTTACATGGTGGCTGAGTGCTAGCGCACTTGGCTTCTGAATTGATTGGCTCTGAGTTGGAATCTGAGAAGGCTGTGATTTTGAACTAAATTATTTTTAGGATTCTCCACCCAACATTATTGAATACCTGACGTAAAGGTTGGGGGAGGGGGGGGGGTGTTGGTCACATAAACATGACCTTGACATTACCTGCTCTATAGATCACAAAGTATGGAAGGGGTTAATTACTTATTTACATGGCTTGTTTATCTCAACTCAATCAGGTACACATTTCGTACACGCTATTTCTCCTACTGCCCATGCTCACTTCACACAATTATTCATTGCTCCTAAAAAAAAACAAATCAAACTAAATATTTACCGATTATTTTATCGATCAGTCATAATTAATTTCGTTTTATATAGAAACAGTACTAGCTAAAAAAAAAAAAAAAAAAAGATAAGCCTTGTGTAGAATCTGATCAACGCCTAAAAACTAACTAATAAACCTAATAAAAACTTTGCTGGCTCAGTGGTAGTGTGTCTGTTGACACAGGCATAAGCCCTCGAGATCGAATTTTTGTTAAGTCTAACAACCTTTTAAGTTTTTTTTGTATTTTAAATTGCTTTTCAGAAGCCATCACGGAAACCTTCCAGAGATAACCTCCTCCCCCACCCAAACTGGTCCACACAAGTGATTAGTCTAGAGCGCATTAAGCATTCAAAATGTAAACAAAAAAAAAACTGCGCTAAATAAAATCAATATGTAGATTTGTTATAATTATTTTATCCATTAGAAATTAATTCTATTTATTAAAAAGTAAAGTCCCCATATTTAAACTGGCAAGACGAGTAAAAGAATATATACATATTTTTCTTTTTCAATAGAGCAAAAAAACAACAGCAATAGTAGTCAGGTCTCCAGGATTACTTACGATGAAGAAACAAACTCAGATCTAAGATCCTGCAAGGAGCTCCTTTAAAAATAAGAATGTTTTCAAACGAATAAATGAAACAATGTTGACGAATTTATACAAAAGAATTAGAAAAAAAAATGTAGGTTACTGCTGGGTCGGCCCCTTCCTTTGCGAAATACTACTTTCTTCCTTCGTAGCTATGAATTTGCCATCATTTGGGGGCCCCTGCATTTTAACATTCGACATCTTGACATGAGATAATGGCATAGTATACTATTTAATGTAAAAAAAATAATTCGAACACTTATGTGGGGGTGGGGGTTCAAATGGTTTCCACCCCTTCCCCACCATAGCTACGCCACTGGGTGTGTTTTAATACTGTAGTTAATAATGGACCAGTGAGGAAACAGGGCTAAGCCTAATACCATCGGGACAACGTTCACAATATAGTGGGAAAGTATCGTAACAGTTCCCTGAACGGCAGCTTCACAAGCAACTTAAGTTCTTCGTGCTCTTTGTGGCAGATAACTTCTAGGGAAATACAAAGAAGCCAATGTTATGTTCGTAAAATGTAACAGCCCCTCGCGGAAAGACCATAAAATAAATAGCGACATCATTTTCTCTCGTAGTGTATCCATAGTTCCTTAGGCATACGCAAACTAGGCATAGGCAAACTAGGGAGCCGCTAAGGGCCACCGAGTTGCACAGGATTCAGAAACATTTTTTTAATAGAAAAAATAGGTAAGCTTTTGCCCAATGTTATTGTTGGATTATACTAGCCTAACTAGGTTTTAAATAAATTCCGTAATTTAATTTTGTTTCGCTGTTTTTCATTTTTTCTATTTCATTTGGGGCTACCAAATTCTCTTCGCATGGGACCTCCAATACTCTTAGGCCGGCCCTAAGGGTTCTTCTTCATGAACGTTTTCCCTTAAAAACACAACTTTTCAGGCCGAAAAAAATCGTAGAAGCTTGAATATAAATTCCAGTTCTCAAAAATACTAAATGTAGACTGTAGTTTAAGAAGGTCATTAACATTGAATGATATTGCTAGTATGCAGCCCCATCACGTAAGCCCAACATCCATGATGCTCAAACTACGATCCGAGGGACATATCCGGCCAGTGTTTCGGTACTTTCCCGCCCACATTGACGTCGCAGAGGATAGGTTTTATTGGACTAAACCTTTTTTTGCAGCGACGCGGCCCGTTGAGTCGGAAATGTAATTGGCCCTTAGAGTGTAAACGTTTGGGAACCATTGCCCAACAATATTGAAATAAATGGCGACTCCTCCACTTGTCGTTTTCCGGACCTGGGGTCAGAGGGAGATGGTATTTTTCTCCTCAGTGAAGTATTATGTGTGTGTCATCCGTGTCACTCCTCGAAGTGGCCAACTGGGAGTAACACTAAGCAATGTGTCATTAGATTGAAGGCTCACCACAGTTGAGTTCACTACTCAAGTAGGAACTACTTCGATACAAATTTTGATGATTAACAGTAAACGTAAGCTTCGACTAAAAGCGTTTGCCGGCCCCACTTAGAGCTACCCAACCCGAATCAAAATGTCAACAACAACACACAAAAATCGGCCTACATAAAATGAGTTCACGTGTCACGTGATAGATGAACTCTAAGCCTAATGAAATGGACAAACTTAACACTGAAAGCTTACATTTAGGAATAATGATTTTTTAAAATAAGTGTTGAATTTACTCTTATTGGACTTTGACTTTTGTAGTGGAAATTGTTAAAAAAAAAAAAAAGAACTAAGAAAGAAAGCAAAGATTCATTTTCCCTTGCAGTGTATTCATAATTTTTCGTGTATAAAATATAAAAAGGAAATTGTTCAACATATATATCCACATCTCTCAATACTTTTGAATTTATTTCTCTCTTTCGATACCAAACAAAATAAATAATTACCAATGATTAACTATTTAATTTTTTTATTGATTCATGTTTTAATAGGTACAATAAATAATTGCGTAAAATTTCAACATATCCGACATTGGGTGAGGGAGAAATAACGTGAACAAAAAAGTGTACCAGACAGACATATTTGATAGAAGCTTTGTAAAACTTTTGTTTTCATAGATCCACTTGAATTCTATTATTGGTGTGTTTTCCCAAGCACCAGAACATTCTTTGAAAAATTAACTGACGTCGGGGAAAAGAAAGACATGTCCGCCTTTTTTTTTGGGATCATGTCCTCCGCCAGGCACGCATTGGCCTAAAGTGTGAAAATGTCCTGCTTGTACCCAGTTGTCTATTGCCATTGTATTTTATCCATCAACGGGCTTATAATCGCGTGGATCATTCAATGTTTTCCTCACGCCTGTGTGTGTGAGAGACAAGGTTTCACGTGGATACAGAGGTGAAGAAGCATATAAGGGATTAAATAAAAATAGTTTATCTTATCAATTATCTTTCAAATTATAAACGTCCTTTCAACAACAACAACAAAAAATAAATAAGATAGACTAATAAGAATGTAATAATATATAATATAAGCATGTAAAAAGAAACAAGCCTGTTTATTTAAATTAATATTAGCTATATGTCCTGAAAAAAAACAACAAGAAAGATTATTCTCGTGCTTGACAATCGAAATAGTGATGATAAATCTGTTAAGATCTAAATCGATTAACTTCTGTGTCCTACTGATAACGGGTTTGCTTTCTGCTGTGGAGTAAAAAGGAAGTGACGTCAACGGAAGTAGCTCATCGAAAGATTCGTTACTAACACATTGTATTAAAAGAAACACTTTTCTTTTCGATAACATCTTCCCGAGAACAGATTTTCATGATGTTGGCATTTACTGTCAGACTGTCAGTTGTATCTTCTGTTTTCTTTGTTGTTGTTGTTTTCACAAATAGATCAACACGCATATCGAAAGTGAAAGGAACATTTTTCCTATAACTATCTTGACTAGATTTAGATGTCCATGTGCAGAAGAAGTTCTTCTCTTTCTATGCCCAACCGTTAATGAGGGCGTATTAATATATGCTGTAATATTTATAGCCCACTATTATTATAATTATCAAAGAAAAGCTTCTCGTAAAAGTAAATGAATGGAGCGGCCCTTCTTTTGAGTCTTGATATCCTGCTAAGACCAGCTGCAGGCGTGGAAAAGTAAAGTTCCCCTTTTAGACCTTAAGGTCTATAGGGAAGATGATGTAAAGGTCTTCAGCACGATTCTAACCCGGGACCCTTCGGTCCGGAAGCCAATCCCTTTACGACTCAACCACCATAAATAAGATAAGTGGAATTAATTATTTTTTTTTTGTTATTCTTAATAACTGACATTTTTCTATTTGGAAAGATATGCTCCAATTTGATTCCCATTTCTGTAATTCATCTAATTCTCTTTGTAAAATATCCGTATCTTGTGTTGTTTTTATTGTTCTATATATTATGCAATCGTCTGCAATTAATCTGACTTTTGTTCCTGACTTAATGCAATTTGGTAAATCATTTATGTAAATTAAAAATAGTAGTGGACCTAAGACTATTCCCTGAGGTACACATGAGTTTACTGTTATTGGTGTTGATTTAGAGCCATTTATTATTACATTTTGTTCTCTCCCTATCAGAAAATCTTTAATCAACTGATGCAATGAACCACCATTGCCAAAATATTTTATTTTTTTAAGCAAACTATGGTGGTGAACTTTGCTCAGTATCATCTAAACCTTTTGAAAAATCATTAAGTAGTCCTATTAGTTGTGTTTCACATGATCTATATTTCCTAAAGCTATGTTGGTACATTATGTTTGTCTAAGCGGTTTATGATGTTGCTATATATTATGTGTTCTAGGATTTTACATGTGATGATGTTAAGTGATACTGGTCAGTAATTTCCTGGGTCACACCTTTTTCCTTTTTTAAATTGGGGGGTGTCATTAGCTTCTTTACAGTCCCTCGGTACTCTGCCCTGGTTAAGAGATGCCTGAAAAAGTATTTTGAACACTTGTGATAGCTCATTGCTTAGTTCTTTGAGTAATCTAGCTGTAATACCATCAGGTCCAGATGCTTTATTAGGTTTGATGTTGGCTAATAGTTTTTGGATTCCCTTTTCTTGTACATCTATATCTACTATGTTGTCTACTTGGTTCAAATTAAGTAATATGTCTCCTGGAGCTGAGAATGCTGATGCAAGTTTTTATTTAGAACGTTAGCTTTAGTTTCATTATCATTATTTGTTAAGTTTTCTTCTCCTTTTAATGGCGCTATTGCTGTTGTTTTCATTTTCTTAGACTTAATGTATGACCATAGGTTTTTATTGTTATCTTTAGATATTACATTGTTTATGTATTCACTCTGCTGCTGTCTGCTTACTTTTTGGGTTAGCTGTTTAATTTGTATATACTTTTATAAACTCTGTCTGCCTTAGTTTCTTTAAATTTTCTATATAGGTTTTCCTTCTGTTTACAAAGCTTCTTTAATCTATTATTAAACTTGCATTTAAATATTTTATATACAGTGTATTTGGTATATGATTTTCAATAATGTTTTTAAGATAGTTTTTAATGAAATTCCATAGGTCATCGACTGGTTGGTTAATGTCTTTTTCTGATAGGAATGTTTCTTGAAAGTTTAATGCAGCTTTATGTAATTTTGTTAGGTTGCATTTATTCCAGAGTAGGATTTTTCTTTTGGGTTTTGTATTAGCCATTGCTTTTATCTGACAGTGTATTTTAATGATATCATGGTCTGATAGACCAGGCATAATATTGTTACGAATCTCACTATCCAGGCTTTCTGCAAACTGCACCATACACCACCAACGTAAAGAACTTGACAACTCAGGGCTCCAGAGTAACGTAACCCTTTTAATAGTTGAATAAATAACAGCCAATACTGTACAATTGGCAACACGTACACTGTACAAATATCTCTCCGATAACACCGTACCGCCGTATCAACTCTTGCACTGGTCTCTCCGTCTCGTTCCGGGCTTGCACTGGGTTCAACAGATCAGGACTGACTTCACAAACTGGGCTCGTTGTGTCGGACTCGATCACAGACCAAGATCAAGACGCCAGTTGTCTCAACTGTACATGACAGTACTCCGCACTGAACCGTCGCAATGCTCCGTACAGAACCACACCGTTGAACTGTGCTGTAGTCGACCGTGTTCTGAACCCCTGCCGTGAACCCTCTCTCGTGAACCGTCTTGACTGTCACACCTCCGCTCTTTAAATAGGGTCCCTGCTAGCCTTCTAGAACCGGACAGAACGTCGCTGGATCATTCTGGGTGGTCAGATGACTACAACCCTCGTGACGCTCCTGAGCTCTGTTCATGACGTCGATCCTTCCCGAACCGTCCTGTTGACACACGACTCGGCTGACCGTCGTAACTCGTCACGGTTGACCGCTCATCTAGCGCTGGCCTGGGGAGATTTGCGTCGGCTGACTACACTCACACCACTACTCCCATCTGTGCCACCACCAGGTTTATAACATAAACTTCGGTTGTGTTAAGTTTCTATCAAAAGCTCATTAATGTCCTTACGGTTTTGGTGTTTATCTATGGTTAGTTGTTTTTTTTAATCTATGATTAGTGTTTTCCAATTTAAACCAGGTAGGCATAATCCAAAAAACTGCAATTTTTATTTTTTTCTTTAAGTGTAGTTAACTGATTACATAGTTTTTGCATGGACTCTAAACTAGAATTTGGCTTGATTCCTCTAGTTCAAATTCAAGAAGTACACATTTAAAAAAAAATAAAAAAAATTGAAAAAGCTATCACGGTTATCTTTTTATTCTCCCCCCCCCCCCCCCCCCCCACACCTTCCTAACTGGTCCAGACAAGTGATAGGATAATAGCGTATTGAGAAAGCTATAAGCATAAAAATGCGCTAAACAAAAACGATTGGTAAAAATATTTCTAATCGTACAAATTTATAGTTGTTAGTTTAGATCTATTACCAATTTAATTACATGGCTGATCCAATAAACATCTATTACAACACAGTTATAGCATTCATTCATAAGATTTGACATCTCTTTTAAATAAACGTAATTTATTCAAACACATGAAAACTTATATAGTATACTCGTATAGAAACACCTATGTAGAAAACAAACAACGTATGCTCGCGATGCCTACTAGCGGAACATAATTATGTTCGGCATTGTCTATTAGGGTGTCCCAAAAAATTGAAAGTCGTATTTCCAAACGGGACACCACCTAAAAAGTGTCTTCTTTGCAAAATAACAATGTATACAAAATTTCAAGAAAATTGAAGATGATTTAGAGGTGCCTCAGATGAGTGAAAAAATCCTCCATATCAACAATTATAGTAACTGATAACACATTTTGAAACCGTCGTGTTTTAATCATTATTAATATAGAACATATATAAAGAATGATACAATGATACCATTTCAGAAAGTCCTGTCTATATTTTCAACATTCATAAGAATTTAAATCTTAATTAGCAATTAAAAAGTCTTAATCCATGTTAATCCAAAGTCTTAATCACGAAATCACTCATTATATTTGCTCCAAATCTTCACGATTACAACTCGCAAAGTCTTGCCTATGTTTTTCAACAACTTGAAGCAAAAATTGCTTTTGCTCCTCATCTACTGCAGCTGCACTGAATTTCTGTATCAATGCCACACCCCTTTCAGCACTGTCATGAACCCATTTCAAGTTCTGAGTCAAACGTCAGGCCTCATTGTAGTCGTTAGATGGGGCCAACCTTGGACTCTGGGATGTCGAGGCAGTTGATTCTAGTCGTGGTGAAACATTCCCGAGAGATCTGTCCATCGGTGCTACTGTCTGGCAATGGTGTTAGTAGATGAGGACCCCTTTCTGAGATCATGGCTGTGACGAGAGCTGCTTTGTTTTCCAAAGATACAAGATCTGATAAGAGACACAATGTTGCCATTTCGTTGCTAAGGTACCAGGAATGGCGTTTTATCATCATTAGCCCAATTTTGCAGAGATGAACTTCTTCATAGTCATGTAGTCTGTTTATCAAGGAAATGTCATTAACAGCTGCATCAACAGCTGAACAGCAAGTGAACCACGATTGAATGTAAACTTTGAGAACAAAATGATTGAAGCGTTGAATTCCTTGTAATTGTTGATCTGTTAGCTGCAAGACGTTTTCATTACCATCCAACAGTAGTTGCATTTTAAGAGAATAAATGGCTTAAGCCATCCACCTTGCTCTATGAATAGCACCAGGTTTACGAATCGGTTCTGAGACATCAAGTCCAACAGCACGTGCAGCAAGAGCAATAAGTTCTCGGTAATCTTCCCGAAGCTGTTTTTGCTGAAGTTCTTTAGAGATAAACGCTTTTACTGTGTCTGAGACCACTATCAGTGGAAAAATGTGTTTCGACTCATGTATCTTTGACCAATTGTCTCTAAGCAGTTTAAATATGGCAATCTCTGGCCCAGTGGAAGGTCCCAGACATGCAGTGAACACGTCAGCTAGCAATACTTCAAACATATGATGACGATATGCCAACCAAAGAAGATTGCGTCCAAGTGCCACCTCAAGAAGTTTGCAGGCACCTTTTACTTTGCCCGTATTTGCAGCAGTTGTGTCGAAGCACATACCGATAATTTGTGATTCACAAGACCAAGACTTTAAATTATCCACCACGGCATTTGCTGCTGCTTGACCTGAACCACTCTGTAATTTCGGCACACCGAGAAGTTTTACGTTGCCGTCATTGAGGGAAGACAATAAAATTGCTAATCTATCAGATATGGATGTAGTCGTGTGACAGAGATCAGGAATAAGTTTGCCATCCCAGTGAACAACAGATATTGAAGGGACATATGTTGTTTTAATCTCAAGTGCGGCTACTTTTCTACGTTGTTGGCGTTGTCGGTGAACTGTACTCTTGGAAAGCACCACAGTAGACGTAGAACTACCAGCTTCGTTGAAAGCCGATGCCAGTATCATAGTTGCCGCCCTTGTGCTGGTGTTCGTGCGATCCAGGACAGCTGAAACTTTAGAAGAAATCACACGACGCCGTTTACACTGTTTCTTGCCAGCCCTACTGGATTGTTTTATAATAAATTCATTGTCATCGTCAAGATCTTCTACATCGGTATCATCGTCATTATTACTGCTAGTTGCAAGACAAAAACCATCTTCTTTTGTGGTTTGTTTCTTTACAGAAATAGCCCACTCATTATATCGCTTACGACGCTCAAGAGAGCGCTTTTCCTTTGCAGCCAATTTCTTATCCACCGTTCCAATACAGCCTGCTCTCGACTGCTGTTGTAATTTCAGAAACTGGCGATCCTCTTCGTTATTTATCATTTGTGCTGCACTTGAATGACTTATGTCCAACAGCTGATCAAGTTTTATACTGTACTGTTTTTGCTTTAACCCATCTGAATCGCTATTTCTTTTACGATTCTTCACCAGCTGCCTGTGTTCATTGTAAAGATCTTTGATCTTCTCGATACAATGTTGTTGCTTTCTTATGGGTAATCTCGACTTTAACCAGAATGACTGCACGGCTTCAAATGTCAACCTGGCACTTTCACCAACTGTCATTTTACTTGATTTATGATAGAAGAAGAAAGTTCTCATAGCATCACGGCCGGAAGGAAGACGTGCACCAAGTATAGCTTCCTTAGGATATCCTATTAACCAAACATAACTGTTTTTTCTTGATACAGAACTTTTATTTGCCATCTTTAATATCTGAAAATAAAAAAACAGAATAGTTTCAGTTATTATATATTAAGGGTATAGTAATTAAATGGTGAAAATAATAAGAAGAAACAATAATAAGCAATAATTCAATGCTGAAAATGGGCCCATCCAAACCAAATTTTTGGATGCTCTAAGGCACCAGTAAATATTGTTCAAATTTCCTAATAATTTCAGTGGATGATATTGGTAACTATAAGAAACTTTTGGGAGGGTGTCCCACCAAAAATAAAAAAAAAAATTTTTTTCATCAATATTTTGGGACACCCTATTGTCTCTGTTAGTTCATGTTATTGTCTATAAATATTGAAACTATCAGTGACATTATAAGTGAAGAAATACCACAAAAAAAGATATATGAAGACATCAGTGTATACTTTTATCTGCAAGGCATAAACATTCACAGATCTTAATATTGCACTTGGAAATAGAATTGCCTTTTTCTGAGTGCAGATTCCTGGGCCTAAGCGGTTAAGTCAGGGGTTCTCAACCTGTGGGTCGCAACCCCCTTGAGGGTCGATTGACAATTTGTCAGGTTTAGGATTTATTTGTGTTGTTAACTAGCGGTACACCATTAAGGTCCCGGGGTTCAACTTGACAAGAACATCACTCACGCACAGTCGTACATAGAGAAACCAACTATGTGAATAGTTTAAATAACAAAAATAAATGAATTTAATTGTATGAAACTGATATATGCGTATGTACAATGAGGATGATAAATAGAATATATATATATATATATATATATATATATATATATATATATATATATATATAAAGATAAGTGCTATCAACTTGTCACCCTGGTTTCATAGTCCACCAGACTCTGACCCACTGGCGTCACAAAACTGCCAACCTCGGTAATAGTAAAGTTAGACCTCAGATGATCGCCAATTTGACAATGACACTGAAAACTGCAATATATATTTCTGAGACGGCAAGCGACGCCAACACTAGCATAGACTCGAGCCAGTATCTACAACTCCAACACTGGCACCATATAAACGAAATAAACACAATATTCTCAACTTCTACACTAAAAATAGAAATAGTGACAACCTCATACAACATACAATAATAGATATCACAAACGAATAACTCACCCTAAACAGGGGTCACAAAAATCCTACTGAATAATAAGTCCGAGAAACTGGTACAGACAAAGAACGTTTTACGGCCAACACACCGTCCGTTTCAACCAAATTCAGAGGGTGAACTGCCTCATGACAAAGAATGACCTATAGATGTCACCGGACTTTGTGACGTAGCAAAACAATTCAAAACAAAAACTACAAGACACTCTCGCCCCGTACAAGTACTACGACTACGACTACGACTAGAGGAAATACAAAACCAGAGTTAGGAGAAAGAAAAAGACACTTGTCTATACCACGTGACAGTATGGCCTAATTTAAAATGTAAAACTTGACACATACATGTTTTTGTAACAACGGAAATTACTATTTTTATTGTTATTCGAAGATAGATGTAGCAGACAGCAGAATCAGAATTCATTTCAAACATTTTAATCGTCGCAGCGGAACAAATTTCAACAGTCTAAGTAAATGCGCTTAATGCATAAGCCTGGTCGTGTTGTAAAGCTCTTGTATGTCGTACGTAAGGTCAAGAGTCATTATTAATCGTCAATAATAATAATATATAAGTGAAGTTTAAGGTTCGCCACTTATAGAGTTCATTTACTGCACCTGCTGCTATACTAAGGTGATAAATCTATAATATGTGAACCAAAATGTGTACGTTTTAAAAAGGTTGAACAGTGCATCCATAAATTTGAATTTTAATACTTAAACTTAGTATAGAAATGCATAACGTATTGGACAACATGAACCTTGGATGAACTTCTAATGGTAGTAGGGCAGAAAAGCATGGGCCTCTCGAAGTGCTCTGGTAAGAAACTCTGTTGTGGGCCTCTCATAGTGCTGGTAAGAAACTCTGTTGTTGAACGTAGTGTCTCATAGCCTCCATGGAGTTCAAGTGACCCTTCAGTTGTCTCCCCGCAGCATTTGGACACTCTCGTAGGACATTCACCAATGTTTCCTCTGCCTGCCCCATCAGTTTGTATTTCAATTGTAGTGAAGTTATTGAAGTCGAATTATCAGTGATGCCATTTGCTAATGCTTTTAGGACAAAATTTCATCAAACTTTCCAAATTACTTAACATCCCATTGTGCACCTGCCAGAACTCCAATGAAAGTCAAAAGTGACAATGTTTAGGAAACAGAAATAGTTTATTGAACTCATAAATAAAGATGCAGCGAAAAATTTCTCTATTACAGACATCTGGATCAAGTGTTTGTAGTCATGTCCCAATTTGTCTGTGTTGCATTTTCTTCTTCAATTTGCAATAATACATTATTTGCATAACAGCCTGTTCATTATCATGTCTAAATACAGAAAAACGTACATGTGTATGCAATGTGAATAATATGAATTAGAAATAGAAAGATAAATAAATACATATCTTAAAGAGATATTATAAAGAGAATATAATTACATATTGTCTCAGGATTAAACATTAAGCTTTGGCAATGAAAATCAGATTTACTGTTGGGAGGGGGGGGGGGGTCGCGGCATAGTGAGGAATTGTAAAAAGGGGTCGCCGAGCAAAAAAGGTTGAGAACCGCTGGGTTAAGTGAAAAAGAAATATGAAAACATGTGCTTGCGGATTTTAACAATTTTAAATTAGAATTTAACAGAAACAAGAGAACAAAATACTTACAAAAACAAAAAGCTTGTATAAAGGAAAGCACCACACCATCACTGCCATTCTGTCACAAGGTTCATCTCCCCAAATTTAGTTACAACTATGCGATTAACATATTGTCAAAATTTGTTTTTTAATTCATTTAATTTGTCTTCGGCTATGAATAATTCTGCAAAGCTTCAACTTTATCTGTAAATGGGAAGCGGGAGAGATAACGGTGTACAACGATCCCCCCCCCCCCCAACCCAGACAGACACAGAGTCGATATAAGTTTTGTAACAACAAATTATCTATTGCGATGTTGTATAAACGGGTGAAGACCACAAAGCTTATGCTCATCTTTAGGGCCCAGGGCGTAGGGAGTAAACATATATTCTAGCTCTGCCTCAGACTTAACACAGAAATAAAATTCCTCCGTGGATCTCGATATGAATCCTAGAAGTAGCGGAGAATGACTTTTATCTCATGATTAAAAATAGTAATACGAACAAATACACTCGCATTTAGATATGGTTTTTTTTTTCTTTCTTTTGATATCTGTTATTGTTATGCTATTGTTATTGTTATTTTTACTTATCATACAAAGAAGCACCAACATTCTGGTTTCTAGAACAAACGATGACATTAATAGTAAAATATATACATATGACGTGTAACTCCCATACGCTCCGGAAATCTTCGAGATGACCTCGGGTAGAATTCGAACCAGGACCCACCGTGAAGGCCAGCAACCATAACACAAGCACACATGCTCGGTAATGTCCCTCTTACCGTCTTCCTCGTTACGGTCTGCATGTCTAGGCCTTAGGACATGTCTTTGGCAAACGCGCTATACGTTGTCCTAGGCCTTAGGACATGTCTTTGGTGAACGCGCTTTACGTTGTCCTAGGCCTTAGGACATGTCTTTGGTAAACGCGCTATACGTTGTCCTAGGCCTTAGGACATGTCTTTGGTGAACGCGCTTTAAGTTGACCTAGGCCTTAGGACATGTCTTTGGTGAACGCGCTTTACGTTGTCATAGGCCTTAGGACATGTCTTTGGTGAACGTGCTATACGTTGTCCTAGGCCTTAGGACATGTCTTTGGTGAACGCGCTTTACGTTGTCCTAGGCCTTAGGACATTATTTGGTGTGTGACAAACCGTTTTAGCTCACTCAAGATATCACTCGGGTCAAAGCATTTAATTAATTTATTTACACGCTATTAATCATCAATTTTACTAATTTAGCCGATCAAGAGCTAAAACATCACCACCACCCCTCCAATCCAACCCTTACCTCCCTAGGCACCGTCGTCGCATGTACAATCCCCACCTTGACACGTGCCACACTGGACTCTTGACAAGAATACACTCCCTCTATCTATCTTGGCAAACATCCAGTGACACCCCCCCCCCCCCTCCGGGAGCGGCTGGTCACTTCAAAGAGCCCATTCAGCTCGACCCCTCGGGCGGCGATCTCCCCGATCGTCTAGCGCTAGACATTATCAAGGTATAATCTCCCTTGATCCCGCCGAGCTCTGATAACCACCCCCCCTTTCATATCCACTGACCACCTGGGCGATTTCCTGGTCTTTCAATGCGTCCTTCGCGCAATGTCTATCTCCCGGAAACTTTCGTCAAGGTCAAGCGGGGATCTCTTTAACAAAAGACGCCAGATAGTCTAGACCACCTTTGCACTTATCTCCCGCCTACCCCCCTCTCCACGTGTATATGGACAGAACTTCATCGTCCGATCTCATTCTCGCTGAGAGCTGACAGGGAACACATCTATCTCTTGCTTGAGCTCGGGACTATTTTCATTCCCTTATTTCACTTTGGATTGGTGGTATGTAACTTTGTAAAGTGCTTGAGAACCATTTTACTTAATAATGTATATATATGTATATATATATATATATATATTTGTGCATTTATTACTACATTGTTTGTGTACATATTTGTGCATTCTTATCATGAATAATGTAAGTAGATTACTGTATACTTATATTTTATATCATGACTTTTGTGGCTAAATGTTCAAGCCATCTGGACTAGAATTTATTAACAATTGTTACCAGATATATTTAGCTCTTTAACTATTATCAATTACACTCTGATATATTAGCGCTCAGCACGAGCTTTCTATATATTATCGTTGATTAATTCCTTGGCATGGAATTTACAAAACATTTCCGTAAACGTCTTATTACTAAGTATGTATTTACTTATGTGAGAGCATGGGCGAGTATCAGTCGTTGATCTTCCCTTTCATCTCATTTATCTAAGCAATGTGTGTACTTGCTATTCACCGTGACTGGTGAACATCACTTGTATTACTTATCTTATATTACTTATTACTGTTTATTATTTCCCTTTATGGGAGCCCCCATTATTACTGTTATCTCCCTTGATGAGACACTATATATATTTGTTGGTTACTTTGATATTTATGAAACTAGCTTATAGTTTCTCTTCATCATTCTGAAGATGTCCTTCACGGAAAGGCATCTACCTCCCAGTGTTATCATTATGGCTAAACCAACGTATACATCATATTGTTGCAGCTTTTATTTATAGGCAACATCCGCCTGAAATCTTAGCAACCTAAAGCTGATACCAGATTTGCGGGCACCAGATCCGCATCCGCAGGCATCAGTCCTCCTTCAAGAGTCCAAGTAACAACGCTAGCCACAGACTCGTCACTGGCTTGACTGAATGGTAGACGCAGCTTAGCTCTGCAACCATACAACGTTGGACTGCAACCGGAGCCTAGATCAACTAACGCCAGCCCACTAGCAGACAGCATCAGTACCAGCCACACCCGTCTCATCAGTGCAGCACCGGACCAAAAGCTAAGAAACCAGCCTAATGACACTCAGACCACTTGGTTCTCAAAAATCTAATGATGATAGATCCCTACATGTAAATACGCTAGACCCCATTTTAGCAACTGTACAGCATTTTATCTTTTAATTATCTTTGTATAATAAACTGTACATATTTTACATCTAAATATAGCACTCGTTGCCTGCATTATAACGCTGTGCTTGTAGTTTATATGTGCAAGTGTGAGTTATCAAACTATAAAATCCCCTAGACACCCAAACTGCAAATATTTTAAGCCAACTTGTCACATGGTGAACGCGCTATACGTTGTCCTAGGCCTTAGGACATGTCTTTGGTGAACGCGCTATACGTTGTCCTAGGCCTCAGGACATGTCTTTGTTATACGTGCTTTACATTGTCCTAGGCCTTAGGACATGTCTTTGGTGAGCGTGCTTTACATCGTCCTAGGCCTTAGGACATGTCTTTAGGGGCATAAATACGCATGAACCCAGAAGTAAATGTTTCACCTTTAACACAGATCTACGCAATACAGGTATTCATTACACAATAAACTAGATTTATCTCTTGTCATAGAACCAACAACAAACAAATAATATTTTTTTTAAGCATTGCAAGAACGCCGTCATTCACGATCCAAGGTTATCCAATCGAGGAAAATAATTACTAAAAGGCAAGATTTAATCATGAATGATGAATGGACAATGTGACTATTATAATGTGGGAAGCAAGGTCGAGAGGCTAAGTGCTCTTGAACTAGGTTTGGCTTGGCTACCTATGAAGGGGGCTCAAGGTTCGACACCTAGATACCCCCTCCCCCCACTGGTCCACAACTGAGATTGGACCAAAGCGCTCTGAGCATGCTATAAGCATGAAAGTAGCGCTATATTAAAGCCATAATTTATTTTATAGTAATGAAAACCTTAAAAAAAAAACTAGCAAACAACGACTTTGTCTGCATCACATGTGTCAAAATATAGAGTTCGCAACTGCGTTTGCGTAGTCATGTGAAACATTGTACTCATAATTAATCTTCGGAATCGAGGACATAGCTATTATTATTGTATAGTTGGGCGTCATTAAAGTTAGCCAAGGCTTATGGATTGACAGCTATGAAATGAAATAAAAAAATGAAAGGCAGGGGGTTAAATACCATCTGGAGGCTGCAAAACGAAGTCCTCTCTCTCTCTCTCTCTATGTTATAAAAATATTGCAGCTCTAAGCGTTGTTCTCTACTAAGCCAACCGTGTAACAAATATATACTAAGTGCCACAGTAAACATTTACCATTCGTTGTCAGTTGATCGAAATGATTGACCGATTCAAGACATAATTTAGACTTGATAAGGCAGTAAGCTATTTGAGATATGGGGTCCCACATATTCAACTTAGGGCAATTTTCTTTTTTTTTTCTTGCCGGCTCCCTGTTTAAAAATAATTTTAAAACAGCAATTAAAATTATGTCGCTTTCCTCTAGCCCAAATGGCACAACCCGTTTTCCTCTTTAGCACCCACAATACTAATGAATTCCGATTTATAATTTTTTTTACCGGTCGAGGGAAACGGAATAGAGAGAGAGAGGTAAAGATAAATTAAGCAATACACATAGGCAAGACCAAAGCTCAAATGGCTTGCTAGATCTACAATAATCTACAATATTTAATCCTTACTGTTAATAGTTGATATGTAAGTTATAGCCCTTAGTTATTGTGAATTATGTGTTTTGTGTTGTAAACTTCCTGTGTGCCCAAGATGGCGTCTTTTGGTGTTGAATAAAAGTGTTAAGCCCAACTCCAAGAAGTGTTGCCTCAATTATATTGGACTAACTTAACACTTACTACCTTTCATCAGATGTTTACAACACACACATTTTGATTGGGGGGGGGGGGGGGTAAAAATATAACGATTTTAAAAAATCTCCTTAGAAAAAAATTCTATTTAAAAGGGCCTTCTTTAATCATATATGCTTTATATTTTTTAAAAAAGTTCTTATGAAAACATTCTTTACAAAATTAAATGCTCTCACAATGTAATGTTACAAATCTGGACATTTTTTTTTTTTTTAGAATCATGCTTATTGATTTCTCTCGTGAGACTTTTTTTCCCAACAGCTATTTGTCCAGTTGAAAGAAAAAAAGATCGTCCTTGACCTCTTCATTAACGAAGATAGGAGGCGGGAGGGAGCAACAGTTTTTCCCCTCTCCCTTTTTTTTCTGGCTACCTCAACAGCCATATCTCTCCCTTTTCCTCGCTTTGACCTTTCCCCAGTTCAACTTGCAATGAAATCTGGCCATAAATTCATCTGATTGACCTCATTTTACTGTGCCATGGATTTTTCTATGCTTACTTCCTGTCGTCTGATTTAGGATGGATGAGTTGGGGTTTTTTTTAGTCCCAAATTGGCATATAGGAGAATCTAGATCACAATCTGATTTAAGAAAACGTGGAATTTTAATTTCAAATTTTGTTCTTCTATTTCGTTGTTTAAAAATATAGATCTAGATGTCATCTACATGGACAACTCAGTAGATGACTGCCTGGTAGTGTTGTATGCGCACGGGACTTTCGTTCGATGCTCTCTGGTTAAAACTGCTCGCTGCCATCCCTCGCCGTCGATCGTTATGTTTGGACTAGGACAGGGCTGGCGAACCTATGGGAGCGTGCCCAAGGTGGCACGCGAAACTATTTTGTGTGGCACGCGACGACGAAGATATTAAGGAATGTGTTTTTTGGAAAAATCACGGATAACTCAAATTACCATAATTAATAACGTTCAATTATTTCCAAGACATGTGAATAATATGGAAGAAGCGCTAGTGGATCATATTCAATATAATTTTTTCATATGACTGTTTCACTTGGGGAGCATAGGCCAAAGAGCATAATACATTTTTTTCAAGACAAATCTCGTATTTGAACGAGATCTCCTTAGCTTCCGCCATTTTGTTGATACTGAAAACGTGTCGGTCTTACATCGATTGCTAGCCATCAATAAATTTTTATCAGAATAATTACCATAACATGTCATTCTCAAAAATAAAAAAAATAAAACTTAATGAAGAAGGAATTGGCAGACCTTTTCGAGAGTGGTGGACTGAAAGACATGGAATGATTCACAGAGAAAACAAGGCCTTATGTGCCATGTGTTTGGAAAGTGTATGTCGGACATCATCAGTAAAACGTCATTATGAGTCCAATCACAGCTGGCTTTTAGGCAAAAGCGAGGATGAGCAAAAAGAACATATATCGCGTGAGTTAAAAAAAGCGATTTCACAATCCAGTTCTTTTGTAAACTTTGTTAAAAGTTCTTCTTAGTGGCTGCAAGTTTTGAAGTTTCAAAAATTATAGCTAAGCATGGAAAACCTTTAAGTGACGGTGATTATATCAAGGAAGCAATGTTAGAATGTGCGTCTTATTTGTTTGAAGACTTTCAAAACAAGGATAAAGTCATACAGAGAATAAAGGATTTGCCAACAAGCCGAAACACGGTTAAAGCGACGAGAGTTATGACATCGCACGTTAATATTCAAGAACAAGTAAAGAAGGATATTAATGCATGTCAAGCCTAGTCTATTTGCCTTGATGAAAGTACTGATGTGACATCGTCCGCTAGACTGGCCATCATTGCCAAATATAGCAATGGAAATGAAATACACGAAGAACGAATAAAATTAACAACTTTACCAAACGCCAACAACAGGTGCAGCTATATGTCCAACTGTTGTGACTGAGCTCAGAAATACAGGTACAGATATATGTCCAACTGTTGTGACTGAACTCAGAAATACAGGTACAGATATATGTCCAACTGTTGTGACTGAACTCAGAAATACAGGTGCAGCTATATGTCCAACTGTTGTGACTGAACTCAGAAATGCAGGTGTAGATCTCACAAAAAAAGTTTCTGTTACACCTGATGGTGCTCCAAGTATGACTGGGACAGTTTCTGTTACACCTGATGGTGCTCCAAGTATGACTGGGACAGTTTCTGTTACACCTGATGGTGCTCCAAGTATGACTGGGACAGTTTCTGTTACACCTGATGGTGCTCCAAGTATGACTGGGACAGTTTCTGTTACACCTGATGGTGCTCCAAGTATGACTGGGACAGTTTCTGTTACACCTGATGGTGCTCCAAGTAGGACTGGGAAAGTTGCAGGTTTCGTTACTTTGTTCACAGGACATGTTGGACACACCCACTCATCACTTTTCACTGCATTGTGCACCAACAAGCTCTATGTTCAAACAACGGCTTAAAGCTTTGAATAAGAGAAAATTTGAACAGCTGCTAAATGAAGTTCAGTCCAGTGACTCTGGCTTATTAATGGACAACAACGTACGTTGGCTAAGCCGAGGTCACGTTCTGGAACGGTTTGTGGAATGCCTTGATGAAATTCGAATCTTTATGGATGATAACAAACAAAATTGCTCAGAATTGACAAATGTTGACTGGCTTATCAGACTAATGTGTTGTTGTTTTTTTAACCGATTTTTCATCCCATTTAAATGAACTTAATACGAAGTTGTAAGGTTTCGGAAAATCTGTCGATCAAGCATTTAACATCTTGACAGCATTTGAGAAAAAGTGGAAGACTTACAAATGTGACACAGAGAAGGAAGAATTAAAATATTTTAACAAACTGAAGAAATTTTATGATGATTCAAAAGTTCATGATACTACCGGCAAAGATTATCAGAAAAGATTGTTTTTAGAGATAATTGACACAACTGCTGAACAATTTTCACTGCGTTTTGAACAATTTCGAAAATTCGAGTACACCTCCAAATTTATAAAATATCCAGATACAGTAGATTTTGAAACTCTGGATTTGGCCATGTTTTCTTGGATGGGATTACACGACTTTGAAATGCAACTTGTTGAGTTTCAGTCCAGCGCAGTTTGGAGGCAGAAATTTATTGACTTACGAATACGACTTCAATTAATTGAACGTGAACGGTTAAATGGATCATTAGAACCTCAGATAGTAGCAGAAAATGAGATTTTTCAAGTTTGGAATGACCTGCCTAAAACTTTCAATTTTCTGATAAAAGTAGCAACATCCATTCTGTCAATTTTCTCGTCTACTTACTCATGCGAATCTTTATTTTCTACAATGAATTGTATTAAATCAGATGCCAGAAGTTGCTTGGCCGATGAACTAAGTGCGGCGTGTGTAACTTTGAAGAATACACGGTATACACCAGATATCAAACTGTTATCGTGTACCCTAAGACTTCAAATCTGTTGGTCAGGATAATAAAATTGAATAAACAAGTAATATTGTTAGTAAGCTGTTTTTATACATGAAGTTGACTTACTGGCTGTAGCACTTATTTTATATAGCGGCGTCACTAGTGGACCTACTGGGCACGCAATAATCTTCATTGTTTTTAAATTGAAATTAATTGGCACTCGGACTGAAAAAGGTTCGCCAGCCCTGGACTAGGATGTAGGCCTAATTATCTTCAAATCTAAAGGGACCTCCAAAACATGTCAAACAAAAAGGCTTTCACTTACATCTAAATGTGTGTGTAAGCACCGTAAGACCTTCAATATTAATGTAAGCAGTGGCGTAGCAATGGAGCCGGACGCAATAGGCGGCAATGCCTGGTCGACGCCCCCTTCTCCAAATTGTGTACGCAATTCCTATTTGCCTAAGTCACCATTAAGCAAACGCTAGCTAACATAGATTGTAAATTAAGTTGAAGAACCCATTTTGCATCACAGTGGCTTCTGCGCCCGGTGGGTCAGCCCCAGCCCGCTCTTCCCTCGGTACGCCATTGCCAGTGTGTGTAAAACTTCATGCTAGAGTTCACTATTGAAGGAACGTCTATAATTTATAACATAAGACGATGAGCGTCAAATAAGATAAGATGAACATCAACTTGTCTCCAAAAGACCTAAATGAAAATCACAGTTTTAAGGTTTTCATGACAATCATAAGGCTACATAATTTAGCGGGCCCAGCGGCCATAAAAGTTTCCTACACAGGTGTCGTGAGCCGCATCATCGAAAAAAAAATCTTCGAGTTCATAGGTATCGATCCTCTGCGGTCACAGTGTGCAAAAATGTCGACGTTTCGAGAAGCATCGTAGCACTGACGGGATATGGTCCCGATCTTTAGTTTAGGTATCGTAGATCTAGATCTATTTGAAATAGTCTTTGGGCTCTGATGTAAATATGTAATATGTTTGTCAACCAGAGTGTGTTAGGAAGGAGTGCAGCCCTGTTTCTCTCTCTCTCTCTCTCTCTGTTGTAAAATATCCCAGTGATGTTCCACGTTGGAAAGTAAACACCTCTTCAATGTCTACCTAACAAACTTCCACTCTGTCGGTTAGCACATAATTCTGTTCTACAAACCCTGACACGTATTCACATGCTTTCTCTCTCCTCTCTCTCTCTCTCTCTCTCTCTCTCTCTCTCAGTCACACATACATAAGCTAGACAGGAAGCGCTAATTTGTTCCACTCAATTAAGTTTTTTGGGGTAAGCTTGCAGACTTCTAACGTTTTTGTAACTCGGACAACCGAAAGCTCTGGTAGACAGCTCCTAACTCTAGTATTCATGACTTCTTCGTGACTCTAGAATTATTGCAGACAACTGAAACAAAAAATCCAGGGTAACCTTTAACCTTTAGTTGTTAACTGTAAAGTACAGCCATGTAGTTTTAAAGTTATTCAAAGTAAGTCTTTATGGAAAATTTAAAAAAAAAAGATATTGTCTTAAACTTTTACAGACTGAGAGGATTCGGGATACTTAACTTCAGCGGACACATTGAGATACTGAACTTCAGTGGACACATTGAGATACTAAACTTCAATGGACACATTGAGATACTGATAACACATTGAGATACTGATGGACACATTGAGATACTGAACTTCAATGGACACATTGAGATACTTAACTTCAGTGGACACATTGAGATACTGAACTTCAGTGGACACATTGAGATACTGAACTTCAATGGACACATTGAGATAATGAACTTCAATGGACACATTGAGATACTAAACTTCAATGGACACATTGAGATACTGTACTTCAGCGGACACATTGAGATACTAAACTTCAATGGACACATTGAGATACTGAACATCACGGGACAGATTGATTACTGAATCTCAATGGACACTTTGACATCGCCAAACCACCACCGCAGGGTTACCAGATGGTTATAAGATACGCTAAGCCAATGGACCTCTTTCACCAATCGTAAACAAACAACATTTAGTCACGTGATCTTATTGATAAAACAATGGAAAAAAAACTGTCACGTGACAACCATCATGAATTAAACATGAGATCGTAAATTATATAGAAGAGATAGAGTACCACGTGGCTAAATGTTTGTTTGTTTACGGTTGGGGAATGAGGTCCATTGGCATCAACATACGTCTTTTTCTTTCCTCTTGACGGTTTTGTATTTATTTTAAACTTGAATCTCCCTCGGGTTCTTTGCCCTTTAAATTCATCAAAAGGAAGGAAGGACAAGATTTCGGAAGGTCATGATCTTATGGAGAAAAAAAAAAGACCATGTATTGTAGATTGCTTCAGACAGATGATTTAGAAACTAATTAAGTTCTCCAACCTGGTTTCTTTGATCCTTTAAGAACACCAGAAATGATCAGAGAACAACTCGTTGTGGTTATTGTCAAGTCTATTTGCTTTGTGTGTAATTAATTCCGCAGATATTGAGGTGTGTATTTATTGAGAATAAACTCTAGATAGCTGATACAACTTAGGTGTATTCAATGATCAGAAATTTATAAAGATAGATATCTTACTTATGAAATAAAATAAATTCTTATTTTATAAAAATTTTTTTTTACAGGATTTCAATCTTGGTAAAGAAAATTCATAATAATAATAATAATGTACCTTCATAAACCTTGATGAAATTTGTTTTACAGTTGTGCAACACACACACACACACACACACACATAGAGAACAATATTATAACGATAACAAAAACCTATACGTTCATTTCCCAATGAACTCAAATATTAAAGTCATCAGATGTACACCAAAAAGTTGGATTTCATTTAATGATTTAATTACCAAGGGACACCAGAGTACTTGTGTAAGTTTTTGTGATCGGTGTCTTGTATCCTATTTGTGATGATAAAATGTTAAAATCGTGAACTAAAGTGTTTTTTTATGTTTATAATCTAATTAATTTTATGTAGAATGTTTTTTTTTAAATGTACTTTGTTCTTACTTTCACTAGCCACTCTGCAGTAGACCGTCTCCTTCATCCACCTGCCGTCGAAGTCACCAATACACCGCTCATACAGTCAATCTTATAAAAGGTAGCATCAGCCAATACACACACGCGCTTAACTAAGGGCTAACAAAAACTGAGACTGTGCAAAGTGCTATTCAGTTGTTCAGTAATGACTGCCCAAGTAGGAGTCTAAATGAATAGCAAACTTTAATAAACGAATTAAACACTTCCGAACTATAAATGCTATAAAATAAAGAATTATAACAAAAGTTGAGAGACTCTCTGAGAAGGATGGCCTGATGGATCGCTAGGAACAACATTTTCTTAGAGGGGTGGCCTGATGGATTGATAGAGAACAACATTCTCTTAGAGGGATGGCCTGATGGATTGATAGGAACAACATTCTCTTAGAGGGATTTCCTGATGGATTGATAGGAACAACATTCTCTTAGAGGGATGGCCTGATGGATTGATAGGAACAACATTCTCTTAGAGGGATGGCCTGATGGATTGATAGGAACAACATTCTCTTAGAGGGATGGCCTGATGGATTGATAGGAACAACATTCTATTAGAGGGATGGCCTGATCGATTGATAGGAATAATATTGTCTTAGAGGGATGGCCTGATGGATTGATAGGAACAACATTCTCTTAGAGGGATGACCTGATGGATTGATAGGAACAACATTCTCTTAGAGGCATAGCCTGAAGATTAGCTAGGAAAAACATTCTCTGAGAAGGTTTACCGAATGATTGCTACTACCAAAATCTATCTGTAAGAAATGGAAAGGCAGAACCACTTCCTTTGTATGCCCATGTGCACGATAGAATAATTCCTTGTGAGAGACAGCTTTGTGGATCGGATACGCCTTGGAGAAATATTCTAACAGAAGCGAAGTTCAAATTTTTATTTTTCATCGGGATTCGAGCTCAGGAATACTCGGCTCGAAAGCCAACCTCTTTACCACTCAGCCACCTAACTCCATAGATGTGTACCGGGTATTTTTGTCTACTTCCAATAACATGATTTCGCGCCAGTAATCATCTTGCCTATTCAAATACGCCTCTGTCATCCGCTTGCTGGTTTTCCACTTACGTTTCTCGTTTCTTTTATTGTGTGCGCGGGCCCTGTTTCTAGAATTGAGTGCTTCCAGATGTGCGGTCACTAGATGTCTATCTTAACGGACAGATAAAGAAATCAATGGTTATGTTGTTATATGAACCAGGAAGTGGTCGATATTTTCGTCATGTAACTCTTTCATATCGTGGCTCATTTGCCCCCATTACATTTGTGTGTGTGTGTGTGTATGCTTAAGTTGTTTTGACTTCCAATCGAACATAAAAAGAATAAATTGCCCCTATGTATTTGGTAACGTTGGACTGAGGGTGGATAACGACTTCCGGGAGCGTGGGAGGACATCATTGGGCAGAATAAAATAACTGATACGGACAAAGCTGGGGAAAGATTTCAAAGTAGAAATATGATTGTTGTATACATAGTATATGTATTTATATGCCTTCTAGTGCTTTCGCTAATGGTTAACGGAACACTTTTATTTTTATTTAATTCAAACATTGAATACGCCTTGTATGCAAGTGCTTACATACACTCTTTCAAACGAGATTTCAGTGGAAGTAGTTTGTGTTCTCTTTTATTAGTATACAACAGTTACAAACTACAGCCAGTTAGAGTTTCCAAAAGGCCCAGAACCATTGACCATAGCAGCGGATTTCTTCCAGATGTCATGAATGAGAGATTGGCTCTTGTACCAGCCTTTCTGTTCGATATCCCTTCTTCAAATAGATGGTCCTTTAAAAGCACCCGTTTTGCGTAGTCATTGCTCTCTTGAGCCGTTGCCCAGTTCCAATGCCTTGGGAATCTCCACCACCGCTTCCACCGAGTGAGACATTCGTGAGGAACAACATGGTTGATGGAACAAGAGTTATTACGTCTTCAAGGTACTTCGTCTACAAGGTACTTCGTAAGCCCTCTGGGGGGGGGGGGGTAAGGTTCATTGCCCCTGATTGCCTAGTACCGATCCATTTTCTCTGATGTCATTTTCCATGAGGATGCCAAGAATCCCAAGATGAGGGCGAGAAATATTACTTACACCAAATGTTGCCATTTAATTGCCCATCTCTTTCTCTACAAATAGAAAATCATGCGAATTTCACGCAGACCTTTTTCAGACAGGCGAGACAAGCAGGACTTTGTGCAATCGTAAGAGTTATCTTTGGCAATCATACTATAAATTAACATTTTTAATTGGAATATATAATATAGTGGATCTTGATCATTTGTAGTTTAAAGCTCACTATACTCACGCTGAATACGGTTAAATGTGTATATGTTACCAGAATTACTTTCCATAGAGTGAAGATCTGCCATCAAGGAGCTGTGAACCGAATTAGTCAAGCATCCAAACACTAGACCATCTTTTATATTGTAAAAAGTCAAGCATCCAAACACTAGACCATCTTTTATATTGTAAAGAGTCAAGCATCCAAACACTAGACCATCTTTTATATTGTAAAGAGTCAAGCATCCAAACACTAGACCATCTTTTATATTGTAAAGAGTCAAGCCTCCAAACACTAGACCATCTTTTATATTGTAAAGAGTCAAGCATCCAAACACTAGACCATCTTTTATATTGTAAAGAGTCAAGCATCCAAACACTAGACCATCTTATTGTAAAATAACTCAGATTTTAATTTATCAGTGGGGATTACAAAAACAAAACAAAGGTTAATTCTGTTAAAATGAGCAAGCAACATTTTTATAAACAAAGACAAATCAAAGAATCAACGTCGTTCAATCTCCCGCAATATTCTTACAGCAGACGACGGCGTACGTGAGAAAGCAAAAGAAAAAAATATCTGTCCAATCAGATCTCTTCACAAATAAAAGAAATATTTTGACAAATCAGCAATATCTTAAAGATAGCCCGTCACGTAATTATTGTTTTGATATTAACAAGAACTACCACACATTATCTCCCCTCCTCACACGTCACCACACACTACACCACAGGTTAGCGCATGAAAAACATAAATTTCGTAACGGATGCCCAAAGGCTGGTCACGTCCAGGGTGGACAGTTACTCTGGCCAATAGGTGAGTCAAAATCTGGGGAAGCGATCTAAACACGGTGGGTGACCTTTTCTGGAAATAAACTTTGCTCTCTATATTTAGCAGTTTGTTAGCTTAGTGGGTTTTTTTTAACGGACAGCAAAGACTTGGAGGGGGGAGTGGGGGGGGGGGGGTAAGAGTTGTCTGACCTTCACCCTTCTTTTTTTCCTGTCTACAATAACAAGAGCCAAAAAATGTCAACAAAACGCTGACACCTTGACGTTCCTGGCTTAAGGTTTGACACAGAGAGGGACACACAAGTTGTCTAAAGTCTAACACAGAGAGAGACACACAAGTTGTCTAAGGTCTGACACAGAGAGGGACACACAAGTTGTCTAAAGTCTCAGCTTTTAAGACGGTGTATAACAACTGCTAACAAGTATTGTGGTCAGGGCTAGCAAGTATTGTGGTCAGGGCTAACAAGTATTGTGGTCTGGGCTAACAAGTATTGTGGTCAGGGCTAACAAGTATTGTGGTCAGGACTAGCAAGTATTGTGGTCAGGACTAACAAGTATTGTGGTCAGGACTAACAAGTATTGTGCTTAGAGCTAGCAAGTATTGTGGTCAGGGCTAACAAATATTTTGGTCAGGGCTAGCAAGTATTGTGGTCAGGGCCAACAGGTATTGTGGTCAGGGCTAGCAAGTGTTGTGGTCAGGGCTAACAAATATTTTGGTCAGGGCTAACAAGTATTGTGGTCAGGGCTAACAAGTATTGTGGTCAGGACTAACAAGTATTGTGGTCAGGGCTAACAAGTATTGTGGTCAGGGCTAACAAGTATTGTGCTCAGAGCTAGCAAGTATTGTGGTCAGGGCTAACAAGTATTGTGGTCAGGGCCAACAGGTATTGTGGTCAGGGCTAGCAAGTGTTGTGGTCAGGGCTAACAAGTATTGTGGTCAGGACTAACAAGTATTGTGGTCAGCACTAACAAGTATTGTGGTCAGGGCTAGCAAGTATTGTGGTCAGCACTAACAAGTATTGTGGTCAGGGCTAGCAAGTATTGTGGTCAGGGCTAACAAGTATTGTGGTCAGGGCTAACAAGTATTGTGGTCAGGACTAACAAGTATTGTGGTCAGCACTAACAAGTATTGTGGTCAGGGCTAGCAAGTATTGTGGTCAGGGCCAACAGGTATTGTGGTCAGGGCTAACAAGTATTGTGGTCAGGACTAACAAGTATTGTGGTCAGGACTAACAAGTATTGTGCTTAGAGCTAGCAAGTATTGTGGTCAGGGCCAACAGGTATTGTGGTCAGGGCTAACAAGTATTGTGGTCAGGGCCAACAAGTATTGTGGTCAGGACTAACAAGTATTGTGGTCAGGACTAACAAGTATTGTGTCAGGGCCAACAGGTATTGTGGTCAGGGCTAACAAGTATTGTGGTCAGGGCCAACAAGTATTGTGGTCAGGACTAACAAGTATTGTGGTCAGGACTAACAAGTATTGTGGTCAGGACTAACAAGTATTGTGCTTAGAGCTAGCAAGTATTGTGGTCAGGGCCAACAAGTATTGTGGTCAGGACTAACAAGTATTGTGGTCAGGGCTAACAAGTATTGTGGTCAGGGCTAACAAGTATTGTGGTCAGGACTAGCAAGTATTGTAAGGCTAACAAGTATTGTGGTCAGGACTAACAAGTATTGTGGTCAGGACTAACAAGTATTGTGCTTAGAGCTAGCAAGTATTGTGGTCAGGGCTAACAAATATTTTGGTCAGGGCTAACAAGTATTGTGGTCAGGACTAACAAGTATTGTGGTCAGGGCTAACAAGTATTGTGCTCAGAGCTAGCAAGTATTGTGGTCAGGGCTAATAAGTATTGTGTCAGGACCAACAAGTATTGTGGTCAGGACTAGCAAGTATTGTGGTCAGGGCTAACAAGTATTGTGGTCAGGGCTAACAAGTATTGTGGTCAGGGCTAACAAGTATTGTGGTCAGGACTAACAAGTATTGTGGTCAGGGCCAACAGGTATTGTGGTCAGGGCTAACAAGTATTGTGGTCAGGGCTGCTAATGAATCAATTAATTCCTCTCCCCCTTCCCTCCCAATGAAATAACAGTTTGATCTTTACGATAATCATGATGAAGACCAATAAATCAAATCATGAAGTACAAATAGGACTATCTATCTTTTATTTGTACGCTGTTGCTAAGTATTTTTGTTTTTCCTTTTGTTTTTTTTTTTTTTTTGTATGATTTTGAAACGATAACTTTGACTGGTATTGAAAGTAACTTAAGTCGGAAGCAGACGAGATACATTACACTCTACAGCAGTGATTTCCAAAGTGGGGTACACGTACCCCCTAAAGGTGAAGGAAGACTTTGGATCGGCTACGAGTTGCACCTCATTAACTATGCTGATTTATTTAAATACTTATTTATTATGTTCTGTCAATAAATTGAAGTGTGGTGGTGGGGGGGGGGGGGGCGACGGATACTCAGCATTACGAAAATTATAAATGGGGTACACATAAGTCAAAGGTTTGGGCAACACTGCTCTACAGCATTATTTGTAGGCCTACGTGTATTTTAAAAACTTACATTTATAATCTTCCAAAACAAATAGCACAAGTAAAGCTACTTTATAGAACGTACTGAAATGTTTCAAATTAGAACTGTGATGTTTTAAAACTTGAACTTTGATGTGTTCGAATATGAACTGAATGGGTTAAAATATGAACTGAATGGGTTAAAATATGAACTGAATGGGTTAAAATATGAACTGAATGGGTTAAAATATGAACTGAATGGGTTAAAATATGAACTGAATGGGTTAAAATATGAAGTGGGATGTGATAGATAAACCATAAACTGGATGAGATTAAGCTTGAACTGGGTGTATTAAAATATGGGATGGGATGTGTTAAACTCCAACTTTTGATGTGTTACAATATGAACTAAATGTTTCAAACATTGAACTGAATGTGCTAAAACTTCAACAGAAATGTAAAACTTTAAACTTGTGTTAAAACATGAACAGAGATGTGTTAAAAATATGAACTGTATGTGTTAAAACATGAGCTGGCTGTGTAAAACCAGGAACTAGAATATGCTAAAACACGAACCGTAATGTTAAAACACTAACCAGCCAAGACCAATCAGCAAAATTTAATTGCACTAACTAATTAGTAAGATTTAGCTTAAGGCTAGGCAGGATTTCAATAGACGAGGTGTTCAGTCTAGCTACACTAATGTAACACCTGCAATATAATTAGACAACTTTATTTATAAGACCGACAGTGACGTATATAAAACTTGTTTCCAATTACTCCAACTTAGCTTACTCAGTGCCGGTTTTAGAAATGTTTTACTACTACAAAATCACTGGTTTTTGCTGTTTTCAGAAAGATTTGATGGAATAATAATTAAACTATCCTACTTGATATTATTAATATTATATAATATTTGCGTTGTAGAAAAGGAGAAATGAATTCGTTTAGAAAGAGAGTCTCATTGCAAATGAACAATATGTATATATATATATTTTCATTTTATTCGTCTAAATGTTTTACATGTTTCTGATGTTCCTTTAGAGTTGAAGATAATCGTATTCCTAGTTTAACCCTTTCTCTCCCAATTGACGATGCCAACGTTGATTTGACCCCAGTAAACTAAACTGACTTTTGGATTTATAAACGTTATAATAATTTTCTATTGAAACGAGGAAAGTAATTACGGAGAGAAAGAGTTAAACCTCCCACAGGACGACGGGGGACAGCAGGGGGTAGAGTATGAACCCTGGGACCATCGAGACGACCGATAAACAGTCCAGCGCGCATACCACACAACAAGTTTAATGCGATACAGTATGATTGTTTGACTGCAGTACAGTTCAATGTTGCTAAAAAATTAGAACACGCATCTTACAATCTGGTATGCAAATTTATATACAATAACAATGCTAATTCAATACTTATTATATTCAATACAATAGTACTAAGAGTTTTCTTCTTAAGACCTGAAGGTCTGCGGTTTACGAGGGTCTTATGTGTTCATCACAACCATCGTCCACTTTTAACTTTCCAATTGTTATGGCGTGTGTGAGCAAACCTGGGTAGCCACAATACAACTTTTAGTTTATTCGAGGACTCGAACTCACGGCAATTGGCTAGGCAGCCAGGGCTACCTCTTCTTCCTCTAAAGTTCATCCTACAGCTTGAATTTTAAAAAAGTATTAATAAAAATTATAAAAAAATTATAAGCCAGTTGCAATTGAAAAAAGCCAAAAAAATAGATAGATAGATAGATAGATGATAGATATAAAATATATATTTATATACATTCTCAAACATAAAGGCCTTCAAAGCGTAACGTAAAGTTAAAACATCCATCGGTTTCTTAGCCCTTGTCTGTTGTTATTAGCTTTCTTTCTTAATATAAAACAGTTCTATACAAAGATAAATCATTAAGTCAACTTTTGTTCCTTTAAAACTTGCCCCCACCACAATTTAAAAAATACTATCTGTCATATGTTTTGTTAGTGACAAGCAGACATTGACAAGAGCGCGTCCCGCCCAGGACATGATGGAGCACTTTCTGCTTGACTATACAAAATCATTCTACTGGAAAGCTGCAACCCCCCCCCCCCCCTTCCTAATCCACCAACAAGACACACACATTCTGCTTGATTGCGACATACTAGGATATTAAAACAGCCAACTATATTTCTAACACACAAAGATACACACACACACAGACAAGCATCAATAAATGCACACATATTCGCATAGAGAGAGAAAATAACAACACATGCACACAATTTCAAACAGAGAAAACATGAATCGATTCAATTTATCAACATAAGATTTCAAATTCTGAAGCAATTCTAGTATCTAGAATGTGTTGTTTTTAGTTTTCTTTCATTTTAATATTAAATTTTATGTTTATGCAGACAACGTCATTCATCCACAAACATGAAGAAACCGTCCAAACCCATGCCCATGTTGTCTTAACTCCCACCCTAAATGAACAAATCCCACATCTTTTCCAGGATGTTTGTTGACCCCCCAAACATGACGTCAAAAAAACCCGCATATCTATAGCGAATGAGACTTTTTAACAAGGAGAGCTCTGTACACAAGTGGGACGGCTGTGGAGGTAAAGAAACACTATTAAAATAAGTCTATGTGGGATTGGGGGGTGGGGGGCTTATGGCATGGAAGTGGGGGGGGGGGGTCGGGGGAGAGATGGAGGCAAAGAGAGACGTTTTGACGTTAATTTCAGGAAGTGAATATTGTTTCTAGGTTGTCGTATGATGTAACATGTGGACGTGTGGGATGTCACTGTCAGTGTCTGGACGATGGCTTGGGTCGAGCTATGATTAGATTACACGTGAACTTGCGAGGAAGTAGTTACGTAACAAAAAGAGGAAAGCTGATGACGGCCTGTACATAACTTTAGTTCGGAAATAAGAGAGTCAGGTGAGTACTAAGCTAACGCGTCGCCATAATCAAGAGGTTAGAAGTTTGCCCAGAGTGCAAGTCTATGTGGAATCACCATGCTTATATTTTTTCAACTTTCTAGCCATTCACAGTGATTCCATAGCTTTCTTTACCCATTTTGGTGATTTCTACTATTCTGCTCAATTCGAAATGTTCATACATGGTGGAGAAATAGCCAGATTTTTTGGTGTATCCGGTGTACAAAATAAAGGAAGTGTAGATAAACTATATTTTTTTTACAGGGTATATGATAGTGTTATCCTTAAACTTTTATCAACTCTGTATGTCTGTGTGTCTGTCTGTCTGGCCAAAAGTTTGTACACGTTATTTCTTCGACACCCAATCTCGAATCAAGCTGAAATTTTGCACAATTATTTATTTTACCTGACAACACAAGAATCAATATAAGATTAAACAATGAATTATCGGTAATAAATTACTTTGTTTGATATCTCAAACAAGGAAAAGAAATGGTATTTGACTGAAGTGGTGGCATAAGATGCATTAGTCCCCTTTATAATAGGCTTCCGTTTCAGGCTTAGTGAACACAAACATGAAATAGAATCAATAGATACAACCTGTATTATTTTAAGTTGTATCATGGAGGTATTGTCTTTTTAAAAAATGTAATTTTGTAAATATTTTTCTTTTTAGTCTTCTGTCCTAATGCGTCTGCAAATGTAGTGATGCTAATGTAGTGATGCTAATGCAGTGATGCTAATGTAGTGAGGCTAATGTAGTGATGCTAATGTAGTGATGCTAATGCAGTGATGCTAATGCAGTGATGCTAATGCAGTGATGCTAATGCAGTGATGCTAATGCAGTGATGCTAATGCAGTGATGCTAATGTAGTGATGCTAATGTAGTGATGCTAATGTAGTGATGCTAATGCAGTGATGCTAATGCAGTGAGGCTAATGCAGTGATGCTAATGCAGTGATGCTAATGCAGTGATGCTAATGCAGTGATGCTAATGCAGTGATGCTAATGCAGTGATGCTAATGTAGTGATGCTAATGCAGTGATGCTAATGTAGTGATGCTAATGTAGTGATGCTAATGCAGTGAGGCTAATGCAGTGATGCTAATGCAGTGATGCTAATGCAGTGATGCTAATGCAGTGATGCTAATGCAGTGATGCTAATGTAGTGATGCTAATGCAGTGATGCTAATGTAGTGATGCTAATGTAGTGATGCTAATGCAGTGATGCTAATGCAGTGACGCTAATGCAGTGACGCTAATGCAGTGATGCTAATGTAGTGATGCTAATGTAGTGATGCTAATGCAGTGAGGCTAATGCAGTGATGCTAATGCAGTGATGCTAATGCAGTGATGCTAATGCAGTGATGCTAATGCAGTGATGCTAATGCAGTGAGGCTAATGCAGTGATGCTAATGCAGTGATGCTAATGCAGTGATGCTAATGCAGTGATGCTAATGTAGTGATGCTAATGCAGTGATGCTAATGTAGTGATGCTAATGTAGTGATGCTAATGCAGTGAGGCTAATGCAGTGATGCTAATGCAGTGATGCTAATGCAGTGATGCTAATGCAGTGATGCTAATGCAGTGATGCTAATGTAGTGATGCTAATGCAGTGATGCTAATGCAGTGATGCTAATGTAGTGATGCTAATGCAGTGATGCTAATGCAGTGACGCTAATGCAGTGATGCTAATGTAGTGATGCTAATGTAGTGATGCTAATGCAGTGAGGCTAATGCAGTGATGCTAATGCAGTGATGCTAATGCAGTGATGCTAATGCAGTGATGCTAATGTAGTGATGCTAATGCAGTGATGCTAATGCAGTGATGCTAATGCAGTGATGCTAATGTAATGATGCTAATGCAGTGATGCTAATGCAGTGATGCTAATGCAGTGATGCTAATGCAGTGATGCTAATGTAGTGATGCTAATGTAGTGATGCTAATGCAGTGATGCTAATGTAGTGATGCTAATGTAGTGATGCTAATGCAGTGATGCTAATGTAGTGATGCTAATGTAGTGATGCTAATGTAGTGATGCTAATGTAGTAATTTTTTTTAGCCAAATCGTTAGAACATTGTATTAAAAAAATATTTAACTATTAATTTTCTAGGTTTAGGTCGCTTTCCAAAGTTTCAGCGTACCAACATGTTTTCTCTTGCTCCAAACCCTAATCCTGTCTAACAATGACCGGCTTCATTGCAGTGTATTTTTGGAGATCAACACCTCAACAAGAGCCGCTATTGATAGAAAGATAATTATAGTTCAAAGTCTAAAATAGTCATAAACTGTTCTTGTAAACTTAAATTTATCCAAAGAATAAAAAGTGGAAACTAGGAAGATTACAAAGATTGAAAGATCATTGTTCTTTTTGTACATGGTCAGCGTTTTAATTTGACTCTTATATTGCAAGTCGCATTCTTCTATTAAGGCCACAAGGATTGGCCCTTGCATTGGAAGTTGCATTCTACTACTAATTCAACAAGGATGGTTATATTTGTGAACCGAAATAAAAATGGCAAGATCTAAGTTTCATTTCATACAAAATAGTATAAATACTTTGATGTAAGTTCATCTTTATCCTTCACTATTAAATTTTTACTTTGTAGCTTGTACATAATGACAAACTGTTTTCAAAAGAAACGAAAAACAACAACAACAACAACAACAACAACAACAACAACAACAACAACAACAACAACAACAACAACAACAACAACAACAACAACAACAACAACAACAACAACAACAACAACAACAACAACAACAACAACAACAACAACAACAACAACAACAACAACAACAACAACAACAACAACAACAACAACAACAACAACAACAACAACAACAATGGGTAATTCTTTCTTGCTGATGTTTGGACATACAAACTCTTGAAAAACATACACACACACACTAACTCCCACACAGACTCCAAGGCATTCAAACACACCGATACCCAAAAAGTGTCAAAAACAAACACAACTTGGAAGTGTCCAACCAGATCAACCTGTGGCGGCCAACTCTGGTGTTGCGTGACAAGCACAACGATAACACCGAATAAGCTTTTAATTTTTACAACACCTCTATTCAAGTCACTCCTTCATGGAACCTGGGTGGGTGGGCGGCAGCTGATCTCAAAAACAGCTCTAAAGATTTTCCTAGAAAATTAACAGATGATGTATATCGCTAAGAAAAGAATTATTAATCGTTGGCCACACGGGAAAACTCGAGTTCGAAAGTTATAATTTTTCAAAGTAAAAAATAAATAAAAGTAAATTTGGCTGGAGACGATATCTAGATCTAGAGCCAACATGGAGTAGTTAACCGTTTTAACGTGATTATGCGATAAATGATTAAATTTAAACTTGCTTCAATTTTATTAACGTTTATAAGCGTCGCTTATATTTTTACGAATATCTAATATAAATTACATCTAGATTAGATCTAGACTCAGGGGCGTAGCTTGGAATTTTCCATCGTTTGAGACCCCGGGGGCTTAATCTCTTTAGGGGCCCTGCATTTTGCGTAATATTTAATTTTTAATGTAAAAAACACTAATTTTATGGCCCCTCTCAAGTTAGGGCCCGGGTAGATTTTCAAATTCCCCCCCTCCTCCCCCCTCACCCTAACTACGCCACTGTCTAGACTAGATCTTAAGAGTTTTCAATCAGAACTTTAGGTCTAGTGTTAGATCTAGATGTCCATATAATAAACAGACCAATAAATAATCGCATAGATCATCCTTCCTCGCTGGCCGAATCAGAAAATGCGTAAGTTCTAGCAGATGACGGTATCACGGGCTCGATACCCGAATTAAATCATATTTAATATTTTAATTATTTTATTATCTTGACTTTTTAAAAATATATTTCTAAGAATGTTTTTCATGTTTTAATTTTGTTCCCCTACAAATAATATCAATCTGTTCGATACATCTTCTACTTGGTCTTCGTCTTACAAGAATTGAAGACGACAAACGTTTTTCTTCTGATTTTGTTCCACAGGGTATGTACTCGGAGAGGAAATACTGACCACATAGACAAGGAACTGAAAACAATACTGTATACTTTCAGCTACGGTCCAATAGTTTCAACTTCCTTGTTCAATTTTATCTCCACCCTCCCAAACTTTAAAAAAAAAATATATGCGTATTTCGGTTAAGAAAAAAAAAAGTAACTGCGCACTTCGAGTTTTGACATACATGGGAATGGCTCTTAACCGCGGTTAAAATCTTTTCTCCCTCTCTTTCTCTCTCTCTCTCTCTCTCTCTCTCCAGTATTATAAAATATAGTGTCTGTATCTAACCGCTTTGTACTCCCACCTATAATACTCAATTCAGACTTCATTTATCACATGTAAATACTTTCTAGATCTAATGACATTGTAGTTCATTGACCTTAGGGGCGGGCTGGGTGTAAAAGTCGGCCCTGACGTTTCCATATAATGGGAACCCACAAATTGGGTGTTGACCGTTGGTCATTCATTCATTCATACATATAGTAAAGTTTGTTGAATAGAAATAGATATTAAAACTAATAGTGAATGTAAAGATTGGGCCCTGTTCAAGAACTTATTTTCATGGCTTTCTGATCTAAGAACGGATAACGGTCACGCACTAAAAATATCAACCAGGTATTTTATTTCCTGCCTCTTAAGATATAGGGTAGGTGTAAATGGCTAGATCATATGCACAGCTGAGAAAGGTTAAGAAGAGAACCAGTTGCGTGTTGGCCAATCCACCTATCTCCCTCCTCTTCCTCCTCACACTTTAACTACATTACAAAAACACAACTTCTCTTGACATGTGCATGTAGATAATAATAACATAAAAATCTCATTTTCATTCGATATAGTGAAACATCAGTGTGCTCCGTTTAAGTGAGACATGAGGTCCATTGGTGAGTAGCTAACGATAGTGTTATAGGGTCAGCACAATAACAAACACCCTTTATCTTCCATAATCATACCAATCTTACTAATACCAATCTTGCTTTACATTTTCATATTTTAAAGATCAAGGTCCAGTTTACATGCAATAGATTTCTCTGTAAGAAATAAATTACATGAATAGAGAAACAGCAGAGAAAGGGACACGGAGAAATGTTGGGGCGATATAATGGAAATAAAATAAAATATTTTTAATGCATAATTTATAATCCCTGAATTATTTTGTACACCAGAGAACTAACTATTATTAGGTTATTAGATTTTGATTCAAACAAAATTAAGGCATTCTTCTGGTTTTAATTTCTTTTAAAATTTTGGTATAAGTCCTCATTTTCATAAGAAACTGCAGTCGCCTTCCTCTAAAACTCCCTTGTGCCGCCTCTGTCAAGACTTATGAATAATCACAACCTTCCTTTAAATATCTTTTTAAAACAAAAATTCAAATCAGTTGGCACATTTTCCCTCTGACTTAGTTCAAGAATTCCTAAAATAATCCCTTGAATGTAGATTAGACCTATTCCAATGAGAGTGTTAAGTTGAATAATAATAGAAATAAATATGTACCGTAAAGAAGATTTCTTTGTAGCTTAATCACAATAAGGAGCATGAGTTTGTGGGTCCGAGACAATGGACTCTTGCTGTGACACTGACTGTGACCTGGCTCTTGGTGCAGATATCTTGAGAACTTCTCCACTGATACATTCGACTCTATTGTTCACTTGATTGTTTTCTGTGGGATCCCAGAGAGAATTCGGTTCTTGACGGCGTACTAGTTGGTATGTGGGAGTTGGGAAGTCGCAAAGCGTCTTGAAATATAATTCAAGTTTTTTTTTTCCAAAATTCCTTTCTGATCGCAGGCGGACACAGACAGATTGGACATTAATGTCATCACCATATAACAAATGGTTTAAGATGGAAAGTCTTCTCCTGTTGACACGTGTTCTAAGATGGGCCAATCTTTGGAAACTTTTGGTCTCAGTAGCAAAATGTCTACCAGTGTTCTTGTATTCCAGTCCTGATGGATCCCAGTTTTTACAAAATTTATATCAACTCAGTCTGTCTGTCTGTCCGTCTGTCTGTCTGTTTGGTACAAATTTCGAACACGTTATTTCCCCCACTTTCTGTTGAATAAACAGCGTGAAAATTAAATTAGACAAGAAAATATGTAAAAAATTTTAACAGAATAGAAAAGATAAAAAATTTCTTTTATGCTACTTATAGAGTGATTGTTTTTCTCTAAATAACTAATGAATGTTAGATTAAAAAACAATGAACAATTTTGTAACACGCCCTATTCCACTTAATAGGTAATATTTCAATGATGACCATTAGATCTAGACTTAGAAGACGATGCGCAAAATGTTCCGGAATATTACTTTATTAAACTCTTGAATAAAAAATTCCTTACATTCGGAAATTCCCGAACGTGGAAGTCCTTTCAAAAGTGGTGTTGGATCTAGATCTAGATCTAGTTCTCTAACCAAATTTAAATTTCTTTCTTTTTTTTTTTTATACTTTGAAAAGTAGAGTTTTCTCTGTGTGGTTAACAAGCTAGTAATTCTTTTCTCAGTAATATACATCAACTGTTAAATTTCTAGGAAAATTGTTTGAGCCGTTTTTGAGAATCGCGTCCACCCACCCGTCCTCTTCCACGAAGATACGAATTGAATAGAGGTATTGAAAAAAACAAACATCGACATAATAATAACAATAATAGCAAATAGGTTCGCTGTCAGAAGACCAAAATTAGCTGTGGCACCTCTTTGGAGTACGATATAGGCTATGGTGAAATCAGTTTTACAATAGCGCATTTAGTTTGTTTTTTTAATTTTAAACGCGACATACAGACGAACAGGCAGACAACACAAAAAAGCGAGGTTTTCCTACGAGGAAAGCTAAATATTCAGCTCAATAAATCCAGAGGCGAAATAAATCCAAGACTTTTTTCTTGGAAGATTCAAAGGACATCCATGTTGTTCCAACCCACATCTCTTTGACGGAGAAAAGAATAAATTAGTTGTGCTCGCATGGTTACAGAGGCTTTCAATTGTAACAGAAATTTTGATTCATCCCTGACATTATATTGTGCCACAACATAGTGGAGCGTTCTGGTTCACTGAATCACTAAATGGGAGGACACAACTTCAAATTTTAGTCTCAATTTTAAAAGTCATGCATGGTCGATCATGAAAAAAAAAAAGGTTAAAATGACTGCTGTATCTTTTGCATAAATCTTTTTTCACCACCTATGCCCCTCTCCCCGAGATCACCGTATAAAAATGTTGACTATAATTTATTCTAGATCTGGATTGCGGACAAGACTCTGAAGACAAGCAGATTGAAGCAGTTGGGTATGTTCCAATTCAATTTTCAGCTAGGATACTGTGGCCGCCATCTTGCCAGCGACGTCATCAATGACCTACTTATGACGAGCCAATGACAGATTGACGCTAGTGAGATTATTGCTTGAGATAGAACACGTGCGTATTGCGCCAATGAAACTGGTTGGAAGAATGGGACTCGATCTCTTTCTTTACACATGGTAATTAGACGCACTTCTCTTTATTTCGTAATCGTGTTGCCTCATTTGTTGCTGTGCCAATCACTTGCTTGCACTTGCCAAGACAAACGTCTCCAGGAAGGGCGATTCTTACAAGGTTTCTTCTGACAGGCGTTAAGAGGGTGGGAATAGTTTGTTGCTTCCAATGAATTCTCACCAAAACTCTTCTTCTCGGTGCAAAAAGATTAAGAGTCAAGTTCAAAGTTTTCAAGTGAAACCACGCAGTGATTTAAGCACGGATTGGAAATGTGTGGGTGTGTGAGTATGTGTGTGTGTGTGGCGAATGTTTAGTAATGCCTATTTGCCACTACAACGGTCAAACTTCTAATAACAAACATCTAATTTGCTACCATATTCAGGACTGGGAGTCAAAATTAGTCCGGACATTTATATACCATTCGTCCCACACTGTATATCACATGATGTGCATCTTATTATATGCACAGTCCTTAAAATCATTATGTTAAGTTGGATAGTGATTCGATACATTTAATCGTGCATACAGTGAACTCTTAAATCTTTATAATTAGTTTGGGGTTCGTATTTCTTTATAATGGATAAGGTCCTTAAAGGATGAAACCTGCTAATAGAACTGTCTATGGATGTAGGCTTTTGCATTATTTCAGAAAATGTATTAGATTAAATTAGTATTACATTGTAGAGTATGCTAAAGATTTTTTAAGCACGACGCTCAGTCACATTTATAAGAGTATATTACTATACTTTTAACAACTTAACACGTGTCATAGTGACATCCATGCGACCCTTTCGGTGGTCCTACCGGCCCCTTTTAGGTATCGGCCCACCGGGCCTTAAACTTTTCTTGGCCTCATCCCACAGAACTCTAATCGGCTACCATATCCCTTGAATTTCTCTTGATCTGATAGCACGGGCTTTTGCAAATTACCGAGAGCTCATAACTTTAGGTTGGGAAGATGTTCCTAGAATAAGTCTTGTTCGCTAGTACATGTTTAGTATGAAATAGTTTATGTTCATACTGCCCACACTGATTAGTATTAGTGGTACATAAGGTAAACACTGATTAGTACCAAGTGCTGTTATGTTCATTCAGTAAACACTGATTAGTACCAAGTGCTATTATGTTCATTCAGTAAACACTGATTAGTAGCAAGTGATGTTATGTTCAGTCAGTAAACACTGATTAGTACCAAGTGCTGTTATGTTCATTCAGTAAACACTGATTAGTACCAAATGCTGTTATGTTCATTCAGTAAACACTGATTAGTACCACGTGATGTTATGTCCATTCAGTAAACACTGATTAGTACCAAATGATGTTATGTTTATTCAGTAAACACTGATTTGTACCAAATGCTGTATGTTCATTTCTTAAGCTCAGGGTTGATACCATGCTTATATTCTAAAGTATGCGTATAAACATGTTCGTACTTTATGTAACAAAAACAGCAAATGCACGAACACACACATAAAAAAATGTTGATATAAAATGTGAAACAAAATACATCAACACAAACACACACACAAAACTTGCTGTTCCAGGTTATAAATCTTGTCAACGTGTTTATATTCCAGCTTACCACCTAAACCCTCCCTCCTCCCCCCCCCCCCCCCATTTCCCGACCCGCAAGAGTTTCCAGAAACGTCTAATAAGTGTTACAGAGAAGAAAAAAAAAAAACTACGTCCACATTTCTTTGGTCTTCCATATAAGGACAGAAGTTTGTTATACTTGGGCAATGGTTCTCAAATAGTATTTTTCAAAGCAGGTAAGAGCAGAGACGTAGAGAAAAAAAAACAACCGACCAGCATGAACGCTTCTTAAATATGTTGTGAATGCGAAACAAAACTAAATAAAGATTTTGAGTCCAGAAGGAAACTGAACACTGTACACTGGATTTGAACACTGAAATCTTATGTTTCTGAACCGAACACAGAAAGAACTAGATGTATAGTAACAATAACAACGGACCCTAAATATTCAAAAATGTTACATTTTCATTTTTAGTGTAAGACTGAATCTTTATCGATGTCTGTTATAACAAAATATGCCAAACATTGGGAAACAGTGGCGGAGATAGTGTGGGGGGTCCATATTCAAAATTCCCACCTGACCCCCCCCCCCTTTTTTATCCACGGCTTCATTTTGAACCAAATATTTTTAAAGGTCATGATATATATATATATATTGTATTTATTTCAAAAATTACATACATTTTTTTGAGTTGCTTCCTTTTTAGTAGATCTATAAAAACTGAAAGTCGTCAAGCATTTTGGTAGGTGAGTCAATATTGCGATAGGTCAGTCAACATGGTGGTAGGTCAGTCAACATGGTGATAGGTCAGTCAACATGGTGGTAGGTCAGTCAACATGGTGGTAGGTCAGTCAACATGGTGGTAGGTCAGTCAACATGGTGGTAGGTCAGTCAACAAGGTGGTAGGTCAGTCAAAAAAAAAGTTTTTATGATTTCGTAGTTTTCATTTCACAACTGGTCAAGCGAAAGACTAAGGTCATATTTGAATAAGAGTCATTGACTCTGACTCTGTTGTTCATTTGAACTACATTTCACACTTAGTTTCAATGTAGCCACTCACTTGAAAACTCAGGGCCAAATCTGCAGTTTATGCCTAGATGAAATAATCTGAAGGTCCATTTCCCAGGTCAAAATGATCTGTGACCAGCTTTATCGTTTGCCTTCCATCTCTCGTAAAATGTACTTGTGGTCCAATCGTTGTGCTTGCCATTCGACACCCTCGTAAGCTCCACGGCAGATAAAACCTAGACAATGTCATTGCATAATTTTTTTTTTTCAGAAGGAGATCTAGGCAATACTTTTACCCGAATGTGTCGTCAGACGTTGAGATCACTCGCAGACTAAAGCGCTACCTCTTTTCATTTCAAGCTTCAGTTGGATCTAGGGGAGGGGGGGGGGGGAGAGCAAAGAGGCAAGGGAAAAGGTTTTTTTTTTTTACCTCCGTAAGACCACCAAACAATGAGGATCCGGTAACACAGTCTCAGGGTGTCACGGGAGTTGAAAATACAAATTCATATCTTCAGGCCAATGCAGTCAAGTCGATTCGTGCCTCGTCTCCTTTAAATAGACAAGATTTCTTGTTGAGACGCGTGTGTAGGTAAATGTAGTCATCCTCAAGTGAAATAGATACACTCTAGATGATAGTAGAAAGTAAAATTCCTCTTTCAGACCTTGCGATCTATGGGGGCAGACGATGTTTAGGTCATCTGATTCTTTGGCAACGGTTAACGAGCAGGGTGTCATGTGGCCAGCACAACGACCAACCACCTTTACTTTCCCCCAACTTAAGTCAGGACTCAGGTACCCATTAGAGTTGGGTGGACTCAAGGGCGCCCTAAATATCCCGAAATTCAAAATCCCGGTCTTCTCAGAGATTCGAACCCAGGACTCCAGGTTCGGAAGCCAAGCGCTCAACAGCTCACCCAACGCCCCCCCCCCCCCCCTCGGTTGATATTGTTAAGCCCTGACCTTTTTTTTAATTAAAAAGGTTGTCAGCTTCCAATACATAGTGGAGATTTTAACGTTTAACTCAACAGTGTCAAGGACGCTGAATAGACCATCAAATGTCAACCACTAAATTAAAAAAAAAATAATAATAAGCTACAAGCAAAAGGGTTTAGAAAATGTGTTTCTGCTAAGCTAAAAAGTGTAAATAAGTTATCACATGACCGATTATCAGCACTTGTTTTATTCTGTACACCGGATACACCGAAAAGATAGTTATTTATAGTTTTTTTTCCGTCAAAGCTAAAAATATATTTAATAATTGCATTTTAATGTCAACATTTTTTTTTCTAGAAATAAATATTTATAAATGTATCTGTGTTTATTTCTTTAACTATAGACTGTAGATGTGTGTGAGTGTGTTGTTGCTGTTGGACATAAGATGTTCTTCGAATGTACACTCAAGTAGCGAATAAAAAATACATTGAAATATAAAAGAACCCTTGTTTTCTACACCCGCCCTGTTCCATACAGTAGAGTAGCATTGCCATTGCATTGTATTTGACTTTTTTTTTAATGTTCTATTACAATTATAAGGCACACGTAAAACGAACTGAATGAACATTTTGGCCTCAAGCGATAATAACCGTCGACTACTTCCAATTGAATAGGTTTGCGGGAAAATCCTTTTGCCAAAAACAAATAATAATGTGCTGCTTTAAAAAATATATAAAAAATTAAATAAAAAATTATTTAAAAAAAAAACAAACGGATTGACGTTTCTGGAGAGGTACAGAAGTCCAATGAACGTGTGTTGAACTCAGATCTGATTGAAACAGGTTTAAATATTTCAAATGAAATTGACTATCATATTAGCTCCCACCTGCTTCTAAAATCTTTTCACTCCTGGTCTTTTTTTTTTTTTTTTTTTTTTTTTTTGTTTTGTTATTAAATATTTACACAGGTGTAGTCAGTCAGTCATATGCTTTTATAAATTCATCAAAATAAACCATTTTCACCCAAAATTTTTTCTTCTGTAAAACAATTTTGTAACTAGAAATAAAACCTTAACCCGAAATAAAACCCTAATCAGAAATAAAGCACTAACGCAAAGAAAAACTAAAATCAAATAAAGTGACAAAGATTTGAACCAAAAAATGAAATGTCCTTATTTTGTAACTTAATATGAAATCAGTCACATGGAAACGATATTGTCATGTCATGGAGGAAAATAGGGAACTCTCTTGGGATAAGTTTAGATTTATAAACTGCGTTAGTGATTGACTGTCACATCCTCAGTAAATTATTTCGACACTTTTAGATGCTACAACATTGTAGCAACGGATGTCACGTGACAGAATGCTGTTACGTTACATTCTAAAAAAAAAAACACTTTGTTTTCCTTAAGTTTAGGTACAGAAGTGTCAAAGACCTCTCAAATTTAACGACTGCAACGCATTAAAAAACATCACAATGGAAATGTATTTATATACAGTGAATATACACAATATTTTCAAGTCAGAGGCGTCGTTAGAGTTAGTGACAGCCGGTGCGGTTGGCACCCTCCCGCCCAAACAGAAAAGTAAACCAACTTTTTAAAAAATCTAACTATAAAATAGGAAGACTGTTACCTAGACTACTTAGTTGGTACACAACAATACAATATGTGTCTTTATTCTAAATGTGAAGGTGATATTGTTTCTCAAACTTTTACCGACAAACGAAAGAAATTTTGTTGACGCCTTCGTCTCCTTTTTAGTGAACTGGGGGAGCGCTGTAAGAATGGAACGAAAATGAAAGACACTTAAAGACATAATTATAACACTATTTCTCTTTTCGCTGACATTGTTGCTATTTATTTTGAATACAGACGTACGTAATCAATGATCATAAAGTTAGTTGGTGAAGTCTTTTCTTAAAAATAGAAATAATGTTTCGTATATAATGTGAAATGTCTGTTTGGCATGTGGAAAAGGTCTTTTTCTTGAGACAGTATCGCAGCAGACTCCCCCATTCAGAGGGTCTGGGGAAGCGCTGTGAGCGGTGTCCGGAGCCCTGGTGCCAAGCGTTTCCTTCGTTCTCTCTCCAGGGCGTGTATAACTCCTCACAATACAATTTTATCTAATCATTCTAATGGATAGTGTGGTGGTTTTCACCCTGGGGTGTCCTCTCAAAGATTCCTGACTCGAATCCTGCCCATTGCCATTCCACGTACGTTTGGCTAGACCGCCAGGATATAATAATCTTCAAATTTTGAAGGAACACGAAACTTTTCCTCTTTCCATATTCTTACCTTTTTCTATGGATCCCCTTATATTTCTCCACTCCCATTTCTCCATATTGTTTTCTTTTCTTTTTCAATGTGACAGTAATTTTCTGCTTTAAAAAATGTTGACCGGATCTCACTAATCAAGAAATAAATAATGAGAAAATTGCTGTGATTAACATCGATAGTGAGACTCCCCGAGTACAGGACCATTTCTCTTTGCGCTTATTTTGTTTCCGATTAGTTCTCTCCCTTCACCGTCACAAGAGGGCGCAGCTGTTTGTCAACAAAGAGAATACACACACTCACAAAAACAAATAACAGACTGGCACAACAAAGGCTTGCCTCAGGGATAGACTTAATACAGTCAATGGAAAGATCAAATCCTATTCGTGACCTTTGCGTCAAGGATCTAGCCCCCCCCCCCCCCATCGCCATGTTACCACGTCATATGACGTCACATCACCAAAGAGGGCGTCTTTTTTTGTTCGAGCGTGTGTGTGTAAGAAGGGTATATGTTTGCGCTCGAGAGGATTTGGAAAAGAAAAAAAAAAAGTAAACGTCTCTTTCATGTGGTGTAGGTAGAGGGGGCGGGGGAGGGGGTGCTATCCGAAAGGAGAGGGAGATCAAAAGTGCACATAGAGGAAGGTTTTCAACGAGTGCTCCTTCAAAGTTTGGCCCCCCCCCCCCCCCTTTGACCATTTCTAGCCTGCACGAATCTCTTGAGCTGCTCGTCTTGGTGTTGACAAAAGAATCTTTGCAAAAAGCTCAAGTGCGTAAAAGTTAAAGACTTTTTTTTTTTAAACTTGACATAAACACACATATGCATACATATAAACTCTCATGACTGCTGAAAAAAATACACACACACCCTGTTCTCTAATGCATTCACACACTTAAGGTATTTTAAAGCCCTTACCACAATATCTTAAGTCTGCCTTTCGAGACTTTGTGAGAAGTACTTCAAACAGCATAGCTAGACTTCTCTACATTCAGTGACAGTTAACTATCAACTACAGCTAGTGACTACTTTTTGTAATATCAAACTATCAACTAGAGGCAGTAGCTAATCCATCCATTCATCCATCCATCCATCCATCCATCCATCCATCCATCCATCCATCCATCCATCCATCCATCCATCCATCCATCCATCCATCCATCCATCCATCCATCCATCCATCCATCCATCCATCCATCCATCCATCCATCTATTTATCTATCTATTTATCTATCTACATATCTATCTGTCTGTCTGTCTGTCTATCTAACTTATCTTATCTTATGTCAGGGTCAAAACCACAGTCAGTCCAGTAAGTAGTCTACGCTCTACATGCCCATTGAAGCTTCGCATCGAGACCTTGATAAGTTATTCTAACAAATACATGGCCAGTAGAAACAACAATATACCAAAGAATATACAACGGAAGCGTCCAGAATCATTATAGATTTTAGAAAGCTGTTAATCAAAAACTTTAAAAGAAAAACATTTTTATTTTATGTCAGTCTGTCAGTCTGTCAGTGTGTTACAAAATTTGAACACGTTGTTTCTCATACACACATTCTCGGATGAAGGTGAAACGGTACACAATTATTTATTTTACCTAACAAAACATTAATTTAAAAAAACAGTAGTAAATTAATTAATGGTAATTAACTATTTTGTTTGTTATCGAAAAAGGGAAATAAAGTATATATTATTGAGACATATAGTAGTAAATATGGAATTATTCCTCATAAGAAAGTTTATTCCTTAAAAGAATTTTTTTTTTTTGGTAACATTGTTTAGCTTTGGTTTCAAATTCGAGCGTGTGTTGTTCGACCTGTGAGTGGGTATGTTTGAGACACAATTGAAGTTTTTATATACATTAGATAACTTGTAACATGAAACTGACAAGATTCTCATGCTCAAGAAGTCTAGTTCAGAGTCGAATGCTCTTAATTTATTGTTTATTCTGTTGTAAATACCGAAAATACAATCAAACTAGACTCGCCCACTTTAGTAATCTAGAGCTCTTTAGAAAGAAGTAATACTGAAATTCACATCACGAAGTCCATTCAAATCATGCCATGCAATAAGAGATGATCAACAAATCAATGTTTATACAGTTATTTAAAAACAACAAATGATTCACTAACTTTATAGCCTAAAAGGAACAGGATAGTGTACAATCAGGGTTGGATATAAGTATGTGGAGGCCCCAGGGATGGATTTGTATGGAGGCCCTTACAATTTTAATAAAGATCCACTTATGTTATGAATGAAAATACTTATATCTAAAAGTAAAAGCATGCTATATTTTAGAAGAAAGAAACAGAGTTCTTGTACATTTCATGTTACTTTCATTTTAAAAATATATTTAATATGCATTTTTTAATATATATTTATGTATTTATTTATGACAAGCCTTATTTTATATATATATATATATATATATATATATATATATATATATATATATATATATATATATATATATATATGAGTTTTTGGAGGGTAAGGCTCTTGTAGGAGCTGTATTTACTTAATCCGAGCAGGCTACGAGTGAGTGTACACTCATAAATTACATTTTTGGCAGCCGTAAAAATGCGAAAGAAAATTATTGAAATTTTTTTTAAAAAGTTTCTGACCAGTCAAAATTCGGATATATTTTATCTCTTTTGTGAAGGTCCCTTTTTTTTGTGGAGGTCCTTTTTTTTTGTGGAGAAACTTGAAAACAGTTACAATTCTACCTTGTGGTTGAGTCTTTGTTTTATACCAAGTCACAATTGCCAAATGCATTTCCATCTTTCCATCTTTGTTTTTAAATATGTCAAATTGAGTATCAGTAAGGAACTGGCCAGTTTATAATTCAAATGGAATATCAGTAAAGAATTGGCCAGTTTATATGTCAAATAGAGTATCAGTAAAGAATTCCCCAGTTTATATGTCAAATAGAGTATCAGTAAAGAATTCCTCAGTTTATATGTGAAATAGAGTAATAGTAAAGAATTGCCCAGTTTAAGACAAACACCTTTACAGAAATGTAGATGTATCCAAAATATTTTGCTAACAATGTTTTTCTATTAAATTGTTACAGAAATAGTTCACTTAAAAATGAATCACTTTTATTTATACAGTATTAGAAACATAAGAGCATGACATAAAACACAGCAGTTATTGCAGACGGATTAAAACGTGTTAATGCTCTTCTTGAATTTAGCCAAGCCTCGAGTCTGAACTCAATGGAGTTCCAAAAGTTAGTCTCGTGCACTGGAAAGAGCTTCCAGCTTAAAATCTTTAAATCATAGGGTACACAATTGAACAACAGCATGTACCGACCCAGGCCCAGCAGAAATCTAGGGTCGGTTCTGATGAGAGAGAGAGAGACAGAGAGAGAGAGACAGACAGAGACAGAGAGAGAGACAGAGACAGAGAGATACAGAGAGAGACAGAGAGATACAGAGAGAGAGACAGAGAGATACAGAGAGAGAGACAGAGAGAGAGAGAGACAGGGAGACAGAAAGAGACAGAGAGAGAGAGAAACAGAGAGACAGAGAGAGAGACAGAGAGAGAGACAGAGACAGATGTGGGGGAGGGGGTTAAAGATCGGAACAAACTGAATGAGTAATGAGTTAGAGATCGGAGATAGACAAATAGCATAGGGAGGATGTGAATAAAAAACAGAAACAGAGAGGAGAAAGGAAATGGAAACAGAAAAACCGAGACAGAGAAAGAGATTTTTTTTAATGAACGAATAGCATCAAACAGCTGAAAATATGCATGAAATATTTTTGGAAGAATCGAACCGATTAAAGCCTCTGCACATCTTCAGAAACTTAAAATATAAACTTGCCCTCCTAAATAAAAAATCATAACGAAATGAACAGGTCATTTAAATGCGCAGACATAACATCTTCTTGATTCCATTTACATTTTCTATTAAGTCTGAACATTTCTGCCTGTAAAAAATGTATGGGAAATTTGGAATCCCCAGAGTAAATCTCCCCACCCCCCTTTTTCGTTCCGCCTTCATTGAGCTAGCGTTAACTTTTTTAAAGCGTTGTGCAATCTTTCAGTCAGAACAGAAAAACAATGAGAGAAATTCATGCGCCAACTTCAATAATCTCACTTCTAGCACATTATGCCACCACAGAGCTCTAATTGTATTTATAGACTTATGCTGCCAGTTTATCTATTTTTATGTGCTACTGACATTCCTTGATTATATTTTTTTAAAATAGGTGTATGTAATATAAAACCAATTCATTAAACTCCAGAATCGAATTAGTGTTGAATCTTTTTAAGGGTTTGAATTTTGAAGTTAGTTTGTGATGTTTTGGACTCTATTTGGTCTAAACACCACAGTCATAGTAGTGGCGGCCTTTGTGAGTGGCCAAAAGTAGTTACCGAGCAAGACCCTTCGATTAAGAAGGGCCCGCGTCACGAAGATTCTTTTACCATCATCAACGGAGACACTATCACGCTTTATTATGAAAAGTACAAAAACGCCTTAGACTGAAAATCAGTGTTTTGAGTGCATTCGACAACATTACTCCTAACCCAGGAGTTGTTACTCAAAATTGTTGAAACATTTCCTGTATCTATACAAATTACCATAAAAGCATGATATATTGGGTTAGAGTTAGTGTTAAGCCCCACATATGATAATCACCTAGGATCCCTCGTACTGATAAATAAGCGTCTGTGAAAGAAAGTTTGAGAATCGTATGACTATACTTAGTAAGTAAACTGTTAGGTAATGGTAAAACTTAAGTGGGTGCCCTGGGGTCAAGATCTACAAGTGGCCATCGAGTCATGGAGAATAAAAGCATAGTTTAGTCATTCAGTCTGAAGGGTTAAGTGATTTATATGTTTTTACATTCTTAAAAATAGAATGAGAGAGAGAGAGAGAGAGAGAATGAGAGAGAAAAAGTATGTGTGTATGAAAAGTGAGAGAGAGAGAGAAGTATGTGTTTGTTATAAGAGAGAGAGAGAGAGAGAGAGAGAGAGAGAGAGAGAGAGGTGTAATAGAGAGAAAAAATACACTCACATATTTGTGTTGTACCTTTCTGATTTAACCTTACAGAAATGTGACACAGTGACTCATAATCAACCAAGGTTTAACAATGTGTTCATTAAAAATCTTTCTCATCTTGGGGTGGACTCGGTCAAGCACGACAACATCAGCAACAACAAATATTAAATCTTTTATCAGTTTCCGAGCAAGACTCTCAGCACCCCGCCATTTAGACACAACATGCTAAGCGTTGTGAGCTTTAAGTGAATAGAACTTTATCATCGCAATTATGAATCATTGTTACCGTTTCATCTTGACATGGCAACTTATCATCTTTTTTTGTTTTGAAGTATCGATTTGCATGGTGTTCACGAAACAAAACTCATATTTCCATAAAACCTAGGAGCGGAGGCGGGCACAGAGTTATTAGAAACATAAGAAAAACAAGTGAAATACTTTAACAAAAACAAAAATAAGACTTGTATCAAGTGGTAATGTATCAATTTGTTTGGATAAGTCATATGATTAACATTGTATTAGATCTAGACTAACGGTAATAATACAGTGCGATAACAAATATTTGTACCTTTGTTTTTGTTTAGTGCTATTTCATGCTTTTAGCTTTCTCAATGTGCTATGATTGTATCACTTATCTGGACCAGTTGGTAGGAGGGGTTTGGGGATGGCGGAAAGAAAGGGATGTATCTGGGTGAATTTTATCGTCATCGGTTTTAAAAGCATTTTAAAAAAAAAGAAAAAAATAGGGGAACGATCTGAATTCGAACTTGTGGCTCAAGCCTTAATCTGACATACTCTGCTAGTGAGGTGGGTATTAAAATAGAAGATTGTATTGTTTCTTTTAAACTTACTTATAAGCGTCGACCTACATAGGAGGACTACTTCAGCTTATACTACCACTTCAGTCAAGTACAATTATGCCCTTGTTCGAGATATCAAACAAAATAATTAATTACCAATAGTTAATTAACTAATTGTTGTTTTTTTTAATTGATTCTTACTTCCTAACGAAAAAGGAAGTAATTGTGCAAAATTTCAGCTTGATCCGAGATTGCATGTGGAGAAATAACGTGTACCAACTTTACACCAGACAGACAGACAGACAGACTTGATCTAAGCTTTGTAACAAGGAAACAAACAAAAAAAGAATACAACATTGCTTGTGTAAGTTTTGTTCATTTTATACGAGAGATAAGATAATTTCTTGGTCAAATAAGAGAAACAAGGAGAGTCATTAAGGACATAAATCTCCCCCCCCCTCTCTTCTCCTATTTGACGATGATTAATGACACATGGAGGGAATCATTTTATCCCCCCCCCCCTTTTTTTTTTCTTCTTTCTCCTTTTTTTCTGCTCCTTCTGTCTGGAATTTCCAATGCCGACCCACTGACCTTGACAATGAAGGCCCCCATCTGAACCAGGCGAACAGCTGACGAAGTCGGTGGCGGATATGCCCAGACAGATGTCGCACGGCGATGGAGACAGGGCTTTCCCCCATCTTTGTTACCCCTCTCGATAGGATAGCGTACTTCGATGACCAGCTGGGTTGCAGTGACGATGGTGTGATTACTTCTGATCCAAAGATTCGGCTCTAGACTCATGAGGACGAACAAGGAGGTGACATAATGCATGTAGGACGGAGTGTGCTAGACTGCCTGGGGAGAGGGAGCTAATAGGACCATGACATACGATCTTAAATTATTTAAGGGGAAAATTATGTCCAAGCTAAGATTTGAACTGTAACTCAACAGGACACACACAGATAGACGATTACGGTATTATAAAATTACTTTATGTCATTACAGGGATGTAGCTATTAGTGTTTATCTCTCTTCTAACAAAAATGTCTATCTAATCGTCAAAATTATGGTTAGGGAATTTGTAAATATTTGAAAGAATCTGTGTCTTTTATTGAACGCCATATGAATGAACATATATAAGCATTTGATTAGTTTATGAGTTGGGCAAATGTATTCTATTCTTACTATAAGCTTACACTCATATTCAGAAATGTGAATTCTTTATTTGCAACAACTTTTTATTAGCGTATTCAGCTGATATTTCGCACATGAACTTGTGCTCCCTACTGCCTGATAACACATTGTATTAGATTTTCAGAACGCTCTTTTCATTAATTATTGAATTATTTTTATTTTGTTTTATTTACTTTTAAAATCCAGTATTTTATCTATGATATATGGAGCTCAGGAAACTAACAATTATATTGTATTTCTCCTATTGCAGGCGAGAGTTTGGCGGAACAAATCGCTCCGCCTGCATACAAAAATCAATGTCTACCAGGCGGTGGTTCTTTCAACCCTTCTATATGGCTCTGAGACATGGACACTATACAGAAAACAACTAAGAATTCTTGAGCACTTCCACCAAAGATACTTGCGCTCCATCATGGACTTACGGGGGCAAGACCGCGCAACAAAGATGTGATGTCCTTGCCAACGCCGGTATGGACAGTATAGAGGGACTTCTTATGGTCCGGCAGTTACGCTGGGTAAGGCACGTATCCCGTATGGGAGACGAACGTATGCCAAAGGCAGTCTTTTTTGGTGAGCCGTCTTCGTTTGTCATCGGCAGCGGATTTTCTTTTGGTCTCTTTTGGTCGACGTAACAGAGGCGCCCCACGGAAACGCTTCAAAGACCAGCTTAGGCGTCAACTTTTCTTGGCTGACATTGAAAAGAGCATGGTTGCATGCGGCCTCAGAACGAGACAGCTGGAGGTCACTCACGAAGGCCGCGGGATACACATTTGAGACCAAAAGAAAATCCGCTGCCGAGGACAAAATGCAGACGGCGAAAAGGAAATCTAAATCGACCACCTGGGACAATGGTTATGCTTGCCCTGGATGTGGCAAAATATGTAGGTCACAGCTGAGTACCATTAGAACATAACGTGCCATAACATAACCAACATTAGCAATTATACATTCATTATAAGATTAGTTAGGCCAGGTTCACATCTAGCTTCACATTCACTTTCACCTATCCTTTGGTTTTTTGACCGCTGGGGCACCACACAAGATCCGTCAACCATCTTTCTCCATTCTTCTCTGTCATTTGTCTTTGACAGAATTTCATTCTGATGTTCTTTCTGAAAATATTGAAACCTGCCTTTTCACCTGCCTGGGTGGACTTCTTCGGGGGCCGATTTTGAGTTTTGTCTCCATACAAACTATTTTGGTAACCTTGTTTAACATCACCTATTCAGCCTCAGTGCGACTTTGCGTTGTATATTTTTCTGTCAAAACTTTTGTTTTCCATATATTTACATTATTATTCAGTAGGTCCCTAGACGTCGCTGCTAGTCTAGCTAAACAAAGTTTCTCGTTTCTATTGGAATATATTGTTGGAAGATCTGTATCAAGTTTCTTGGTATAAAACCTTTCAGATACATGATTCTCAGTACGAAAAGACGCTATAACTGTATATAGAATAAGACGATCAAATTACATCATCATATTTCGAAAATTCAAAAAGGAAAATGAACTTTTTATACTTTATAAAAGCCCTCTCCCCCCTTTTATTTTCCCCATTGCTCTGTCTATTTTCCAGGACTAGTATGATCCAACATTGAAGAGCATTCTTTGAAGTGGTGGAGAGGCCTGGTCCCAGCGACCAGTACCGAGTTGAACTCACCATACCAGCACGTGCAGTGACATTCAGACAGTGATCCCGACATTCGGTAACAAGCACGTGCTGTTCGAGGGTGATGTCTTTGTGTTTGAGTGTTCAGGCCATCAACCTCGTTCGTGTGGGATGGAATTTTGAGGCAAGAGCGCAATGCTCTTTACCACCTTTCCATCCGTAAGGTTTACATTAGATTATATGCATTCTCGGCATGTAGGGATAGTTTATGTCAATAGATTGTATCTTACTTAGTTATAGCAAATGTTGCGAAACAATTTTCTTTTATGATGGAACTTGTATAGTAATGCAAGTAAGTAAAGCTCCCCTTACAGACCTTGTGATCTATAGGGCAAATAATGTAAAGGTCATCAGTTTCATTAGAGCTGGGTTGACTCAGAGGCGCTCAAAGATCCCAAAATGAAAAATCCCAGTCTTCACCAGGATTCGAACCTGGGACTTCCTGTTCGAAAGCCAAGGGTTTTACCGCTCAACCTTAATATCCAGCGTAACTATGATGAAATGCGGTTCGTTTCTTGACTACACTATATACAATTATGATAAACATTCTTTTCTTCAATGTTGCTAATGTAATCTACAATCATTAAATAGATTATTTTAGAACATGAAAACCAACTAAATTAAAGTTAGAAACGGAAGAGCTTAACAGGGCCTTTTTTTTCGGGGTGGGGTCAACTGTATCTCTCCACCCGTCTATAACTTTGAATTACTTAGGTGTCAAGGCAAGGTGAATGCATTTCTGAAGCTCAAAACGTAAGAAAACTCCCACGTATCCCAAGATGTATATCTTATCTTATCTTATCTTATAAAATACAGACGTTACTTCCAAAAAAAAAAAGAAGATGATTACGTGTTATGCGTGTTCCTAGGTCAATCTAGTCACGCAGCTTAATGAATGACTTAAATTCTGACAAGTCATTAAGTAACCCATTCCATTCTCTAATAGATCTAGGAAAGAAGGGGCATTATTCAGGCCCGGCATTTGTACAAATTCGTCTTAGCATATGATACAAGGAATGTGCCTTTATCTTTGTGTCTTTCTGAGTATTTTATTAGGTTTAGTTTTTGTATTTGAATATTTTATGTATGATTGCTACTTTACTTTTAAGTCTTCTATCCTGAAGGCTTTCTAAATTTAGTGATTTTATTAAAGGTGTTACTCTAATCAAATGTGAATATTCGATTTGTTAATAAGTATTCGAGCGTACACTTTTTGGCAAGGAGCAGTCATCACAAGCAAAAGTTTAAGAATCACTGCTCTAAACTCTGATTTCCTATTTTTCAAGTATTTCTCACTAAATTTATGTTGTAGATTTCATCGCCCAGCTCATGGCTGCCAGCCAAAGCAGAGTAAAAAAAAATCTAAGGAAGTATCAAAAAGTTGGCAAGGTACCAAAGACTTGAAATTGACCTATTGAACTCTTAGGTCCCTAGCCAATTAAAGAGATTTCCCTCTCCATAAGTTCATAATTATTGGCTCGTTTCCCTATGTACAAGTGAACTGTAACCTTTGACCCTAACCTATACACCGAATCGAGCCCCTATCGTAAACTGTAGAGCATTCAATCTGAATCAGCTTTGAGCACAGCCCTGCACGGAGTGCACGCTACACACCTCTTCTAAGAATATAAGTAAAGTTCCACTATCAGACCTTGCGATCTATGAGGCAGATGAAGGAAAGATCATTGTTTTTTTGTGGCGGCCCACGGTTAACGAGGGTGTTATGTGGCCTGCACAACGACCAACGGCCTTTACTTTTCCCCAACCAATGTCAGGTACCGATCAGAGCTGGGTGCACCGTGTACAGTAGATAAAACTTGAAAAAAAAAAACTACTACAAAGAATAAAAGGAAATAACTCCTTCCTTAATCCTATATGTCTCAATAATATAGAAGTTATTTTCCATATTCGATACCAAACAAAATGATTCATAACCAATAATGAATTGACTAATTGGTTTAATTTTTTTTATATAGTTATGTTTTTGCTAGGCACAATAAAAAATTTTTTAAAGTTTCATCGTGATCCGAGAATAGGTGTGGGAGAAATAATGTGTACAATTATCTAAGGGGACAAAACCCTACATATTTAGCCATATATGTGAGTAGTGAAGGATTAATTTCCCTTGTTGTATCAAACAAATAATTATTACAAGTAATTAATTGACTAATTGGTTCATTTTTTTTATTCGTGTATTGTCTTTGCCATTGAATAATTGTGCAAAGTTTCATCTTGATCCGAGAATGGGTGTGGGAGAAATAACGTGTTTAAACTCTTCAACAGACAGAATGAGTTACTATAAGCTTTGTGTAAAAAAAAAAAGGATAATTCATTAAAATAAGCCTATACCAAATCACAGAGCCCATTCGAATGAAGTGTACATTGTTAAAGTAGCGTGATGTTATAAAAGTGCTTAACCTACGACCTCTGACGCATACTATTTTTGCGTTCAAGCAATGCAAACGTTTCCAAATAAATATGTTGTTTCTAGCACACATCTATTTGTAATAAAAACAAACGTGGCTTTTTTTCCCTTTGTTTCGTTCCTATTTTAACTAAGTTTGAACTAAGTACTGGTAGTCTCAATTCTCTTCAAACTGCAAAGTCCTTGATGCAATTGATGAAATGTTAGGGTATTTCTCTGGGTAGGCGTCAACAAAGTCATTCTCTGGGTGTGCGTCTCATCTCGATGACCAGAAATGAGTTTCCTCAACAAAAGCTGGGTGAATAAGTTTGGACCTTTTTACTGTCGCATTGTTACTGTTCATGTTGGACAGCTTTAAATTTTTCTTTGTCTGGTCGGACCAACGGACTTCAACGAACCACTCTTTAGACAGGTGGAAGGAGTTTAACTTTTTGATGAGGCGGGAATATAGGGTCCAGTACTCTGATGCTTATAGGAGTGACGGGAGAACTACAGCACTGTAGACTTTCAGTTTTGTGGATATGCTGAGTCCTTTCCGTTGCCACACTTGTCCTTGAAGTCTGCCAAAAGCAGCACTGGCACGCGCAAGTCTACCTTATCATCTAGGTTGGCGTTTGTTGATATGGTGCTTCCTGGATAGACAAACCTTTTTGACGTTGTTTGCTAATTTCTGGCCATATAAAAATATCTGGTTCTGTGACAGATTTATTTGGGGGAGGTTGGTACAAAGTGATATATATATATATATAATGTACTATGTGCGTCAAAAACACAAAGTAAGTCTATATTTAAATAACACATCAATTTTTCCTTCTACATTATTCCTACAGAGTTCATGAAAAGTCTTGCAACTTAATGAAGAGACTTTGCTCTGAAATGATGTCACACTGTCTTCAATCTTCAAAGTTGCTACTGGAAGTTTGAACACGAATTGTGTCGAATAATTTCGCTTGTAGAACTGAGAGCGTCCCGACATCAGGAGGCGATAATAAACTGGTTCAAAGTCTCCCCCTCATGCCTCTAAAATTTAAACGTAAGTTTTATCAACTTTCTTGTCGACTGCCCCTTCAATGAAGTCCAGTAGGGGATGGCGCCGAAGGCCCAAGACTTGCTGACCTCAGTCTCGACTGGTCTGGGAAACCACAAATTATAGACCTGTATTATGACATACATACACTACGCAAAACAGCAGGTATTTTTTTCCAGGTCTTTTGCAAGAGAGGATTTGAACCTCTCAATGCCTCAATCATATGGAGTTTGATGATAATGAAGATGATCAACGTACAACGTTTACTGTTTATAATTGTTACATTGAGAATAATGATCACAAAAGGTAATAGTTCTTTCCCTCTTGCAAATGGTACAGGTTCGAATATACACATTACTGTGACGTGTAGTCCTTGTATACGCAGGACTAGACTACTTCCCTAAGAGTCTGAAGTAATATCTTTTTTTTTTCAATACTCTAATAGAAGCGTTCAAGAATCATTGTAAGGCGATAATGAAAAATACGTCACGCTCTTCTTAAACTGTATGTTTTATCGCTGTCAAGCTGGGGAAAAAAATTGGCATTCGCTTCTGATTTTATTACTCGGTAAATTCCGTGGACTCGTTGGCGTCCACAAAAACAGTTTGCTGTCAATTGTCCAAGTAATTCTTTGATGCACTTAACGAAAATCTAGCCGTGCATTGTAAAATAGAACAAAAAATATTTATGCCATAACTGAAAGGTTAATTAAAAAAAAATATGAATTAAAAAAATAATAAGTTGGATTGAAGATTATTCATTTAGGGGGTAAATTTCTGACACATGAACATCTGGTTCTAGTTGTGAGAATCATAAATATTAGCTTTGAAACATGTGATTTGTCGGTATGCGCTCCACCCATACATAGGAAATATCTGTTTTTAGTATTTGATTGAGAGACCTAAGTTTGGCATTGGATACTTTTCCAAACACTATTGCAGATGGTCCTGTAAACGATCGGTGTTGAAAAATGTATTATGACAACTATTATTTTACTTTATGCAGAATTTGCAGATATTTCTTTTCATTATACAGAAAGTTTTGCTGTATGTAATATGGGAAAATTCCCAATCCCAAATAGTAAATGAGCTTTCTTACTTAGATACTGAGTAAACTTGGAATAGAATGACTATAGAGAACTTAAGTTATTGTTTTTAGTCCGCCCCTGCCTCTGCCTTGAACCCACAATGATAACTCCCATAGCACGCCACTGACACATTGCTTCGTTAAACAGGACTGGTAGATTCTTTGTGTGATAAGGCTCACAGTTAATAAAAGTGTATAGAAAGAATCTAGTCATTTGAGCAAGAACCAAGCTGAATACGGGACATTGAAACAAAAAAAAAAGATATCTCGCCACGTACCCATTATCCTGGCCTTGTTTGTTTACAATGTTCCTTACCAATCATACATTGGGAGAGTTTGTTTTTAGACTTTCAGGAGATCTCTACATGTCACGAACTCTATCCACCATCAGCAAAGTGAGTATATGACATCAAGTGTGTGTGGTACCGGCAACAGAAACAAATTCATATAGGTTCTTATGTTGGAGATCCTGTCTAATCCTCTATTAGGGTTAAGTACATCTTAGAGATTAAGTTTCAAGATTAAGTTCAAAGTTTAAGTTTAAAGATTAAGTTTAAAGAAAGATTAAGTTTAAAAAATTAGGATAAAATATTAAATTTAAAGATTAAGACAACATTGTCCTTGGAAATAAATGATTTATTGAACAGACAGCTACAAGTAGAACTTAAACAAATCAGTGGTCCGGGGTTTTAGGCAGGGCCTGTGTTGAAAGCTGTCTTAAAGGGTTTCAAGAGAAACGCCCAGCGCGTCATGACGCTTGATTTCGTCGCTGTGTGGGCTGTTTGGCCTTAGAACACAAGATCTACAGAGACGTGGTGGAGACAGAGGCTCACAACAGCTGACAATGAATGGCCTACATCCTTCAAGGAAGTCAGTAAGACGGTACTTGAGTGTGCAAGGGGATGTGTGGGAACATAAATAAAAAAAGAGGCAGCTGCTGGAAATGTATCACGTGACCAACAGAAAGCTGCTATACGTCGAATTTCACAGAACGACGAAAACTGGGAAAAACAAAACAAAAGTCAGATGGACAGGGGAAATATTTTGTTGTTTTTCGAGGGAAGAAAAAAAAAAGGGGGGGGGGGGTCGTTTTACAACATTCATGAATAGTATGAATGAAAACGTGGGACATACAAACGTGACACTGTCACAGAGAATTGGATAAGGATGGGGGGGGGGGGGGGGGCTTCCATGACTGTTTCATTCAATCGTCATTAGTGAATAAAGTGATAGAGTCAGCTGATATGAGCTCTTGACCTCATTAACAATGACCACTTGACCACAGTGGACAGAATGGCTAGGTTCCACTGTTGTTGTTTTTTTTGTTCAATGCGACTGCCCTTATGTTGTACAGTCATAAACGGGGACGCGTAAGGACTGGTCACTTATTGACGTACTACAGGTCAGCAAAAATCGTGTCAAATCTAAATTCGTCTTCATTCAGCTTCCAATTTTTGTAAAACAAGGCGGAGACAGTGACAACTCTTGGGGATATTTGTGATGACCTCATAGCACCTGCTTTCTGATTTAGTCCCACGTCTTTGGGCTGCGCCCATGATTCTGTTCAATTCCTTTTTTTTTTCTCAAGTCTTTAAAAAAAACTATATGAATAGATGTCATTGGTTAAGAAAACAATCAAAATGTCTAAGTTTAAAGTTTAAGATTGAAGCATTGTCTTTGTGAGACCATTTGTTATAGAAGGTCTCAACATTGACCTGCTAGGTTGTTACCTGTGGACAGTAGAGACAAATAGCTCGTTGCCACGGTAATATTACCTTATTAATTCTGAATCTGTTAATAATCCCCACATCGACTACTTCATGTGCCACCTTGGATAGGGCATCGGTTTGAGGACAGAAAAGCTAATACGGTTTTTATTAAAAATAAAACGTGAAACTCAGTTGAAGCTTAAAGAAGAACCAATTGTAAAAAGACTCAACAAATTACCTCGTGAAATCTTTATATATATATTTCTTAGTCTGATTCAGTGTAGGGAAAATTTCGTACATGGAGGCAAAGCCATTAATAGCGAAGATTTTTGTTTTGGTGTATCCGGTGTACAAAATAAGGAAGTATTGATGAGATAAGTATTTTAATAAACCATGTGATACCTTTTGAGTACTTTTCAGCACCGTAGAGTCAATATAGTATTGACCTACATATGTATATTATACGTGCTCTATAGCTTGAAAGCCAGAGTTTTTTTTTAAATGTTTTCTTTACATTTTAGTTGGCAATAGGAATCTTTTAATATGGCGACCTTCACATTGTTCATCCTTTCTATTTCGAATTTCACCAGACCTTAATTTTTTTCATTTTCTTGCATTTTTTTTTTTTTAATTTAGGCTCCATTATATCGCCACCACATTTCTTTACATCGTTCTGTCGCCTTTTCCTCACTTACAGTATTTTTTAGCCTAAAGAACGTAAACGGGATCTTAAAGATTAAAAGCAGATTAGGCCTAGTCTGATTTTCTTAACATTTAAAAATCACCAACAGGGAAAGAGCTTTTTTTAAAAAAAATTTGTAATGTAGTTTTAACTCTTTAGCTTTATTTTTTCCTCTCTCAATAAAATCTCTCCCCTTTTTTTTTTCTCTATCTCCCCCTATTTCTCTCTTTTCTCTATACAATCTCATCTCTTTCTCTCTCGCACTTGCTCATCAATATTTCTTTCCAATCAGCCTACTTGCTGTTCTTAAAGCTCATTTCTTGTATATATATCCTCTTCTCTCTCTCTCTTATCCTTTCTCTCTCTTTTTTCTTTCACTTGATGTACTCTCTCTTTCTCTTTTGTATATATGTAGCCCATGTATTTTAGTTTCAAAATAATAATCTAAAATCTGCTTCAATGCTTCTCAAATGAATATATATTGGCCTGCTGCATCAATGTCTTCACGCTTAAAAATTACATTTGTACGCACTGAACTTCGGAACGAGATGCCTTTTAGAGGGCTTGGAATCCTACCCTCACGTGGTCAAGGTGCAAGAAAAAATTGAAGAATTTTTTGTTTTTTTTATTACATATTAACTTCTAGTTGCTTAGAGTTTCTACACAGAACAGTAAATATTAAAGGGGAGATGATTCGTTTCCCGTACCAGAAATTTCGACTACTTTCGACGTCTAAAAGAGTTTGGACAACCAATAAATGGATGAGACCATCTTTTATCAAGACTCTAATAATCTAAACAGTTCATTGAGTTTATAACTTGCAAGCTTCATGTTAAGTCTACGTACTGTGAATTTATTATTAAATTGGAATTCTATTGTGTGTTATTACACGAAGTACAGTGTGTTTTGTCCCCTTTTATGATTTAAACTTGGAAAATTGTATGATTCTATTTCGAAAGGAGAAGTTCTCCTGGTTCCTCGCCAATACTAGAATGTCTGTCGACAAATTTTACTTCAGAAAATGCGAAAACCCAAAACCATTGTTACATTTTCATATCGTATTTGTAATATAAAACTCAACCTGCCAAACTGTTCCAATGAGCGTTAAAATAGTCTGAGAAGCACTGATCTACGTCACTTGGTGCCAGAAGTAAGTACGTCAACATCCAGGTATTAGACTAGAAAACGTCGCCTCCAGTCTCAGGTACATCTCCTGGAATGTATCAAGGCTATATATATATATATATATATATATATATATATATCAGTCTACCCTCTATCTGTTCCCTTTCCCTCTGCCTCCACTCTCCGCCCTGTCCAGACTAGCACTCAACCGTTCGCGTTTTTTTTTAGAACTCACTCTCTCGATCAATCCACTTTCAGCCCCTTCACCTAGTGCTCCTCAGACCGTGGGAAAATGTTGCTCACTGGAATTGTTGATGCCACTCACCTAGACTTCCTTTAATTATGTCTGTGCCTTGCTCCATTTCTGTCTGGAAGTGTCTGTCAGTGTCTTACTTTTGTCTATTTGTGCTATGTGAGTCTAACTCGGGTTATTTTCGTTTGCCTTACTGTATGTCTGATTTTGTCTTACAGTCTGGTTTGTTCAGTGTTTAGCTGTAGTTATACTTCTTATATCTATTTATGCTGTATGTTGTATGTCTTATTAGTTATTTAGGGGCAACTGCATTTTGCCGTGACATTCGACATCATGACATAAGATAATGGCGTAATATTTAATGTAAAAACAAATTTTGGACGATCATTTGGGGGCCCCAAATTTTTTTCAAATTTGCCCCCCCCCCCTTCCCCAGCCTATCTACGTACTGCTTCGTGTTTCTTTTTATTCCTCTTTAGTTTCTTTTTGTATTTCTGTCTTAGTTTATATCAGTGTATAAGAATGGAACTGTGAATAGACCATGTGTTTCTATCTATCTATCTATCTATCTATCTATCTATCTATCTATCTATCTATCTATCTATTATCTATCTATCTATCTATTTATCTGTCTATCTATCTATCCTCAGCTCATTCTCTTGTTTCATTCTCGCAGTAGGCACTGTTCTCTCTCTACATACCTAATTGTCTAACACCACCCGGCATGAACGTCGACATAAAGTCATTCAATGGACAGAAGTTTTCAACCTGTTTTTTGTTTCTAGACTTTGAACATAACCGGCCATTTATCATCCACCTACCTTTCCAGACATACAAGTGTTGTAGACTCTCGTCTATCAGCATCATTCAAATCATCTATTTTTTAATGCAATTCAGCGTTGCTTAGCGTTTGTTGCACTACAACAAATATACAAATAAAGGAAGTGTATGAACGTACACATTTAAAGATAAAATGAAGAATTACATACATTACTTGTCAAGACGCTATTACTTGTGTTGAGTCGTTACTGAATTGAGTGTCATAATACTAATAGGGAATTTTGTAAAGGACTCAAAATTTAAAAAAAAAATGGTTACAAAGACAGTTTGATCGGCACTCGAAGTGGTCCACTGAGAGTCTTCTCCAGGATTCGAACACGGGACTTCCGGTTCCAAATGCTTTACCCCTCAGCCACAGCATCTCCATATATTCACTTAGCGTACCTACACTTATATTTATTAAAATAATAATTATTAACCTTATCCATACATTCAAAATTAATAACATGTTAAATGTAATAAAGAGAAACTAAAAAATATTTATCCTTCTTACAAAATTAGATAAAATGGCAACACGAAAAAAAAAAAAAAATTCTTGACCTAGATTACTTAAGTTAGTAAGCTAGCTACAGTTGTGCATAAATGACTTGACAAGACTTTCTCTTCGCAAATAAAAATTAATATCAGAATATCTCCGTTGTCATTTGTCATACAAACTAGACCTAGATCTAGCTAGATCTCTATACCTAGTTCTATATCTAAATATAGATTCAAGATTTAAGTCTAGGTCTAGATCAGTGATGCCCAAACTACGTCCCGCGGGCAAGATGCGGCCCGCGACGTTGTTCTGACCTGCCCACCAAAACATCAACACAAAATGTAGAAAAAAAAAATTAATAAAAAAAAAGGTTGAAAAATGTATTTTCTCTCTGTTACTACCCTCACGTTGACTTTGATGTTTTTATACTAATGTATTGTCTAGTTAGTTATTCATGTTCATTTTTTTTCTATAAGAACACAAGTTTGTTTTTTTTCGGCGACAAGAAGTGGACAATTATTTTAGAGCATTGGATGATGCCGCGACTGCGTCCTTGACATCTCATGTGTGTAACTTAGCGCATCCTTTCTACATCATTCTGGTTCGGGTACTTCTGACATCAACATGATAGGTGCCGTCCCATGGAACATTTGCACGTTAATGAAATGGGAGGGTCGAAGAAACGATAATTGAATGTTGAAACTTCCAGGACAAGTGGACAAGTGGACAAGTGGACAGATCTTTATTCAATCTAAATGAACAAGCCAATGTACAGAGATTTGTACAGAGAACAAAGAACGTAACATAAAAAGGCATTCTAAAACAAACCATTACAAAAATATGATGGCATTGTCGGATTGAGCCTCTAAGAAAAGAGTCGCTAAGTGAGGTCTAGAGTTGAGCGAGTGACGAAAGTATTTACCAAAAGTCAAGAAAATGAGTCGGCTGTAATGGAGGCTACAGAGTTGCTTACGTTTTAATAAGAGAAATGAAGCATAAAAAATAATTGCTATCACGTGATGGAATAATTAAAATCGTCCTGAAAACAAAAGCTGAAGCTGTGCCACCTTTCTGGCATGAGAACTGCAAAACGAGCAGACGATGTTGGTGAAAATCTCCATTCAAAACGAAATGATAGAGCAGTAGATTGTGAAATTATTACTATTGCCACTGAAGAGTGACACCAACTGGAACTGATTGACTTACAAGCCAGACTTCCCTGCTTGATAAATTTCGAGCAATAGAGACATAGATTTCTATTTCCGAAAGCAATTGTTGGGTATGATCACAATGTTTACAAGCACTTAATTTAGTAGAAAAACTTGTTCAGTTACAAGACACCTAAAACCTTTGTTACGTAATTGACTTATGTGTGTAAGTAGATCTACTGCATCCATGGGATTGTGATAAAACTATTTTAAATGGTTTAGTCTCTATTTCATTTTTCTGTTTCTTTTCATTAATGTGGCCCGCGACTCGAGAGTCGGGAATTAAAAGGGCTCGCAGGCTCTATAAGGTTGGACATCACTGGTCTAGATCAGCGATGCTTAAAATACGTCCCGCGGGCCACATCCGGCCCGCGACTTGGTTCTATCCGGCCCGTTGAAACGTCAGAACAAAGTGTAGAAAATCCCTCCCCCCCCCCCCCCACCTTTTTTTCTGTAATTAAATTAAGTTTTAAAAAAAGGTTGAAAAATGCATCTTTACCTACTTTAGGGGCCTCACTATTAACCTTTAACACTCTTGCGTTTCTGAAAAGGGACTCGTGAATGTAGAATCTACCAGGAAAAGTGAATGGATCTTTACTTTTTTGTGGAACAAAATAATTAGCTAACCATAAACCATCATATTTAATTTGTAGAGCATTATAAAACAAATCTGGCGTCATTCGAATAAAAAGATTGTTACACTACGTTTAGAGATTGGAAGATGTGAATATGAATATTTACCAAAAAGAGACAAGAAAATGAGTCGTTGTTGCTCATGTTTTAGTAGAGAAATGAAGCCATTTTCTGACGCATGAAAAATTTAAAAAAAGATACTAATATCCCATTAATGAATGTAAGTGCTAGATCAATGGGTTTCTAATCAAATAGTTTCGGGTCAATTTCATTTCGTTTTTGTACCTTTTCGTTTATGTAGCCCGCGACACCAGTGTCGGAAATTAAAATGGCCCGCAGGTCGATTTATGTTGGGCATCACTGGTCTAGATCATTCTAAAATACATATCTAATCAACACTTCTTGTCTGCTGTACACCGGATACACCAAATATCTAGCTATGTATATTTTTTTTTGCCATCGATGAATAACTCAAATTACTTGTTAGAAGTAACCCTTACTGAATTTTAGTGTCTTGAGAATTTCTGTTTCAAAAGGTGGTACATACATTGGAATGTGTTTTTGTAAATGTAAATGACTCGATTTTTTGTATTGCATCTAGCCTACTTCTGTTTATTGGGGGTGGGGGCGTGGCGGCGCAACATCAGATACTTAATCTCTTGTCGACGTGTACATGGACCACACTAATGGTCATATTCAACAAAACATACTGATTTTAAACCAATGTTACTAGGCAGCCATTATTCTAATTGTAGAGAGTTTAACTCCAAATAGTCATTTTTTAAAAAGCTGTTTAATAACCGTAAATATAGCACTGACAACTACTGACGAGTGACACTTAGCCAGATTGGACTGATATTTAGCAATAGCCGGACAGTTTGGGCTAGAATTAGAATTACATGTGTCAAATTAAAATGTAGTTACACACATCCATTGCCCAGTAAGTGTGGAGCTGAGACGCCTGAGAGAGCAATGTGAGGTACACAATTTCGTACACTTCTCTCTCTCTCTCTCTCTCTCTCTCCCTATCACTCTCTTTCAATCTCATTCTTTCTCTCTCTTTCTCACTCTCTATTTTTCTTGCTGTCTCTCTATTTCTCTCTCTATCTCTCTCTCTGTCTCTCTATTTCTCTCATCGGTAAAACGATTTATTTTCAATTCTATTTTTACAATACCTCTATTCAGGTAACAAACTCATGTGTGGGCTCGTTTCTCGGCTCTAACGATTTTCCTAGAAATTTCACAGTTGATGTATATTGATTAAGAAAAGAATGACTAGCTCGTTCGCCACACTGGGAAAACTCTAGTTTGACCGCTATAATTTTTAGATGTAGGCCATTTTCATTGAAGAGTTTAATCATGGAACTATATTAAATTCAGGAATATCTTTCATGTCTAGATCTAAAGGCCTATCATTAGAATATTATAAAGTCTAGTGGATTTATAACCACCATTTTTTTTCGGAAAAGAATGTTGGGGAAACAGGGCAGGGTAAGAAAATGTTCAATTTTTTTTTTTAAATCTAACATTCATTAGTTATTAAGTGCAAAATATTCTCTCTGTAAGTTGTAAAACGGTGGTCTGTTTTTAACAAATCTTATCTACTTTTCTAGTTCTAATCTATGTAGAATTGTGTCACATGTTATTAGGATCATTCCACTGTATATGTGTTGCTTGTGCTTGTGTGAGTTCGTGTGTATTTGTCTCAACTCATTAGTTATCTAATTTAACGTCGTCTACACTGGAGCCATTACCATGTTCAAGTGAGGGTGCTTTTCAAGCGTGTTTATGTGTGCGCGCGTGCGTTTTTTAGACTAAAAAGCTATACATAACTTAGAAGTGACATTATGAGGCAATTAGCTTGATCCCATATGTCGTGTCACATTAACCCTTACACGTCAGGTCCAGGGGCATGAGGAAAAAAATGTGTACTTTAACATAGTGGACAAAGCAAAGTGTTCACGAACGAACAGAATATTTAAAAAAAATATAGGCTTGGAGATTAAACGCCTATGGAAGTAGAATAATTAAGAATATTCTAGAAAACTAATCTCTTCATCAAGATTCTGTTGTAGTCATCAAATCAGAGGCGGATTTAGCAGAGAGCAAGTGTCAGGGCCACAAACATTATGTATGATGTGTTGACGGTGACAACGGACTAAAAATTCTCTCTTATCACGGTCCCCTTAGCGCGGACCCCCCCCCCCCCAGTGCGCCTCCCCCCCAGGAGCAGGGCCCCTTAAGCACGGGGCTCCCTAATAATTTACACCTAGAATTATCGCGGGGCCCTATGAAAGTGCGGGGCCCACTACAGCCGCATAGTTTGCAGTGGCCAAAGGCTGGCCCTGGTATATACAATATAAAGGTGGCAATGTCGTTGATTGTGAAGATTAACCCTTAAAGTGCTGAGCTTTTTTATAAGAATGCATACAAAATGGAATTAATATTCTAGTGTTTAGAGGCTAAACTACCACACGCATCTATAGAGTAAAGGATGAGTGAGTAGTTTTACTTACACCGTTCTCCATTAAGATCGCCTAAAAAGATCGCCTTGGCATGCGGTCATCCCCCCTAGCGGGATAAGTGTCCGACCCAGCACAGCTGTCGAATGGTAAGTAGTTTTGGAGATTTTCACGATAAACTAACCAATGTCAAGGACGCTAGATTGACCTTCACTGTTGCCAACTAAAGAACATTGAATTGAGCTATGTCTCAATGTGTAGTGGTTGAAATTGATCTTGGTATCAAATGTCATGTATTACAACTAGTAAGTTGCTCATTGTTTCTGAAATAAATTTTAGAGTGAAAGTCAATTGCTTCCTTCATACTGAAATTATTTTGGGCAGCAAAAAGAAGAGCTTAACAAGAAAATACTTTAATTTATTTTTTTTAAACAAGGCTTATATGAAGTGTACTTGTATCAATTAGATTGGATCAGTTATGTAATTAAATGTGTCATTGGTCTAGAGTCTAGACTAACAATTAAAAAAAAACATTTATATATATATAAAAAAAGGGAAACGACTTGAATACGAATTCATGGCTTCAGCCTTCTCAGGCTTCTCAAGCCAAGACGGTAACAACTCTGCTAGTAGAGAGCTTATGAACATGAAAGTTTATATAGTTATCAATTGCTTCTATAGTCTCGTCCTACTTTTCAGGTTTGTGTTCAGTAAGACTCAGACGACGACCTATAAAGGGGACTAATTCAGCTTATACCACCACTTCAGTCAATTACTATGTCTTTCCCTTGTTCGAAATAAAAACAAATTAATCAAACTATTTACCGGACAGGCAGACAGCGTCAGTTGATATAAACTTTGAAAAAAAAAAAAGGTTGGGCAATGCTAAAAAAAAAGGGCACAAAATTATCATGCTTCTTCTTCTTCTTCTTGCCAGCTTTATTGCTGCTGAGCTGTGAGCTCTAATGCAGACTGTGCCAAGGAAAAACAGTGTGCTGTTTTCTTCAGTTGTTCAGCACTGCCGTACAGGGTATTGGTTATGTTGGGCTGTAGTGGAAGTAGGATCTGCCTAAGGTGGATTAGGAAGGGGCATTCAAAAAGGATATGGTTTAAGGTTTCATAAGGGTGGGCGCAGTGTCTGCAAAGGGGGGGGGGGGGATGTGTGTGGAGATTATTTTGTTTAGATGGTAGTTTAACGGAGGTGTGTTCTTAGTTTGAAAACTGTAGATTATTCTTTGCGGGGGGGGGGGGGGAGGGGGAGTTAATACTGTCCAGTTTGTTAGGCATAGTCGTTTCTTTGTACATGGCTCTGCCTGTGTTTCCTGATGCCCATTGGTAGAGCCACTCCTCTTTGTGATTGTTGACTAACATTGCCCTTAGGGTGAGGTAGTTAACAGGTCTATCTGGTTGTTCCATAGAGGAACCTGCCTTTGATAGCTTATCTGCCCTTTCATTTCCCATGATGCCAATGTGTCCAGGGATTCACTGTAGTGTGATGTTGATATTATGCTTCTTGAAAAACATAGCTTATCCACACATTCTTTATTTTGTACACCGGATACACCCAAAATAGATTGACATTTAAAGTTTTTTTCCACCATGCATGGAAATCTCTAATAGATATATATTACAATGATGCCCAAACTACGTCCCGCGACCATATCTGTACCAACGTCAAAGCTCCTGTTCCCTGTGCATAATAAAGCGCAGGGACTAGGTTTCATGAGACCCTACAATTGTTGTTGTTTTTTTGGCCCGCAACAAGCTATTATAAGAAATGAAATGACCCCACGCTCAAATCGATAAGACACCCTTGACGTATTAGATCTATTTAAACGTATCTTCTAGCTTGCCACGTTTTAATAATGAGTTTCAGCCAGTGTATTAGCATATGAATGATTATCAGAGTGTCGCATGAAACACGACGCTACGTCGTTCAAAGCCATCCTCTCTTGGTCTAATATTATATAGAGGTGTTACAATCGGTTGGGTTAAAGATTCAGTCTAGATAATGGCTATGTTAGAAACTTAGATTGTAGTCATTTGAATGGAACTGTGTATATGTCTTGCAAATCATTTAATCATGTCTGCATCAATGGGGAATACTTTTGCATAATTAGCCTGAATCTATCGCGAACACAGTGGCTGTATATCTGTCGACTGGTGTAACCTAGTTTGAAGACAGCACTCTGCGAAGGAGATTGGACCTGACTTTTGCTGGTCAGAAGCTGGGGGAAATCGATAACTGGTGGCCACAAGGAAGTCTCTGGGGTGCCCTAGAGGTCAAGGGGCAGAACTTAAGGAACGAGAAGTGGGGTCGATTTGGCATGGCATTGATCAAACGTAATTTCCTTTTTTTTTCCGGGCTGTTTTGTGTGTGTGTCTGTGTGTGTGTTGATAGCAGCTCGAAGACCAAACTCGGTCAGTGTACCAGACAAAACATTTTTACTTTACGAACTTGGGACACAAGCTAAAAGACACGTGCTCATGTTTACAAGTGTAATCATCCACTCAGAGTATATACTTCTGGCTACATAGAGTCTATACTTCTATTTAAATACTATGTATTTATCTAGCTACATAAAATTTATACTTTTATCTACATATAGTGTATACATCTAAGTACATATATTTCTAGTATATATTTCTAACTTAACAGTATGTATTTATCTAGCTACATAGAAAATATACTTCTAGCTACATATAGTGTATACATCTAGCTACATAGAGTATATACTTCTAGCTACAAATAGTGTATAATTCTAGCTACATATAGTATATTCTATCTACAAAGAGAATATACTAGTAGCTACATAGAGTATATACCAGAAGCCGCCATAGGCCGACCTATGCGATCGCAGTGACCCCCACACTTTCATAGGCTCCGCGCTAATTCTAGGTGTAAATAATTAAATTTAAGCATTATAACTTATATCAGGGTTCCCGTGGCCTCCGCGCGTCTGGCAATCTCCTGAAATTAATAAAATCTCCTGAAGTCTCATAAAAATCTGAAAAACAGACAAAATTGTCATTTTGGGATATCATTCTATCTGAAAAGCTGCTAACCTACGCGCGAAAAAAAAAGTCATTGTCAGCTTTTAATTAATAACAAATGTAATAATAATCTGTCTTAATTTTCACTTATCCTTATCGCTACTCAGACTGGGCCCCGCGCAATCCGTTTCGCATAGAGCCCCGCACTTGTTAGGGCCGGCCCTGCATAAGAGTGTAGGCAGCTAACTAGGCCTGCTTGTCTACTTATAGAAATGAGGATGCTACTTATCTCTATAGATAACTGTGACATTGAAGTACGGACTGTTTATCGGCTCCTGTCTCTCTGTGTATTTCTCAACTGTCCTCAATGACCTCGCCTGTGAACCCAGACTGAGTGCTTAGTACTAACAGTGTAGGACAATTTACTTTAAATACTTATACGTCGATGTGGGATGTCAGTGTAAGATGTAAACGTAGCATATCAGTGTGAGATGTCAGCGTTGGATGTGAACGTGATGCCAGTGCTATATGTCAACGTGATGTCAGCGTTAGATGTCAACATGGGATGTTAGGTGGAGATGTCAGTGCTAGATGTTAACATGGGATGTTAGATGGAAATTTACGCTTTGGGTATCAACGTTTGATGCCAGTCTGATGTGCCTACGAGATGTCAACGTGGGATGTCAACATGCTATTTTTGTGATCTATTTAAAGTTATCTAAACATTTTCCTTCGTTATCATAAGTGACACTAAAGTCATAATTTACTGTAGTTATAATTCACAACAATTATAATGCGCTACCATTTTAACTTATTAATAACAGTTAAAAGTAAAAGCATACCACACACACTACACAAACATATAAAATGCACATACAAGCAACAAAATACTGTGTACTTCCATTTATTATTCAATAAATAAAATTAGGGAAAAATGCATTTCCTAATTTTGTAATTTTATAATTATTTCAAGAAACGTTTTGAACATAGACTTATAGAGTATACTAGTCTGGAAACCGGAAATACATTATTATCCGCGAATGATCGATTCACAGACCTATATATATAGAGAGATTTTTATGTACGTAAACTCTTTTTTTTTTAGGCTCTAAGGGGAGTCGCCCCAATCAATTTTTTTCTGTCTTAGACAAAGTAATGATCTTTAGTTTTCAAAGTTTAGAAATAATGCAAAATCATTTCTCGGATATTCACGCAAATATATGAAACAAAGCCATTTCCTGTTTGTTTCCATTGAGATAATGCTTCAAAATCCTAGTTCGAAATAATTCATGTTGATTTTAATAATCTTATGTACATTTAAATAGATTGATTAGCTAAATCTTTCTAGATTATGTATTTAAAAATTGCAAAATAATAATTATGAGACGAGTGTACTGTTTTTTTTTTATGTTCAATTACTAGATCTAGATCTAGAAACTAAATTATGTTACATAGGTTAGGGTTGAAAAAAAGACTTTACTTCCTCTAACTACTTTAAAAAACAACGCCTTGATCCAACTTTCTAAACAAATTTGACATTTTTTGTCCTTTTGGTCTATGTCTGCTAGATTTGCTCTAAGTTTTTTACCATGAATTAAGGTTTATTAACGAAAGCTTAGATTTACTTGTTAGACTACCAGTGTTGAAAGAGCTTTTGACAAAAAATGTGGAGACGTTATTTCAAGTGTGGTACATCAAAAGGCAAGAGAAAAGCAGATGGCTAGTTAGCAGGAAAAAGTCACGGTCACAGAAGATTCAAGCTCAAGCCATGCAGAGTTGGCTTCGATTGGAGAGATCTAGGCTTATGGTCTTCTTCAATTATCAGTAAAGTATGTGTCGAAAACATTGATATAGATTGATTTCGATATCGATACAGATATTTTTTTAATAAATCGCTTGATTTTTTTTTTTCGTTGTCTATTTTCAAAATTCATTTGGGAGCCACCAAATTCATTTCGACTAGGCCTCCAATTACCTAAAGCTGGCCTGTTCCGCCTCTGGTAGAATGCGTTGCGGGGAGATGTAACAGTCGTTCTATTTCAAAGTGTAGGCATTTATGATTAGATAGAAATTAATTCTTTCCTTCTGAAGTCGAAAGGCAATGGTTCGTTATTTGAAACTGATGGAATCTTGTTTAAACCTAATTGTGTCCAAGCCAGCCAATAGCCCAGTCTACTTGAAACTTGTTTTTGTGACGCCACCCTCCACAGACAAAAGAACGAGAAGTTGTGAGAAGCGCTAAAATCTTATCTTATCTTATCTTATATGAGACAGACGTTACTTCAAAAAAGAAGATGATTACGTCCTACGCGTCATGCATTTAGTCATGCATATTAACCAATTACCTAAATTCTGCCAAGTCACCGGTTTTCCTGTCTAGCTCAGGCAACCCATTCCATGCTCTAATAGCACTAGGGAAGAAGGAGCATTTGTAAAATTTGTCCTAGCATATGGAATGTGTACTATACCTTTATCTTTGTGTCTTTCTGAGAATTTTATTAAATTTTGTTTTTGTATTTGAAGATTATGGTTCAGTGTTTTATGTATAATTGCTACTTTACTTTTATGTTTTCTATCCTGAAGGCTTTCTAAATTTAGTGATTTCACTAAAGGTGTTACTCTGGTCAAATGTGAATATTCGTTTGTTATGAATCTCACTGCTCTATTTTGTGTCTGTTTTATTTTTTAAATGTTTTCTTAAGTTTAGGGGTCCCAAACAGAGGATGCATATTTTTTATTGGTCTAACCAAGGTTAAATAACATTTTAGTTTTATGTTCTTATTTGATTTATAGAAATTTCTTTTAGTAAACCCTAATGCTTTGTTTGATTTTTTTATAGTTTCAATATGTGGATTCCATGACAGTTTTTCATTTATTATAACACCTAGATATTTTGCGTTTTTAGTCTGTGTTACTGGTTTACCATGAGTAAGATAAGTGGAATTAATTTGTTTTAGTTTTTTTTTTGTTAATCTTAATAACTGACATTTATCTGGGTGGAAAGACATGCTCCAATTTGATTCCCATTTCTGTAATTTATCTAATTCTCTTTGTAAAATGTCTGTTTCTTGTGTTATTTTTATTGTTCTATATATTATGCAATCGTCTGCAAATAATCTGACTTTTGTTCCTGAACTAATGCAATTTGGTATATCATTTATGTAAATTAAAAATAGTAGTGGACCTAAGACTGTTTCTTGAGGTACAACTGAGTTTATTGTTATTTGGTTTTGATTTAGAGCCATTTATTATTACAGTTTGTTCTCTCCCTATCAGAAAATCTTTAATCCACTGATGCACTGGACCATCAATGCCAAAATATTTTAATTTTTTAAGCAAACTATGGTGGTGAACTTTGTCAAAAGCCTTAGAAAAATCTAGTTAGATAGCATCTATTTGCTCACTATCATCTAAACCTTTAGAAAAATCATCAATTAGTCCTATTAGTTGTGTTTCACATGATCTATATTTCCTAAAGCCATGTTGGTATGGTGTGAGGTGTGTTTGTCTAAGTGGTTTATGATGTTGCTACATATTATGTGTTCTAGGATTTTACATGTGATGCTGGTAAGTGAGACTGGTCTGTGGTTTCCTGGGTCAAATTTTTCTCCTTTTTTAAATAGAGGGGTGACATTAGCTTCTTTCCAGTCCTTTGGTACTCTGCCCTGGTTAGGAGATTCCTGAAAAAGTATTTTGAACACTTGTGCTAGCTCATTGCTTAGTTCTTTGAGTAATCTAGCTGGAATGCCATTAGGTCCAGATGCTTTATTTGGTTTGGTGTTGGCTAATAGTTTTTGGATACAATTTTCTTGTACATCTATATCTCCTATGTTGTCTACTTGGTTCAAAGTAAGTAATATGTTTTTGTCTCCTTTCGTTGACATGGTAGAGTGCTGGTGCTAGGCTACAGAAATGTATTCTCATGGCTCCTACAGCGCACTATTTATTCTAGTTTTTTTAAAAAAAGGCGCAAATCCTATAAGGTTGGGGGGGGGGGGGGGGCACACGAGCTGAAAGGTGATGAATAGTCAAAAAAGGATTTATTACTACAATTACAGAATCATTATTTGTCCGTTAAAATAAAAAGCGTCTTCGCACCCAACCTTTCACCAGTTGAGAAACACTGCCATCATTTTTTTTCAGTTGATTGCATTCCTTATCACTCGGAGTTTGCTTTGTACTTTAAGCCACTTAATGCCTTATTGAGTTTACATTTGATTTGCAATACGCTTCCATCACTTAATTAAGAGATCTTGTTTATTTTAATTTTACATTTGATGCCAAAAAAAAAAAGTAAGAACCGCTAAGATTTAAGATAAATGTGTTGAGAGAGAGATCGAAAACAACTATGGAACCTGGCCAAGCTTTTTGGAGTTTAATAGACGAGCCTGTCTGACCCTCTGCGAGACGGCCTGACCCAAAGCGTTGCCACGACACTGCTTAACATCGAGGCGGCAATAACAAATTCTGTGGTGTGTGTAGCCTAGACAGGTGATCTGGGGTCAGCATGCGCCAATGACTGGACTGATTCCTCACAGTGAGGTCAATTAATTTCTTTTAAGCCTTAAAAACACAGTTAGTCTGTGTTAAGAAAGCTTCTTACCCTCACACACACACACACACACACACACACACACCCCGGTCTTGGCCTTTAAGACTAAAGGCTTGCCTTTAAGACTAATATCTCTTATACTGTAAAGAGAGGAAAGAAGGGACGATACATTTTTTTTTTGGCTTATTATTTTACGATTACTATTGTTTGGTTGTTTAGATCTAGATTTCTACAAATATGAGACATTGTTTTAGTGTTGAGAGAGGCGAGGGGGCTGAGTGGTAAGGCGCTTTGCTTCCGAACCAGGGTCCGGGGTTTGAATCTTGGTGAAGACTGGAATTTTTAATATCGGGATCTTCGAGCGCCTCTGAGTTCATCCAGCTCTAATGGGTACCTGGCATTACTTGGGGAAAGGTAAAGGCGGTTGGTCGCTGTGCTGGCTTCATGACACCCTCGTTAAGCGTAGGCCACAGAAGCAGAAGCCTTTACATCATCTGCCCTATAGACCACAAGGTCTGAAAAGGAAACTTTACTTTTTTTTTTTTTTCTTACTATTGTCGACTCCTTGAATTTAATTATTTAACTATCTTTATTCTATTATTTGTTGTTTAGTTTATGGTAGGTGTTTCTCGGTGATTTCTACAGTCCGTTCATGTTGTTATCTTTCTTATAAGAAGCACATCTTGTCGAATTCGTAGTTCTCCCATGAAGATTCTCCCTAACCACCCATCATCCACATAATGGATTACAAAACATTTCTATGCAGATTTTAGCGGTTTAATGAGTGTAAAATACCTTTTTTTTTTCTACATTTATTCTTTTAAATCGAGCCAGTCTTTATTTTAAAAGATTTTTTTTTCATTTTCTAATTTAAGTGGTAAGAGTGACATCTGCGCAACTGGCTGCCCCCCCCCCCCCCTTTGCTTCTCTCTCTTGTACATGTTCCCAATGACCTTAACTTCCGGTCAAGCAACGTTGAAAGCTGAGAGGCAAGGATGAACTGGGTTTAAAAGGCAGAAACAAGGACGCGATAACCTCTCAGTTAAGTGCAAAATTATTAACTCAGGATTCTCGCATCCAAATCTTGTTTATGAGGGTCAGTGTTTTCTGCTGTAAGACAAATACTTATTTATTTCATTTTTTATTGTGTGAAGATCACGTGTCTTTAAAATTATTTTTTTTAATGTGAATTATAAATGGCAGCACAGTAAACATTGATTCTTTCTGAAAGATTTAAAAAACAATACAGAAGTCTAAAAGGCAAATATGAAGACGTTTTAGCATTATTTGTATTTTGAAATAAAACAAAACTAATAGAGACCAACAGTCTTGTCTGCTTAAACAGTCTGGCTCCTTACCATTTTCTAACCTCCCTTTTGTACAAGCTGTATCAGTGAGGGACTAAACCTCCCTTTTGTACAAGCTGTATCAGTGATGGACTAAACCTCCCTTTTGTACAAGCTGTATCAGTGAGGGACTAAACCTCCCTTTTGTACAAGCTGTATCAGTGAGGGACTAAACCTCCCTTTTGTACAAGCTGTATCAGCGAGGGACTAAACCTCCCTTTTGTACAAGATCTATCTGTGATGGATTTGGTGTTCCTCGTGTTGAAGCAGCAAAACTTAAGAGTGCTAAAGACAGGTGAATATTTGTTGCCCAGTGATGCACAAACTACAACCCGCGAGCCATATCCGTCCCTTGACCAGGTAGTGTGTACACTTAGTGCATAATGAAACATCAGAGGACTGGCTTTACTGGACTCGAACCTTTGCTTGTGGCGGTGCGGCACGTGTAAGAAATGTTTTTGATTCCAGACTGAAAAGATTGGACGCCCCTATTGTAGCTCGTTTTCTGCAGTTCATTTTCATTGCAGACCTCTTTATGCCTACATTAAGTACATAGTTTTCCTTTGTTTCAGACTATTTGAGCTGCTGTCATGCAAATAATACACACTATGTGCACAATGTTTCGTTTTTGGTTTTTTTCATCTCCCGATGACCCTTCATTTTCTAAAACTCGGGCATGTTTAGGTCTAGACCAGGCAGTGCCGGATTTCCTTCAGGCGAAACAAGCTAAAGCTTAGGGCCCCCGCTTTCTTTTTTTTTGGGGGGGGGGGGGGGGGGAGGGGGCGGACAGAAAGGTTCTGGAGACATTTTTAGTCATGTTAATATACAAAAAAATGCTTGATGTTGTAAACAACATGGGCGTAGCCAGTGGAAAATTTTATTTACAGGGGGCCTCATATCTCTGAGTTGACTATACGTGCACTTGATATTAGGTTACATTGTTTACCCTAACCCTCTGAGGTCTCTGGGTCAAAACTTCTTTAGCCCATAGTATTATGTATAGACTAATCTTCAAAGCTTTCATTTTTTTCAATAAGTAAATGAAGTTGTATGGTATTAAAAGCTGATGAAAAATCCATAAAGAACAATCTTACATAAGGTAAGTCCTGATGTTTTTAGACACAATTTAAAATATTTAGGATGGCATCGTCTACACTTTTGCCCTTCTGGTAGGCTAATTGTAAAGGGTCTAACTTACAACAAAGATCATCCAGAAGAAACATTTTAACTAGTTTTTCTAAACATTTAGACACTATGGAAGTAAGTGAAACAGGTTTAATTTTTTATTTATTTAATCCTTGATTAACTTGCATGACTACTAGATTGACCTATGGACACGCATAGGACGATAACATCTTCTTCTTCAGTATTTAATAAAATAAGTTAAGAAACTAGATCTAAATACCTAGCATTTTAAAATTTAAAAACATAAATAGAGCTTACGAACATTTGAAATGTAGGCCTATATATCTGTGTCAATTATAAAAGAATATGTACGATTTGCATTAAATAGATAAATAAATGAAACAGAAAGTAACTGTTACGTGCGCAGCATAGTGTGAAGAATGTGGAAAGATGCGCATGCGTGTTGAAAGAGGAAGAGAAGGAAGGAGAAGGATCCGAAAAAATGGCGTCATGTAATTGTGAGCTGGCGCTCCTAGATCTAATTTTTGACCTAATTTTATCTAATTTATATTTTTTATATAGGCCAGGGCTATGATGTTTGTAATTTAGTGTCCTTTTTAATTTTTATAGTTCAGTGCTGAGTATTTTGTAGTTTCCGCTATTTATAACTTTCTGCTAGTTTTAGTCTTTTTCTGTTTCACTCGTAAAGGAAAAGTAGTTTTTAAAATAGTTAACTAGCCTTAGAGCTGTGGATGTTATTTCCTATTTTTTGTCCCTGGTTAGTTCTGCTTATTTTTGTCTTTGGCATTAGCGTTGGATTGGTTGTTATTTTTTTATATCAGTTTATGTGCAGGTCTGTAAACGGTATAGAGCCCCCATATGAGTTTAGAATAGAAATAACTTTTTATCTTCCTTTTTGTATTTTTGTAGATTTAAATTTTAAGATTCTCTTTTTAATGCTGTTTAATTTGGTATATAATGTTGTGTAGTCCGTGTCTTTAGTAATTTGCTAGATTTTATTGTTGTGTACGGCTAGGTACAAATTAGGGAAATCAGTAGTCCAGTTTAGTTTTAGATAATTAGCGTGACGTCATGCTCTCCCATATGTTCGTGCTGACCAGTTATAGCTAGCTCCGGAACCACGTTGAGCTCTCTTTTGTCTTGACCAGTGGTCAGTGCTGACAGTGGTGCCTGTATAAAGTTATTTTTGTGTAGTGTAATTTCAGCTGGGACCGCCTGTAAGTTGGAAAATGTTTTTATTGTTGCTTTCTTTCGTTTGTATTTGTATTGATTGTTTCTGCATCTATTGCTATAGTCTAGATGCAGACTGATTAGTGTAGTGGCATCACTGGCTAGTTAATTAGCCATGATTACCTCTGATGGAACCGGATGTTCTGTAGACTTGGGTAGCGTCACCCAATTGTGCCATTCTTAATGCTTTTTGCTTTCCTATACTATGTCTATGTGTAAATATTTTATTATTTTATGTTTCATATGTATTTTTATGAATATTTTATCGTTAGGATAACCACTCTATTTAAGTTGGCATTTTGTCCTACTTTTTAATGTAAAAGATGGCTGCGGCCTAAGCATCGCTGTCATGGCGGCTTGTTTAGTCTAATCTGCTATTATCTAGACTTAGCTTATGTTTATTGTAGTCTAGCCTGACCTGTGTTGGTTGTGGCTGGGACTTTAATAACTCAGGTATTGCTTTTATTAGCTACATGTAGGTAATTGAAATTACCTAATGCTTGTATTATGTGTATGCACTAACTAGGTCTAGACCAGTCCAGTCTAATATATGTGTTATAGTCCATTATTATTTTATTTTTTATATATTCTCTTATGTTTGTTTATTTTGTAATTGCAGGCTATAATTACTGCCTTACGGCCTAACTGTCTGCTACAGTTATTACTGCCTTAAGGCCTAACCGCCTTACGGCCTAACTGTCTGCCGCAGTTATGCTTTACTGCTGCTAGTAGCTTACTGTTTAGTGTTAGGGTAATTTAGGTTATTTGGTGGTCGGTTTAGTTAGTAATAGTTGTAGATTTAGCAACATAGATCCAGAGGCGGCAGAGGGCTTTGGTTAGTGGAGTTGTTAAGTTCAGTTAAGTAGGGTTAATTAATTATTTAGTAGTGCGTATATATAGTTTTTGTTTATTTCTAAGTTTATTTTCATTGTCGTATTCACCTATATTTTTATTGCTTTGTAAGTTTGTTGTAAATAAAGTGTATATACGTTTGTTTTATAATTGTAGTTGTTATTTTATCTTTAGTTAGCTAGTTTAGTTTAGTTTAGTTTAGTTTAATTGTGCTGTCTGGTTGCTTAGGCGACTCTAGCCCCTTGGTCGCAGACCGAGGTGCACAGATTGGGCCCACCCAGTAGAGCCACCAACTGTCTACTCTTATAAATAAACAAATGTTGAGCAGCAGCAAGTAACAAAAAGGGCCTCACTCAGTAGCGCCACCCTGACCTGCTCACATAATTGACATATTATTGTTTGTTCATTAAGATTAAAGTCTTCATAATCTATTATAGATGAGTCTATTGGTGTATGATTAAAGTATCATCTGCTCGTAACAGTAACTAACCTATATATATACTAATCTATGTATTAACTAACTCCATTCAACCAAAATTACTTCTTTAGAATTAGAATGGAAATACATTTGCGACAATGAATTTTTTTTTTTGATACTGAATTAATAAAAGAGAATAAAAGAGAAAGAACGGAAACCTCTCACTCCAAATAGGTTCAGCCTCCGCGCCCTCTGCACCTTACCACACTCTAGAAATAGTCATCCCTTGATCCAGCCATCTTCTGTATTGTTAGGACTCATATAGAAGTGAAATGGATACTAACAAAATAAAGCAAATCAACGCTTCAAATAGCTTTAATTCATAGTCTAAATTGAAATTTACTTTTTATTTATATTTTCATACTTGGTCGAAATCTCTAAAAAAAAAAATACTATTTCAAAATAAAGCTTGAAACAACTGTAATAATAAATGGCTCTAAATCAACACCGATAGCAGTAAACTCAGGTGTACCTCAAGGAACAGTCTTGGGTCCACTACTATTTTTAATTTACATAAATGATTTACCAAATTGCATTACTTCAGGAACAAAAGTCTGATTATTTGCAGACGATTGCATAATATATAGAACAATAAAAACAACACAAGACACAGATATTTTACAAAGAGAATTAGATGAATTACAGAAATGGGAATCAAATTGGAGAATGTCTTTCCACCCAGAAAAATCAGTTGTTAAGAGTAACAAAAAAAACTAAAACAAATTAATTCAACTTATCTTATTCAAGGCAAACCAGTAACCCAGACTAAAAAACACACAATACCTAGGTGTTATGATAAATGAAAAACTGTCATGGAATCCACATATTGATGAAGCTATCAAAAAATCAAACAAAGCAATAGGGTTTATTAAAAGAAATTTCTATAAATCAAATAAGAACATAAAACTAAAATGTTATTTAACCTTGGTTAGACCAATAAAAAATATGCATCCTCTGTTTGGGACCCCTAAACTTAAGAAAACATTTAAAAAATAAAACAGACACAAAATAGAGCAGTAAGATTCATAACAAACGAATATTCACATTTGACCAGAGTAACACCTTTAGTGAAATCACTAAATTTAGAAAGCCTTCAGGATAGAAAACATAAAAGTAAAGTAGCAATTATACATAAAACACTGAACCATAATCTTCAAATACAAAAACAAAATTTAATAAAATTCTCAGAAAGACACAAAGATAAAGGTATAGTACACATTCCATATGCTAGGACAAATTTTACAAATGCTCCTTCTTCCCTAGTGCTATTAGAGCATGGAATGGGTTGCCTGAGCTAGACAGGAAAACCAGTGACTTGGCAGAATTTAGGTAATTGGTTAATATGCATGACTAAATGCATGACACGTAGGACGTAATCATCTTCTTTTTTGAAGTAACGTCTGTCTCATATAAGATAAGATAAGATTGAAAAGTAACGGTCAAAATGTAATTTAAAAATTTAAACAGGAAATCATCCGAAATGACTTTCGCCCCCGACATCTTTGTGAGTCTTACATCCCTGCCTAAATAGATCGAGCCTTTCTTATCTTTTTGCTAAATCAATGGCCTTTTATTTGTTCTTTATTTCTCCCCCCCCCTTCCCCCCAAGGTCTCTCCCCATCTAGGTAAATAGTTTGATGAAGATCTCTATCAGATTGTACGCCTCCTCTGCCGCCCGCCCGCCCTCTCACGCCACTAGAATCATGAGATATTCTTGTGTGGAAGTCTAAGCAAAAGCTCACCCGATACAGCATCCACACCCACGCACCGACGTCATTCACGACCTCGAAGAAGGACAGAAGATGAAAAGGAAAAATATGGTCGTGAGAAAGGTGGGACGGGGGGGAAGAGGTTTGAAAATTGAGTGAGAAAGATAAAGACAGAGAGAGAGAAAGAGAGAGAGAGAGAGAGAGAGGGGGGGAAGGAAAAATGGTTGGAGGATGAGGACAGACAATGAAGAGAGAGATGTAGATAGTGAAAATATAGTAAAACAAAAGGAAGAAGGGAGTTAGAGAGAGAGAGAGGTATAAAACAAAAAGAGTGAAAATGAGAAGGAGAAAGAGTCTCGAATATTTTTTTTTACTCTTAATACCCTTCTCCTTTTCCCCAGCTCACTCTATGTCAGTAGAGAGGTTTTTGAGTAGAAAGGAAATGGGGAGGGGGGGGGGTTGCGTGTGGGTGAAATGTGACAGGATTTGTTTGCGTGTGGGTGGATGTCAATGAATGCAGGCTGAATAGAAGGGAGGGAAGGGGCGGCGGGGGGTGGAAATAAAGAGGGATACAGGAAGACTTCTGCAGTGAGCGTCATAAGCGGTCGTCTGCTCTGAACGTTAAGTTAATGAGGTCACCTTTCGGAATCGTGGGACTCAAATGTACTTTGTCTGCAGGTATTGTAGACATAGAAACATGTCTTGCTGCTTTGTCTTTTGTTTTGTTATTTTAACTATTTTTAGTCCATATGTATTTAATGTGCCATGGCAAGTTGGTCCAAGAAAGGTAGGTCCTGGCAGGTAGGTCAAGGTCGGCTTGCGTAGGCTCAGGCAAGTAGGTCCAGGCGGATAGGTCCAGTCAGGTAAGTCCAGGAAGGATTATCAAGGGAGTAGATCCAGGCAGGTAGATCGAGGCAGGTAGGTCGAAGAAGGTAGATCCAGGCAGGTAAATCCTAGAAGTTAGGTCCAGGCATTTAAGTCCAGGGAGGTAGATCCGGCAGGTAAGTTCAGGAAGGTAGGTTTAGGGAGGTAAATCCAGGACGATAGGTCCCGACAGATAAGTCCAGGAAATTAAAATGGCGATAATAGTTAAATTAGAGTGGTGATAGTAGGGAAATTTTAATTATGATGATAGAGAAATTCAAATAGGGGATGGGATTAAGACATTAAAATGGGATGAAAGTGGATATTTGAACTATGGCTTATCATATTACTAGTATATGAGCTAAAAATGAAAAAGAAACCCGTTGGTCGAATTGCTAGAGCGTTTATTTAACAACGGAGTCTGATTTGTACAATCGATTTCAAGTACGGTAATCTGTTAACATCATTTTTTCAAATAAATTATTTGGTATTAAAAAAGAAAAGTCTTCACATTGTGGATGTCATTCCCTGAAACGGATAGACCTAAACACCATTATTTGACTTGGCCAACTAACAATGAGAAACTCTCTAGGTTCTAAATATACGGAAAATGTGTCTTTTTGAATTTTTCGGATCTAAAGTTGGGGGGGAGGGGTAGAAAAAAAAAGTGGAAGGGGAAATAGTAGAGCCAAAGTATTGCGAGAAATGCAGATCTTGCATCCTTGAAGAAGAGTTGGGTGTGGGTGGGTGTATTTCTTTCTTTTTTTTTCTTGCATTTATATAGAGCATCTTTCATGCTTGAAGCACACTTAGTGCGCCATGGCCCAATCTCTGGGGTGGACTAGTGTGGAGAGGGGGTATCTGGGAGAAAGTTTTTCTTGCTGCCTTTGGGCGCTCAGCAAACGCGAACTCGATTCCCCTTTGATAGGTAGCCAAACGGTTTAAGCCTCTCAGCCACAAATCCAACCGATAAATGTAAAATTACAATGGGTATGATTGACTACAAGTATGACTATTAGAGGTTATATTTATAATCCCCAGAGTTAAAACAAAATAGTCTATAATAAATTGAATGTATTATGCAAAGAAAGAGAGAAAGATACTAAAACACGCAATTAAAAGTTTACAATAATGTATTCGATTCGGAAGATTGAGTGCAGTGTTTCACATGACTACGCAAACCCAGTTGCGACCTGCATATTTTTCCGTAACTCGTGCAGACAAAGCCGTTGTTCACTGGCGGTCTGTTTAAGTTTTCTTTCCGTCTTCTGTGCCTGTCTTCAATGGGTGCTTTTCTTTTGTGCCTAACGGTTTTTGTGAGATCTCTCCAACTGTCTCTTTCAGAGATCATCTGCTGCCAGATATATTCCTCTATGCTAGTTATAAAAACAGCGAATCAGTTATATACATAAGCCGATTCATTGTTTTCAATATATTATAAATGAGTTATATTTTTAAATGTATATACACACACACACAAAGTAAGCTTCCAGCACTCAAATGCTAAGTTGATATCAAATATATATGTAAACCACTAGATCAAAATCTCATGTAAATGACCGTAGAGCCTCTTTTTTGAAGTAACGTCTGTATTATCTAATGTGTGTTGAACTACGAGCAGTGGTGTAGCACTTAATACTTATTGCTGAATGGGCGATTGAGTGCGAGAATCATCAACAACATCAACAACAGCAAAAAGAAAAAAAAAAAGATATCATGCCATAAAAGCATGCCCCGTCATGGCCGTCTTTACTAATGGCCTCAGGAGTTTTAGAAAAAAGAGTCACCTCATCTTAATGTGGACCAAGATTTTCTAGTACCTAGTTCTAGAGGAGCATTGCCCTCTTATGCAAGTTGGGGGGGGGGGGGGGGTCTTGGAGTTGGGAGGAGATGGGGTGGTGGTGTTGTTGAGCTGAACAAACTCCTGGAGTCGGATCACTCAAGCTGAATTACAATTAAATCTACACCCAAACACGCCCTCAGCACACACCACTGAAGTCGTTTCTGTTGGAAGCACAGTGGAGCTCTTACAAAAACTAATTTCTTTATTGATTTGTTTAAAAACAATTATCCAGTTCACACACACACACACAGAGAGACACAAACAGAGACATACACAGAGACACACACAAAGACACAAACAAACACATAAATAGAACGTTTGGTGAACAAATCTGAATTACTTTCAAGCTTAGGATCCCCCCCCCCCTCTCTCTCTCTCAAAATGGAAAAAGAGAGGCCAATTTCTAAGAGTACAGCAGAGGATCAAGATCATAATTTAACTCCCATATAAGAATTTTGTTTTCTTTTCTCTTTCTAAAATGATAATATCTATTAGTTACATCACTTCTACATAAGACTACATTAAATCAACAGTGTACATATGAACTGATAACAAAGTCCGTTTTTTTTTTCTGCATTCAGGTACTAAACGTTGAAGTATAGGTTTAGCTAAACAGCCTCAACAGAACCTATTTTATCAACTAGACTTTGATGTAAAGGTTTACCAAATCTAGCCTCAACAAATTTTGTTACAATGAATAGATTTTGTTGCATAGGTTTACCAAATCTAGCGTCTACAAAACCTGTTAAACTTTTTTATAGCTACTAGACTTTGGAGACTTTGGAGCATAGGTTTACCAAATCTAGCCTCAACAAAACCTGATATACTCAAGCATGAACAAGAAAAAAAAAATCTTATATTTTCATTCAACAATCATGAAATCAGGAATACATGAACGCGCAGTATCAAGAGAGCTGGAGAGAAAGAGAGAGAGAGAAGAGAGAAAGAGAGAGATTGAGATAAGGAGAGACGTTCAACTCAGACAGCTACAAATAATATGTAATTTTGACATTGCAAACATGTTGTTCTTTGAGTATATGATGCCTTGATGCCCCCCCCCCCCCAAAAAAAAAAACAAAAAAAAAAACAAATTAATAACATTGCAAAACCTTACTTTTTTTCAAAAATAATATGTATTCATTAATCAAATATTGTAAATTCTTTCATGACCTTTCATGACCGCAGCATTATCATAGCCTTGACCCCTGCAGTCCATTATGTCTAAGCCATCCAAACGCAATTTCTCTAGAATCATCTCAGCGATTCCAGCAGCATGTGTCGATGAAGTCAACAAAAGACTCACGAACCTGCACCCCGTCATTCTCCATGACAACAAACCGTAAAATTTGGGAAATTTGATCCAGCTTTGAGATGTCAGGTGTACTGTTCAAAATAATAGAGAAATATTTGGCTTGTTTTACTTGCTGTATGATTTGTTTTTTAGCGTGATCCCCCAATATTGTAATAAATTCATTTTGTATTTGTGGAGACATGTATGTATTCGGTCTGGAACAAAGCTTAGTTCGAAGCACATGCTCCCTCAAGAGTGGATCGTACCTGGATAGTAATTTTACTAACTCTCCAGGTTTTCGTCTCTTGTATAATCAAATCTTGGGCCTTGTTGTCAATATTGTTCCCTACTCTCAGGCAAACTTCAAGTTCCCTCCAAGCAAGCGATGACTGAATGTGAGCTTTGCTGGTCTCATGTTTTTCTATTTTCGGGGATAACCTCCACTACTTATTGAATTCATCTTTGGATTTAAATGAAGATTTGGTACTTGATCTTGTTGAGAAGAGTATGCAGAAGAAGCAAAATAAGGATTCTTTTTTGTTTTGGCGAATAACACATCCACTTTCTAAGAACTTTCTCGCCGTTTGACATTTGCCGGAAATACCAAGCATTTGAAAGCTTTCTAGCCTTTCCTTTTGCTGATTCTTGATGTATATACGCCTCTCTGAATTGACTGTCCATACGCTGAACTGTTTCAGATCCTTGAGTGAGAAGGAGTATGCGAATATTATCTGTGATGACATCAGGCCAATCTCCAATGTCGTTCAGTCTAGAGTTTTTTATCCTGCTTTCTGTATTGTTTACACTGTCTGATGGTTCAGCTTCTTCAGTATGAATTTTGAGGACATGCTTGTGTGCTGTCCTTTAGTCTCTAGAACCTGCGGTATGGAAGTATTTTCTTCTTTTCACGATGTCGGCCTCATCATTTTTTCGGGATTCAATGATAACCGTCTCATCCTGCTTTGTTGCTTTTAATTGTTCAGTTAATTCATACCCATTAACAGCTCGCCTATAGTCGGTGGACTGGCAATGATGTGACTTGAAATTGTCTTGATGCTTCTTTAGACTTAAGAAATTTAAGAAACGCACCTCACTTCCCTTATAGGGCAAGACGGAGCCACCAAGAGGCGATTAACGCCTGCCATACTCCAAAACTTGGCACCAGCTACACTAAAGTCCTACCCATCAGATGCCATTTTCTGTTATACCGATGGGTCGGTAATAAGGGACCCCGATAGATCTGGGTATGGGGCCCTTATAGTCTACCCAGACCGGACAGAACCTGAGATGCCGATTTCTCCGTATGAGCTTAAAAGGGTTTTGAGGCGCCAGCCAGACTAGTCAGTCTTGAGCATTGTTCATCATTTTGTTTACGTTACAGTATTACAATTAATTAGTTAGTTAAAAAAACTCGTAGAAAACAAAGGTTAGCTTATTTAAAAATATTGACATTACAATAGAATTATTTCCAAAATTAAACTATAAAGAATCATAAAGAAATGAATAAACTAAGACAATTGTGTAGAGCTAGAGTTTAGAAATATATTTGTAAACTCAATATCTAGATTAAACCTATGGACTAAACAATGAAGTAAAAAAAGGTTGGCCTATCTTCTTCTTCTGCTTTATATTACAGAGCATTGATCAGTGTAGTAACAACATGTACCGTGTGTCCGAAATAAATCTAGTAAATTAGATTCAAACTATTCTATTGCTTACATTGTATGGAAGAAATAGTCAAGGAGATGAAACAAAATAACGACATGACTAGTTTATAAATCGTTAGTTCATATTTAAAATACAGTAGTTTATGTTTGTTCGAGTCCATACAATTAGTCGTTTTTACTGACAAGCTCACGGAAATAGGAAATTAATTCACACTGGGGGAATTTTGGTGCCCCTCTCCACTTGGTGCCCTGTGCGGCCCGCACCACCCGCACAATGGTAGCTACGCCACTGATTATTTACATCAAACAAAACAATAATTTCTTCCCAATCATTTTCAACCTTGGGGCCTCATAGATTTCAGACACATTCCATTGCGCCGATCCTTTGCGGATTCGCTTCTTTCGGGAGACATTTTGTGGGGCTGGATCGTAACGGGCCGGATACGGTCTGCGGGCCGTTGTTAGAGCATCACTAAACTAAAAAAAAAAAAAAAAAAAAAAAAAAGCTGTTTCTACAAACAGTATAAACAATTTGTAATAAGGCCTTTTTTTTTTCAAACTTATTTTTTTTCAAGTATTTTATCTTTTTAGTTTATATTATGTCAAAATCCGTCCTGTACAACCTTTTGAGACCTGGGAACCATAAAAAAAAACATTGATTCAAATGAAACTAAGCCCTTTCATAATTCTGCAAGTGTGGGCAGACTTTTTGGGAACCTGATAACATCGTGTCACAGACCAAATATGGACATCGGGTCGTAGTTGGGGTATCACGGATTAACGTAACATTGATCTGATTTGTAACAAACAGTAACTCATTCATATTCTACTAACCATTTGTTGTACTTGTTTAGAAATGAGCCCAGAGAGCGAGAGGCAAGTTTGATACATCCACATGATATCTACAATAGCCTCGAACCCATTTTTTTTTTAAAATCCGTTTTAGTTCTTTTTTTCCTTGATAGTTCCCCCTGCTTTCTCGTACTTCTGTAGCTTTGGCACAATAACATTATCTTGTTGTTATAAGGAATGGTTACTTTCGTCAAGTCTAGTGTGAGAAGGGCGCGGGGGGGGGGGTGCGCAGAGGGACTCTGTGTTAAGACTTCAAATACACAATAATATTGACTTTAAACTCTAAAGCACAGCCGAGGGACCCAAGGCACAGTAAGGTGACTTACTAAGACAACAGGTTATTGACGCGTTTCTTGTGCAGCGTTCTCTTGTCGCGTTGATCCCAAGTTCAGAACGCAATCGATCAGGCTTAGGGCGACTGTTCCACTTTGTTTGTTTTCAAAACTAATAACTGTACAACACATGTGAATTTGTCTATATTATAATATAGTTATAATTCTAACTTTTCACAATGAAGTTATTTAAGTTATTTAAAGTTTTATTAGTTAAGATATAATACGCCTACATTGGTTTAGTTGTCTACCAGAAGTTTGGTGCTACAAGCCAACGACAGTCACACCGATTATGTTAATCTTTGTCAGATTATGATTATTTCTATGCCATAATCGTTATACTCTATTCCCAAAGTGATAACTAAGTTAAAGACAAACCATTCAGATTAGGGGAACATCATTTATGGTTGAAGAAAACATCATTTCTAGCTGAAGAAAACATCATTTCTAAAATACAAACGAACTGTTTCTGTGTCCTTTATTAATACTATACCATGCATATAAGGTCTCTACAATTTAAGCTCTTCTCTATTTTCACATCCCAAGCTACACTCTTCTTAAAGCCAGAACTTGTCCTGGAGCTAGATCGAGGTCCTGACTTAAGTACGTGACCACAACCAAAAGCTACATCAAGTAAATACTTATCACTTATCAAAATATTTGGTTGTGGGGAGGGCCCCGTATTGATTCAACGGACAAAGAAGGGGTGAGGGTGGCTAAGCAGATATCTCAATGTTTACCTTCAAAGGTTCCCACATTAAAGAAAATTTCGGAGTCTCTTAAAGATATTTTTGGGAGGGATACCCAATAACACCCAAACTAGTATCCTATGACGTAGTAAATTTCTATCTAGTTTATTTAATCTGTAAGTTACAACGGAACCAAGCCTTTTCTGCTTATGCTGCAGTGTGGGTATACATTTCGAAAGGGCTGGGTAGAACCGGGCCATGGGCCGGTAATGTCCCACAGGCAGTAGTTTGTGCCTCACTGTTCCAAATTAGCTTAACAAACAAGGTGAGTGTGATATCAGGCACATATACAGTACACCTGACCTATGATCCTGAACTTTAAATAGAAAATTGATAACAAAAAAAAAAACATGTGTGTAAGGTGTGTCCCACTCTTAACAAATAATGAAAAGTGTGTACGTGTCTTAGATTTGGATCAATTAAAAGAGGGGAAGGGGGAAGACGGATGGACGTGATGAAGGTCAAAGGCGAAGGGCACGTGCAACTGTCGACCTCCTCCTCCCCCCCCCCCCCCTTTATGACTGTGACTGTCGCAGTAATAGTCAAACCAAATGTTTGACATTGCGCTTTGACACATCAAGAGCTTTGAACGTCGCCAGCCAGTGCCGGCTTACAGGCTTGGCCTACGAGGTTTACGTCTCTCAGCGTGCCCACTTGAAAACAAAGTCATTTGTGGGTGGCAGAAACAACATCAAAAAAAAGTAAACACTTACACCTTTCCATATGAGAGTGTTTCCCCTTTCAAAACCTTTTGCGATCCATGGGACGAATAATTCTCGTGTTGCTATGACCGATGGATAACGAGGGTATCCAGTCGAGACCGTTCGTTACAGAAGGCCTGAACACTGGCCTGCAACATCACAACCTGTAGGCAGTTTAGATCAATAGCTCGTTGCCACGTCGTACATACCTGCGACGTGGCGACAAGCTATTGATCTAAGCTGCCCACAGGTCGTGACGTTGCAGGTCAATGTTCAGGCCATCTATAACGATTGTTCTCGATCTAATGGCAAGGATCTTTGCCGACTAATGTTAGGCGTCCTAAAATACACAATCTAAAAATCCAAGACTAGATTGGGACTCAAGCTTCGGACCCCTCGTTTTTAAAACTAAGCGCTATCCCATTGTGGCCTTCTCCCAGTGCTACATTTGATTATAGGCACATAAAGCTATATATATGGCGCTATAGCTTATGGTCTCACTTGATTGTGTCCCCGAAAATGGATACAGGGATATTTTCATTTTGTCGAAAGTACAAAGGAAAGATTGCCTTGTGTTGATTACATAGGGCCCAATATCTCAAAAAGGTAGGAATCTTACAAGCCTAAATGTGGTCCTTTCCATATTGTAGTTCTGTCGATTACCTTCTAATATAGATTTTAGAAATGTGTGGGTATTACTCACTAAATAGGCTATGAATGTTTTATGATGTCTTTCTTTGATGTTGTCTGTAGTGAAAATGCTGTTTCGACAAGGGGGCATAATATTTACATCTTCATAAATTTGCCACTGCGTTGTACACATGTGTCGCCTCCCCTTTTCCATGGTGAAAATTCCGCCAGGTGGCTCTGGTTTGACACGTGGCAGCACCACGTGAGCATTTGCCCACAACCGCCAAGAGTCTGACAAGAAGAGAAACAACACAACGTACTAACGGCGCCAAATGTTGAAGCCTTTGAATAAACAGGCAAGATTTATTTCTATATGCGGTTTCCTGGATTGTGCAATATGCACCATGGGTCGATGAGACGAAGACTCCCCAACTTTTCCTCCTTACGGGCTGTTGATCAGGGCCGGACTTAGGGCCCCGCAATCCGTAGGAACGGCCCTGCTGTTAATAGTCAAAGGAAAGTTTCCTTGAAAAATAAAATTAAAAAAAAAAAAAAAAAGAAGTAAAGTTCACCTTCCAGACCATGCGGTCTTCTGGTTCGGTACTACTCCACCACCGCGCCTCCGCTGGTCAGGTATTCTGCCCTGGTTAAGTGAAGCCTGAAAGAGTATTTTGAACACTGGGGCTAGCTCATTGCTTAGTTCTTTGAGTAATCTAGTTGGAATACCATCAGGTCCAGACGCTTTATTTAGTGTTGGCTAATAGTTTTTGAATTCCATTTTCTTGTACTATTATATCTTCTATGTTGTCTACTTGGTTCAAATTCAGTAATATGTCTTTGTCTCCTGGGGCTGAGAATGCTGATGCAAAGTATTTGTTTTGGATGTTTGCTTTAGTTTCATTATCATTATGTTTTATGTTATGTTCATCTTATAATGGCACTAAAAAAGCTTTAAACAAAATAAACTTAACTTTAAACAAAATAAACTTAACTTTAAACAAAATAAACTTAACTTTAAACAAAATAAAATTAGCTTTTAAGAAAAAAAACTTAATTTTTAAAAAATAAACTTCACTTTTTGCAAAATAAACTTAACTTTCAGGTAAATAAACTTTTTTTTTTTGCAAAATAAACATAACTTTCAGCTAAATAAACTTAACTTTTATTAACAATAATATGCAGCTTTTATTTTTAGTGTGGCTACATATAGAAACATAAATGCTATGACAAGATATCGAACGATTTAGAATGTATATCAACTCACTTTAAAAAAAAACTACAATCACTCAACTCTAGTCATTCTGTATCTCATCTAGATTATACTCCAATTTTAACTGCGATAGTCCTACTAGTTATTACTTAAGAAAAAAAAACACACTCACGTTTTGTTAGCCATTGAATAACAATGACAGTCTGGTGATCCAAAAAATAGTAATTTAATATATATATATATATATATATATATATATATATATATAATTCGCTCTGTTTTGTGTACATTATGTTTACACTATACGTTATGTGAATTAGTAACTATCTCATTCCTTGTACACACACGACCAACATACATAACTCATTATATCGAGGTAGTCTATGTATATAACCCCAAATTAATTACTAATAACTATGTAACGATATGTTTTAAAATTAAAAGAACTGTTACAAACAAATAGTTTTAGAATGTAACAGTCTTACAATCCAATAACCGTAAGTACGCTTGCCTATATAATTTCAGAGATCTTTTTTTTTTTTAAAGTAAAAGATAGAAACAGACTATATTACACAATTTATAGAGCATTTTTAAAAAAGTTTAGTAATACACAAAAGAAACAGGCTATAACAATGACCCAGTGATTGAGTGATAGCTAAAGATTACTGTAAAATTAGCAAACATTACTTTTTAAGCTACTTAAAACTTTTAAATGAGCCTTTTCATCCTTCAAAATTCACATCTCATAAACAAAATGTAAAAGATATTACACGATTTTGAAAAAAAAACATGCCATTAATCTAAGGGAGCAATTTATTTTGAAATATTTTGAAACTTTTGTTATAATAATATTTTTTTAGTACTAATAATATAAGACCATAAAATAGCAAGTTTACAGTACATTTCTTCTCAACTCCCACCGCCTACCCTCCCACTCCCGCAGGTCTCTCCTTTTGAAAGAAAAGGTCGTTTGGCAAAGCTCCCAGTGGCTATGTAAGCAAATACCTGAAGCTTGGCCAAACTGGTTGATAAAGAAATGTGTTCATTTTTTTTAAAAATTAAATAAAAAGAAAATAAAATATATGGAAAGAAAGATAAAAGAGCTTGGAATTGTGGGAGGGGGGAGTGCAAGAAGGGGGAGGGGGGGTCTTTTTTTTCTTCTCTCTCGTTCTTTTTTAATGTCAGATTTTAATTCACCAGAACTTGGCACAATTCTGATCTTTGAAATCTTGGTTATACCTTTTTAGTTGGAAGATATATTTCAATTTGTCCTGGGTTTTTCTTGATCTATTTTAATGTTGAAAAAACAAATACAGGCATACACCTGAACCAGTGTTTGAGGATTTAAATAAAAATAGTTTTGGACTTCCAGAAAAGTATTTCAAACCTGCCATGCGTCATCCCCTACTGATGTCTAATCTATCTATCTATCTATCTATCTATCTATCTATCTATCTATCTATCTATCTATCTATTTATCTATCTATCTATCTATCTATCTATCTATCTATCTATCTATCTATCTATCTATCTGTCTGTCTTTCTGTCTGTCTTTCTGTCTATCTATCTGTCTATCTATCTATCTGTCTACTCGAATTTTTCTGTCTGTCTCTCTCTTCCATTAAACACAATAAAAGTTCGGTTGATGATAAAATGGTTTGTTTTTTTTTATTTTGTAAATGCTTTGTTGAATGACATAGGCGTCAAAGAAAAAAAAAAGGTCGGCTCATTATGGTGACATTAATTGTGATCTCAATAGTAAGTGTCCTCTTTTGTTATGATTAAAACGTTTAGAGTTTCAAAGCCAGGCTTTGATTAGATTAGTTGAGTGAATCATTAGAGGTAGTTCACAGAGCCTCATGTTGTAACAATGTATACACAAGTTGATTTAAAAAAAACAAGAATAAAATATTTTTGTTTGTTTTTTTCTTGAAACTTTATTCAACAATTGTTATGGGAAAAGCATTTTTAACAAATTAATATTCTCATTGTTATTCTGTTGTTATTCTTTTAAAAAAAAAAAGACACCAAGCACGGACTCTACTAGTTAGCTACACTATTAGATCTACATTTGAGAACCAAAACAAAATGGTGCTCATCTAACAAGTCCTCACTCCTCCTGTCATCGTTGGTGAGGACCTGGTCGGACAATGCGCGCGGGAGAGGGTCGGTTGCGTGAGAAACAGTAGAAATGGTCTGAAACTGCAGATTGACTTCTGAAGCCCGCCAAATCTCGGAACTGAGTTGGACAAGCGTGGACACTGCTGACGCTGACATGTCCTACTTTTACGTCGGTGGGACAGAAACAAAAATGCAGTAGATGATCAAACATTCATGATTTTCCCTTTTTTTTTCCTCGGCTTCTGTCTGGGCAGATCTCATCGTCCGCCCTTTTAGGTCTTCGGTTACATGAATGGCGAGCTTCAGGTCAAGTCCATCTTGACCTAATGGACTTATTTAAACATCTAATATGTATACGAAGTGTCGAATCGTTGCAACGGTAGAAAATGTATAGAAAAAAGATCTAGATCTAGTCGCTTAACATTTCTAACAAGCATACAAGACAACGTATGGTCATTAAAAGAGTGAGTTGTTTTTTTTAAATAGATGAACATTTTGTATGTGTGTAAGTGTGTGTGTGTGGGGGGGTAGGGTCATTTCAAGAAACGTTAACGTTTTTGAAAATAAACAAGTGATGAAGTGATTTTTATTTGTGTGTGAAGAATGTTGTGTCTCCATTCACAAGTCCAAAACGAATGCCAGCCAGTTCTAAGCCACATATTCATGTAAGAAGAAAGAGCGTACCAAATCAGTGCGGCCCTAAGGCAAGGACTTCAACAGATCTTGATCCGGCCCTAAAAGAATGCCAGCCAGTTCTAAGCAACAGATTTATGCGAGAAGAAAGAGCGTACCAAAACAGTGTGGCCCTAAGGGCATCAACAGATCTTGATCCGGCCCTGATCGGTGTAGGGCCATATTAATATACATTTCATTTGAACTGCAGACGAACATTGGGCTATTTCGAGAAGGTGAACACAGACGCCACTGACATACTGCTAGTTTTGGCACGAAGACAATGAACCGAAAAAAAAAAAACCAACATAAAAGTTTTAGATATTTAAAAGCTTCTTTAATGTCGCTACCCACAATACATCTAGTCCGACCTTGACCGAACGCAGACGATGGAGAGAAAAAAAAAGGGATAGGGGTTGACTGGTGGTGGGGGCAGGAATCGGATAAGATAAAATAGTTCCTATGCATTATGTATCAGTGTATTTCACGTCAGGTCGTGTGCACATGATAAACACAAGTGAAACAGTTCTTACCTTTCCCACCATCTTCCACCCCATCTCCAACTTTGTGGCAGCAAGGGGAAAAAAACAGCACAAAATTTCATGACGTCAAACCGCTATCTTTATACGTGGGCCTCTTTATTTATAAAATGGCTTAGACGTGAGATGCTACTAACACGAGCTTTGCAGCATACAAGTAAAGGATGGGGATGGGGGGGGGGGGGGGGGAGATCGTGCTTAGGGGGCGCCATAGATGCTGTTGCAATGACTGATCTAGGTTTTAATACCAATTCATTACTTACGCACTCAAGCTGAAGAAACCAAAATATGCAGAAGCCACGTATTCAGGAAACAAAGAACATCGACTTGGCTTACGAGATTTGGACGTTCATTCAAGAAGGAAGATAGTTGTGTCCAAACTATAACCTCACAAAAGATGGCTGGGGATGTCAGTGGGTGGGGTTCAGGCTCTGGGCGATCGTGACCACAGTCTGGAGCGCATACCACACGACATGGCTGCCACCCGACAAAACTATAGAAAGCCACGCTACATATTTTAGTTAAAATTTACTTAAGTATTAAACGCATTTTTTTTTGGTTACTTTAGTCAAAAAAATGATTTCGGTTGTAGTTGTCAGTAAAAGGAGGCACAGTGGCTGGATTGGTAAGGCGCTGGGTTCCGAACCGAAATTCTTTATTTTGGCGTAGAATGGGGTTTCGAAGTGGGGGAACTTTAATGGGTGCCAAATGCCTAACATTAGTTGGGGAAAGGTAAAGGCGGATGGTCGTTGTGCTGGCCACATGACAACCTCGTTAACCGTGGTCCACAGAAACAGATTATCTGACAGAGTGAGTTAATATAAGCTTTGTGACAGTAACCAAGGAGTATAGCGTTTATTATTCCGATATGAAAGTTATAATGAATGTAACTTATCTAGCCTAAAATAAAAACACAAAAGCTGGAACATACATGATAAAACAGTTATTTGTACATTAATTGATTGAGACAATGTATGTAGTAGGCTATTTTCTCTGAATACACCGATTCAGTTTACTAAAACTTAAATGAAATAACAGAAGAATCTTTACTTTAGAAAAAAACAGTTTTAACCGACTCTCCCAATTGTATGTCTCCCTTTTATTCAGTTTTATATATTCTAACATCGTTCATACCTCAAAAGTAGACTCTTGACTCTCGACTGGTATAGTGGTAACGTTTGGGGGATTTCCGATTTTTTGTATGCGCGTGTATTTGAATAGTGTGGCATAACCAGCATATAATGAGAATTAATTTTCTGCATAATCAATATGGCGTTAAAAAAAAAAACCCAACTTAAGAAACACTGAACTTAGTGACTTATCCCCTTTCCATGACTTTTAGATAATGCTGAGAGTGTAGTGGTCTGGGTGTCAGCATGACGTCTGAACTCATTTAGCCTTTTCGTTGCAAGTCATTTTGAAGGTAATGTTACTCAAAGATAGCGTGATACTTCGACTCTCTGGCTATCTCTTTTCAGTACTCAAAGGTTTTTTTGCACTTAGGCAGAGGTTCTAATTTTACTTCGGATGTACCCTGTTCTCACCTATCTATATTCAAGTGAACTAGTTGGTCAAACATTCACTTTATCTTTGGAATTTCTACATTATTTGTTTTGTATAAACTTCTTATAGTAATCGAATCGAAGACATTGCCATTATTCTAGTAATGGTAGTCATTTGTATGTGTGTGTGTGTGTGTGTGAGGGGGTGAATTTATTCGTATATTTTACACATTCCTTAGACGAGAAAAACAAACGCATTACAAATGAAGAGATTCGAAACAGGGCATAATTATAATGGTTATTGGGTCCAAAGATGATCTGCCGAACACTGTCAAATAACGCAGTCTAAAACTTTATGGTTAATATCACAAAGTCCTCGGAGCTCTTAAATACTTCCCTTTACGGAACAGTACCAGGAGATGGAAGAGACAAATAGAGAAAGCGATGGGAAGACAACATCAAAGAATGAACTGGCCTGCCATTGAAAGGGATTTTATTCAAGGCAGAAGACAGAAAGAAATGGAGAAAGACGTTCGAGAGATCGTGTGTGTGTGTGACGCCCTAACGGTTAAACAGACTAAGGGATAGGTGAAGGTGATCTTGTAAACCTTATAAATTAAAGACATTGGTTACGTCCTACTCGTATCCGTGTAAACTTACTCCATTATTTATTTTTTACACCTAAGGGCTAGTACATACTATTGAATCGATATTGAATTCAGAGAGGGCTGGGCTTAGGATAAAAACACACACTGGTATAGTTTCAAAGAAACACATTTACTTAAATTTAACTCTGCTACATTTTATTTCTTAATAAATTAATAAGAACCTGCAGGTAACATTTCATGACAACACGGAAAAGTGATTTGGGAAAAGTCTTGTTGGAGATAGGAAGTATATAACCTAAAAATAATAAATGAGAGAGAGAGAGGGGGGGGGGGAGAGAGAAAGAGAGAGAGAGAATGAGTTCAAAGAAATAAGTAAACCTCATCTTTATCGTTAAAAAAACGATTATCCATATATATATATTTATATATATATTTCGTGTCATTTGATTTGCTTGCAATTAAAAGATATAATAAAAAGATATTTCAAAGTAAATCTCTATTCTCATGGGACGATCAAAGAACTTGATATTAGCGTTTAAGAATTAATAAAATATTTTATCATGTACAACATTACACACGCGTTTAAATAGAAAGAGTGTGTGTTATCACACAAAATCAGGGGCGACTCCTACCAGTTCCACGCAAGGACAATGACTATTGAGGCGATAGTCTTGTTTTGATTTTCTAATGTAATACTATTAAACTCAACAACCTATTATCGATAATTGGACCTTAAGACCTTGTAGAAAACATGTGTAATATAAGTCCGAAGAGCTATTTCAGAGCATTTTTTGTCGTTGTTTTCCCACTATAAAAAAAAATAAACAACATACCAGATGCGCGATTTTAAAACCCCTTTGGCGTTGTTGTTTTTTTAACTTGAAAAACTACAGAAAAACCTATTATCGATAATGAGACTTCTTGACGTTTTGGCAAGACAATGAAACGCCCTTTCCTCCCATGGACAAGTTATATTCAAGCCATGGTCTTGTTTTGTCTAACTAAAGTAATATCGCAGTTTATTTCAAAGAATCATTTAGCGTTGTTTTTCACTTTAAAATAAGTGTTGTTTTTTTTTTTCTCTTCGATCTTGTTGAAGTCCAAGGGCTGAGCTGAAGGCTCTTCGATCCCTAAGTTTGAAAAAAAACCTGTTTGGACGCCAAACAGTAAAAAAAAAAAAACCTGTGTGAACACAGTTCTGTTTGAGAGAGACCCGAGTCAATGCCTATGTAAAGCATTGCTATTTCCGATGCATTTGGCCCCCGACGCATGCATAGCTGCACATGGCCGAAGGCCGAGAACACCGGGAGCCTCCGCCATTTTCCTTCGTTATACCAAGCTAACCTGGGGGACTCGCCATTTTGTGTAACGGTCCCTTAAGGAACAGCGCATGGATGTGTAACAGGTTTATGGGGACTCTTTTGCAACCCCGCCCGTGCAATGGGTGGACTCTCGTCTACCCGTGGGCCTCCCCACGGGAGTCTTGTGTTGCTACCCATTTAGCCTAACCACTTCCTTTAATGGTCGTTTCCACACGGGCGCCACGATGAGGCAGAGTAGCGTGCCCGCGTCTCTTCGATCTTGACCTGACAGACAGACGTACAGACAGACGACACAACCCCGAAATAACATTTTTGGTCAGATATCTTTGGTTGATTTTTACAAGACTCTCTCTGTCTGATAAAAAGTTTGTACGCGTTATTTCTCCCAGACCCAATTTCGCATTAAGCTAAAGTTTTGCACAACTATTTCTTTTACATGCCAGAAAAATAATAAATTTTTAAAAGTAACCAATTAGTTAATTAACTATTGTTAATTAATTCTTTTTTTTTGGTATCTCAAATATGGGAAAGAAATTTTACTTGACTGATAAGGTTATATAAGTTGAATTATCCCCCGTGGTTGAATTCTTTTTGCTCACTTTTCTTTTTTTATAAATACATTTAAAAAGCGAGCACCCAGATACCACCTTTTTTCTTCCCTACCCATTTCCAATTGGTCCAGATAAGTGATAGCGTATTGAGAAAGCTAAAAGCATAAAATTGTGCTAAACAAAAAAGTTTGTAAAAGTATTTCTAATCGCACAGATTTATAGTTGTTGTTCTAAATCTATTATATTACATAACTTATCTAAACTAATTGATACCACCCTGAGATCTATGGATGACTGCATTGTGTATAAGCTTTATTGTATTTTTAAAAAGTATTATGTGTGTCTTTCTTGTTTTACTCCTGAGAAGGCAACTTTATCTGAATAGGCTAGAATACTAGAATGAGTGTGTGAGACTTTGCATTTGTCTTTTGTGTAGGCCTATAATCGTCTACACATACACTCAAACACACACTCGGAGAGATAGAGGGAGAGAGAGACACACAGAGAGAGATAGATAGACAGAGAGAGAGAGAGAGAAAGACAGAGAGAGAGAGAGAGAGAGAGAGAGAGAGGTGTCATGAGTTTTAAAAGCTAATTGTTATGACACCTTTTATGATATAACATTTTTTGTATAATCCTTATCAATTATACATTCGCCACCAGTTTATAATTTAGCTGTGACTGCAGTCTTATCAAGTAGTTGTCAACACCGTGACGTTCAATCATATTCCTGTTTTGTTCATTTATCCCAGTTCGTGGACCAACAGAACATCCCAACAGAACTTTTGAACAAATATCTGCAATGTTAGACCCTACAATTTTATGTCTGTGATAACTGTTGACACATTTATATCTGTATAATTAGATGTTGAAACCTTTATCGCTGATAACTTTGTTTTGGCTGCAAATTTATTGATATTAAAAAAAAAATAAGCTCACTTTATCACCGTAATTATCTGTCCATTTCGGATTGGTTCACAAAATGGTCTCATCAAGTTGTCAAAGTCCCATCACCAAGTAAGGCAGACAGTGTGTTAAAAAAAACTTCAATGTTATCTCCTGTATATGAACACACTAGAGAGGTTGCAATATCTAACAAAAAATATCATGTTTCTTTAATTGTTTACATGTAGGTGCCAAAATAACCTATGCGCACACACACACATACATATATAACCTATAATCATATATATTATATATATATATTCCTTAAAAAAAGGTGGAGATAAGTTCCTACTACTTTATCTCAACTTTGTTATGATGATAGTGTCATAAAAGATCTAGAAAGGTTCCCGTTGACTTAGACCTTTTCTACGTCACTCTTTCAATCTCGCCATACCAATCTAGTTATTTTGTTAGGTACATGTAATATGTACATCAGGCATGTCAAACTCATTACGGTGTATGGGCCGCACAAAAACTAACTATTACCTGAAGGGCCGCAGCCAAAAATCAGTTCGAAAACATAGCCTACTAATTTTTATGTAAATTAGAAACAATACAATAGAATACGCAGGAATTGGTGGAATACCTGTCCCTTAGCTAAATTTGTAGTGCCACTGTATTAATAAAAAAAAATCAATTTTGGTTACGCATTATTTTCTTTGTCCTGATGCTTAACAACTTATCTGGGATACAAGTTTATTAATGTCAGGTTGAACTTTGTTTGTCACTGACACTTTCATCACTAATGACAAATTTCGACCAGATAATCTTGAAAGCTGGGATGTTTTGTAGCTTTGTTGTTCTTTAATTGTTCACGCAAGCTGACTGACATGTCATTTATTCTATCTGCCACAATGTTTCTAATTGATGTTATTTCTTTGAATGCTTTCACCTTTTTTTTTTTTGGACTCCCGCAGCTTTAACGACACACTCCTTACTAAAATTACCTTCACTAAATGATTTGCTATGGCTTTCAATTACTTTTGACAAAATGTAGCTGGCTTTCATTACAGACTCACTCTCGTTTTTCGGTTTAACTACTACTATTTGTTGCCTTTTAAAACTATTTTTCAATTCAAGTAACTTGTCATCTCTCATTTTCCCGGTGTAAGCATCATATGCCTTTTAGTGATTAGCGTAATGTTGTTTGACATTGTACTCTTTGGGCACACGAATGCAGGAATTGTATATTAAGCAGTGATCTATTTTCGTCCTTAAGTTTTCTTTTAGTAGCAGTTGCTGCTGTGGTTACTGATTCTTCATCAGTATTTAAATCAATTATTCTGGGAAATTAAATTGTCATGTGACCGCAGAAAGTACTGAATAAACTGAATATAAAGGAGGCCTAGTAATTACTAAAATAAAATAGAAAGACAATATTGACCACTGATAATTTTTGTGCAAGTTTAACATATTGCTTATTTAAGATGTGCTATTAACAATTATAATAAATAAAAAGTTAAAAAATCAGCAATAAACTTAAAAGATCGCTTAACATATAGGCCTAATTCGAAGTTAATTAAAAAAAAAAAAGAAATTACATCTAATTCAGTTTAACTACAATTGTCGAAAAATAATTTGTTTCCAAAATTCTTATCATTAAAGAATACTTCATAAGTTCAACGAATTTGAAAATTAGTAGTGACTTAATTGCTTAAAATTTAACTATTTTTTGGGATAATTTTTGAGGTGGCCAAGCGGGCCGCATGCGGCCCGCAAACACTGAGTTTGACATGCCTGATGTACATGTTCTAAATAAAGATTTACATACGTCTAGGTTTTAATATGAAATATTTCTAGATTTAAGAATTAATCACCAAAAGGGAGATGACCGCATGCTGAAAAAAAACAACAACAACTTTCATTGAGATGTTTGTAAAATGTTTTACATGTTCGGATGTTACTTCAGAATTGAAGATAAGTTATTTCATTGTCCAAACCTTCCACGGGGCGACGTGGGGTGGCAGGTGGCACGGTAAGAATCCAGGATCATCGACAACTTCGAAAGACAATCCAGCGCGCATAAAGCACGACCTGGTAGCCACTCTGAGATCTATGGAGGACTGCACTATACATGAACTTAACTGCAGCTGGCTTCGAAAAAGGACAGACGGTGAACTTTTTACAAAAATATGAAAGCTCAGAGTGAAGGCACTGGAAATCGATTCCTAATTAATAATAAATTACAGACGTTCTTTCAAAAAAAGAAGATAATTAACCTACGTTCTAGACATTTCCAAGTGTTAATGTAATCGTGCATGTTAACTATAGACTTAAATAGTGCTAAATCATTGGTTTTCCTGGCTGATGCAGTCAGTCAGTTCCATGCTCTCACAGCATGAAGGGTCACTTGTATAACGTATCCTAGTGCGTGGAGTAAGAAATGCGCCTTTATCTTTATGCCTATCTGTGTATTTTATTAGGTAGTATTTTTATATTTGTAAACTTATGGTTTATGTATTATTGCTAGTTTACTTTTTTAGTTTTCTGTCACCTATAGGTTTAGTGTCTTTACCAATAATACTCTATTTAAATGTGAATACAGATGTACTTGTTATAAACCTCAAGACTATAGTTCGTGCATTTCTGTTTTTAATGAGTTGTGTTTCAAAATTGAGGACATATTCTAAAAATGCTCTATGGCAGAATGTCTACTTGCGGAAACGATACTGCTTTAAAATAATTATTTCATGATGAGGTCATGTCTCTATATAGACTAGATCTATAGAGTAATTTTTTTATGCAGGAAATTTTCTAAAATTAAATCTCAAAGAAATATATGTAAGGGGAAACTATTCAATATTATACGAAAAATGACTATATTATCGATTGGTTCCCTTGAATAAAGTCATATTGCTTATTTAGGTATATGTCATATGTCACAAATGTAGTTTAAAGCACAAAAAAAGCTAAAAAAAAAAGTTGGGAGGTGGGGGGATCAATTACTCGCTTGTATATGATTAAATAATGTGAATTGTCCATACTTGTAATAAGTTTGTAATACTAGTTAATTGATATAATGTCAACATGTTTACTTTGCTTTTACACAAAGTACATTGGTGACTTATGACAAGTTACCACATGAAGAGATTGAACTAACCTAGATGACAAGTTACCACATGAAGAGATTGAATTAAGATTTTCTCTCAATTCCCTGAACTAATATCCAACATTCTGAACATAAACAAGTGATATGATAATGTTCAATGTTAATAACAATAAAGTGGTACGTTCCAAACTATGAACACTATACGGTGGGATGTGGGGCAGAATAAAATAGAGCACTTGAATATCTAACATGTAGCTGGAGTTTGAATCCTGATGTAGCCTGGGAATTTTAAATTTTTAGATTTGTCTTTAGCCTAATTAACTGAGTTATATTTGTAGACACCTGAGTGGTAAAGCGCTTGGCTACTGAACTGGGGTTCGAATCCTGGTAAAGACTGCGATTTTTAATTTTGGGATCTTTGGGTGTCTCAGAGTCCACCCAGCTCTAAGTGGTACCTGACATTAGTTAGGGAAAAGTAAAGGCGGTTGGTCATTGTGCTGGCCACATGACACCCTTGTTAACTGTGGGCCACAGAAACAGATGACCTTTACATCATCTGCCCAATAGACCACAAGGTCTGAAAGGGGAACTTCACTTTTTCTTTAATTAACTGAGTTATATTTGCAGACACCTATAGCAGCACAAAAACCTCGCAGATACCAACTTCCTTCACATGTCCACAAAAAAAATAAAAAGCACCATAGCACACTAGGCATGCAAAAAGCCAGCTCAGTCAGCCTAGATATACAATCACATGAAATTATGCCTCCATAAATTAAACCTTTTCAGATCAGCAGCTTAGCCACTTTCAAACCCCATCTTGTCACATGGTCGAAGTCACAGGTTCGGCTATCCCAAAAACCCATCATTAGATTGGAATGATCGCAAGCGCTTATTAATATGGTAAAATATACACATTCAATTTCTCATCAGAAACATAAAAGCTGCTACTTAATAATATAAGTTTATTAGGAAAATGTATTTACATATATACATCAGCATCTCTCAACCCTATTTATTTTGATCCCATATAAACTTAAAGTGAATGTACATTCTGTACAAACTCTTCAATTTCTTAACAGCTTTGTTCCCTGATTACCAGAAAGGACAGTTACATAAAGATGAGAAAAGCATTTATAAAGCCAATCAAAAAACAGCTATTTATTACTAGATTCATGGCCTGCTGAATTCAGTTCCTGAATGACAGGTTTGCTCTTTACTTTAGGTTTAGCCAACCTAATGTCTAGTTTGTCTTCATCACTGGAAACATCTTCACTATCAACACTGTCATCACATTCATCATCACTGCTGTCTCCAAGACAGTCTTCTGGAACTAATGAAAAATTCTGTAAAAAAAAAAAGTTAGTGATTATCTTCTTGTCTTATTCTATTTTAGAATTGCAGCAACAAAGACAGGTGAGAATTTTATGTTATACAATTCAAGAAAACTTAAATAAAATAATAAACAAGGTTACAAAGACAGTTTGTGAGGAAACACAAACTCAAAATCTGCCGCTGAAGTGGTCCACCCAAGCAGGTAAAAAGGCAGGCATCAATATTTTCAGAAAGAACATCAGAATTAAATTCTGTCAAAGACAAATGACAGAGAAGAATGGATAAAGTAGGTTGACAGATCTTGTGTGGTGCCCCAGCAGTCCAGCAGACCAAAGGATAGGTGAAAGTGAATGTGAAGTTAAATATGAACCTGGCCTAACTGATGTCTTAAAATGAATATCTAATTGATCTAATTGTTTTGTAAAGGGTCAATCTCGTATTCAAATTCTCAAAAAAAGAAGAAAAAAACATTTCCGAATGCTGTCCATTGCGTGTTACAGTTCACATGATAATATGAAAAACTACTTATTAATTGTTGTTTTAAATTATGTCCAACTTATATATGTATACTAAATAGATTTTTTCTCTAAAAAAAAAGTAAACATTATTTTTGGGTAAATGTAGCAGTTAGTAGAACAGAACTTACATAATGTAGCAATACAAATGTAAAAAAAAAATATTTTTTTTTTACAGAAAATCTAAAACCATTTGCATAAATGTGTTAAAATATGGCAAAAAGTCCTCTCCCATACTATTAATAGTGAATAGATGTAAAAGTGGTGTATTTTTAAAAAAAAACCTGCTTGCATGAGTGATTTAAGAAATTAGATTTTTCGCTTTTAGAAAAGAAAAAAGTAGCCATTGCATCAGAACTTTGAATGGCCTAAAATATTATGTCGGATTCTTCCTATCTTTTCTAGTTAACAAGATCTAAATGGGACGGACGGACAGACAGATGGACAGACATGTCACACAAAACTAATAGCGTCTTTTCCGCTAAAAATATGTTATTTACAAAAGTGTTCAGAAGATTGATTTATTTCTAATAAGGGCATGTTTGTTTCATAAATTAAACAAAAATTAATAAAATAGCTAAACATATCTGTTTCTCCCTAATAAAAAAAAATCTCCATGTCCTCCTTCTCAACTAAAAACGATAAAAATAAAGTTTTAAAATAAAAAAAAAAAAGAAAGATTTCCAAAACATTAAGCTAATCCTGTAAACAGCGCAACCTATCGCAATAGGCGCCAGTGGGTTAATAATGTTTCATTGTAGTAGTTTTTTATTATTGTTATTCTGTTAATTTGTTTGCAGAATGGAAATATTATTTGAAAAGTAAGAGTAATGTTATGTGTGTCGGTTGAAATATTTTACAATTTAAATATCTGATTACCAATAAACAAATCGTCACTAATTTCATCTTAATTAACACCTATTGATTGATTTTAACTATATCTGCACTAGATATATTTTTAAACACACATTATACCAGCAAAAGCTTTTTAAGAAGAAATTTGATTAATAATAAACTATGCCCATGCATAGAGTGTAGACAGCTTGCCGCCCAATGCGCGGATTGGCGCGGGAGGACCTTAGTCCAAGTAAGTAATGCATAGATAAAATAAAAGTTGAAGTATATGCTTCAATAAAAATAGTCTATCTATAACCTTTACTTTATTATTGTCAAATATGACTGGAAATAGATTTAGCTACTTTTGACAATGGCGGACTTATCAATTTAGGTATTTGAAACTATTTAATGGATGGTTCAAGTTGCACTACTGGAGTCTACACATTTATTCTATTACCCATTGCACTTGCATTACATTATTTTCTTTGTAAACCTTAAATTTCTTCAATCTGCAAGTGGCAATAAACAATCCTGGGTAAAGTTTGTCTATGAATAACAGAATAGTATAAGCTTAAAAGAAAATTGAATAAAAGTCTTGTAGAAAAGCTTCCAAGAGAAATTCAGAAGATGGAAAATCTTAAATCAGCTTTCAGCCATGACTGTTAAGCAAAATATGTGGGTTACAGCCTGACCTCCTTTACAATGCAAACAATCCTTTCTAATCTTCTGACTCAAACAAAAAATCTTATTACAAATTATTAAAGTAAAAAGAGCAAAGTATGTTCTTTCACTCTACAATTAAAAAGAAATTAAAAGAAAATCGTACAGAAAAATGACCTAATGGAACTTACCATCTCAATATGAGTCTCACTGTCTTGAATATTTTCAATATCAAATTTACTAATATTTTCAGGACATGTTGTTAACTGAGTGGCCAAGTCATTGTTGGACGTCACCATTTGTGGGAGAAACTCTTTCAATCTGGATAACACTATTCAAAAATAGAACACAGGAAAAGAAATGATGAATTAAAAATAGTCTGAAAACATTTCATATTTGTACATGTTACTTCTCCAACACCAATAATTAATTATGTTGTACTAAACAGATATTACCCGCTGCCCGCGGGTCTTAACTTGCGTATTGCTGATATAGTCACTGATATAGTACATTAGAAACAATTAAAGAAAATAATGTTTTAAGTAAAGCGGACTTTGCTAAGAGAAGTTTCGTACTTTTCTATTTGATTACGTGATTCATGAATAAAACTATATTAGAATATATCTCAACATGGCTTCGCAGCTTTAACGAACGAATGTATGCTAAAATGCTTTAGAAAAACAAATTTGAATGTTAATTTGATTAAAATATGAAATAAATGGACTATAATTAGTATGTTCATGTGTTTAATCATAAAACTATCTTTGCGAAGAGAAGTTCTATCATCTTAGAGATGAATTAGTGTTTTAAACCTAGGAATAGAGGGATATGTAACATTTCACGTAATGTCTAATGAAAGAATCTTCATCAGGAAATCTAAATTTGCAGATATAAGGAACCAATTTATGTAAAAATGCTTTTGAAACACAAATTTGAATATAATTTTATTAAATAATGAAATTAATAGATTATATTATGTATTTTCATGCGTCAAAGTAAAAAACTATCTGCGCAAAGTGTAGTTCTTAAAATTAGATTTAGATATAGACAGGGCAGGTCTTAGGCCACTGCAACCTATGCGGCCGAAGTGGGCCCCGCACTTTAATAGGCCCCGCGTGAATTCTAGGTGTAAATTATAAAATTAAACCATTTTAACTTATTGTTAAAGGGTTGCTGAAATTGTAAAATATACAAAAATCTCCTGAAACTATTAAAATCTTCTGAAAACTGATGCTAATCGCCATAAAAACAGACAAAACAAAGCCAATTCTACTCGCGATTAAAAAAAAAATGGCATATTCAGCTTTCATTTAATAAAAAATGTAATAATAAGGTGAGCTTGAACCAAAACAAGAAGTGCAAATACTTCATTTACTTTAATAGTCACTGGCATCTATCTCGACTTCTTAAAAAAAAAAAGCAATATTTTGCTATTCGATTCTAAATCTAAAAGGCAGAATGTTTATAGGCTTTTTGTTAGAAAATCTACTATCTACTGTAGATGGCTCGTAAAGCTAATTTGACAGTGATTTTGTACTTAGTAATGTATGAATAAAATGTAAAGACGAATTTATTTTCTAATACGAAATCTTAATTTTCACTTAATATCCTTATCACAACCCAGTATAGGCCCTGCGCTATCTGTTTCGCATAGGGCCCCGCAATCTGTAGGACTGGCCCTGGATATAGATCCTTTCGATCTTTTCATGTAAATATGGTAAACATAGCCTAGATCGATGAAGTTATAATGCTTTTATAGAGTTGGTCAACTTTTTTTTTTTTTTTTTGAGGGTCTTAAGTTTGCTTTAGGGCTACAATACATACACTATGGTCTAAGTTAGTCCCCAAGGAACATTTCTGCCAAGTTTTATCAAGATTGGTCAAATGGTTTTGATTTCTATTCGTAACATACATACGCCTTACTTTCTACTTTATAATATAGATGATATCAAAGAAGGGCAAAAAAAACTTTTCCATTATTGAGAGACATAAATATAACTTCAGAGATCTTCCTCTTAGATATGGTTTGTTTAAAAACAATAAAATAAATTTTCTTGTTTTAGATTTCATTATATGTAGATAAATTTAGCTACTTTCCTAATTATCATCAAATGCCTCATATAATGAAACTTGCCTGAAGTGACAATACTGTTATCATTTTATAAAGTTTATAATGTATTCTAAGAGATATTAACTTTTTAAAAGTTTTCAGTTTAAGGCATAATATTGCTAACAACATTTGTAGCTTGTATAATTTTTTTTTTGCATAACATGTATTTTGACATGTAATTTCTGAAATATTCTTTCAAAAATTTGTAGTTTCCCTTTACCTTGAATGTGAATAAGTCACTCGTTTCCATGCATTCTGCCTGCCCATCTGACATCACTAGCATTTCAAAATCATAAATGAAAAAAATATTTCATCTCCAGAGGAAGGAGGCAAAAGTGTGCTCCCTTAGAGTAATATTAGAAATTGAAAAGTTTCTAATTCCAATTATCATTTTTATGGTTTTCCATCCAGTAATGCAAAATTGTTTAAGTGAGAAAAAATGTGGCATGGGTTACAACTATAGCCTTCATATAAAGCTATGTAAGTGTCTCTTGATGCAAGGAGCAATTATTAGTAGATCTAATATATAATTTTAAAATAATCATTTAAAAAAGAACTGCACATGATATTTTTTTTATTATGGGTGGCTATGAATAGATCAAGTTTTTAAATTACCATTCCTAATTAGTTGATGTTTAAATTAAAATGTCTGAGCATGATGTTGTTTCAAATTTACTTTAAAAATCCTTTTAAAAAAAAATACAAATATTATCTAAACTGCCCTTTAAACTATATCTATCAATAATGTACAGTGTAAGTTATTTCCCTTATTCAATATGAAAAACAAATTAATTGACTAATTGAGTATTTCTCTTTATTGATTCATGTTTCGTTAGGTACAATAAATCATCAAGGTGATCAAAGAATAATAATAATATTACTAAGGCTTGTCTTCAAGTCCGAAGATTAATGAGGAATGCAGTATTTCCTGTGGCTATGCTGCCGCAGCTGTGACCTATATATTTTACGACATCCAGAGTAAGCATAAATTAGCAATCCTTTTCTTTTTGCTGTCTACATTTTTCCTCAGCAGCAGATTTTTTTTTGGTCTCAAATGTGTATCCAGCAGCCTTTGTAAGTGACCTCCAGCTGTCTCATTCTGAAGCCACATGCAACCAGGTGCTCTCTTCAATGTCAGCTAAGGCAAGCCTAAACTGGTCTTTAAAGCATTTCCCTGGGGCATCTCTGTTACATCAACCGCCTTTTGGCTCACCAAAAAAAGACTGCTTTTGGTGTTCGGGATACATGCCCTGCCAAAGGAACTGTCAGATCATAAGAAATCCATCTAGATACTGTCCATACCCACGTTCGCAAAGATATCGCTGTTTGTAATGTGATAAAAAAATATGTGAGGAAGAAATAATGTTAACAATTATTTAAGGGGACTAAACCCAACAACTCAGTGAATACTGAAATATTAGTTTCACTTGTTGGTATCAAACAAAATAATTAATAAACAGTAACAGATTGAAGAGGACATTACCTGAGCTTGGCGGTAAACTAACTGTTTTATTCACTTTGCTCGCAGGTAGGGAATTATCTTTCATGACAAGCAAACTGTTTTCTTGGTAGCCTGTAAACAGTTTGGTTAATACTTATTAATACAATCATATATTTCTTTAGAATTTGAATGTTAGTTTGTCTTTTAATATAACATATAATATATATTCTTTCAAAGATATTACAAATATATTATTTGTCAAAATTTAGTATTGAATGTTCATTAGTAATTGATGTATTTTAGTCTTGCCTTTTTCTGGCTATTTCATAATATTGTTGCAAAAAACAATTGGTGTCAGAAGTGGGATTTAGGCAGCTCAACGAAAGGAAAGTATGACAACACTGAGGAAGCTAGACAAGCTGAGCTACAAACAGTTAAAAGAAGAGCTCTGAGCCAGGGAGCTGAGGATCTTCTGTTCCAGTGAAAAGATGAGAGAAAGTCTTCGACAAGCATTGCTGGACGAAGATGAAGATCCGAACTTGTATCTGTTCGAAGCACAACCAAATATCAAAGAACTCATGAGTGCCATGCTGAAAGAGGTCAACGAGCAAATCTGTACCATGATTAAACAGATAGGTACCATTACCTCACTGAACAAGACTGATGAATCGTTTGATACCGTGATGAACAGGACCGATGACCAGATAGCTACCATGTCGACAGGTATAAACAATCCACTACTCAACGGAGACGCCGTTGATGGTAGTGTTGTCTGTGACTGTAATAGCAAGCCATGCAAGCTTGGCTCCTACGACAAGAATCCTGACATTTGTTCTGAAAGCGCTGAGCACAGATCTGATCATGTCATCGTGATTCCTGCATGCACCCAGATGTTTAATAAGAACTGTGCTGACGGGGTCCCCTCAAGGGGAGAGTATGATCACCGGAAGATTTGCCAACAAAGTCTTGACCAAACCAACCTTTGTCCTGATACCAGTAGAAGCAAGAGAGGCACTGATGGTGGTGCAGCAGATGGACTTGTGCACTTGTACACATAGGACGTTGCCCACGTGTCTTTCGAACACGCTTGAGGATTATGCCGTGTTTGACAACCAGGCCTCCTGGGGGCCTATGGTGCATCAAGGAAGCGTGCTGAAGCAACGTGTAAGACCAATGGTCTTGATGACCACCGCCATGACATCCACTGTCTCTCTTCCTGCCATGAAGCTGCCGTCGGTGCTGACTGAGAGAAAGGTCAGACAACGAAAACGACGCCCCCTTAACCAAAGGCAGATCAACTGAAGAAGGAGAATGCGGCACCTGCAAAGAGCAGTGTGGATGGCTTTGTGGGAGCACGCTACATTCAATCCGTGACTCCCACTGACCGACCTCCACCTGCACTGACCAACCATGAACATGTTTCTTTTCGGGACAAAAAGACTAAGGTGGGGGTAATGTTGTAACCCTACCTTGCACCAGTGCTTGAGGTGCGCACTAGTGCACTGTTAAACGTAAACAGGAAGACACTAGAATGGAGAGAAGAACAGTGCATCAGGGATTGTGAAGAGTCTGAATGTTTGGGAAACAACTTTTGTGCAGCCTGAAGGTTATAGTAGGGACCTGGAGCGAAGCGGGCTGTCGTTGGTCCACATTCGGGTTAAGTAGCAAAGGACTGGTATACTTAGTAGTAAGACTCTGAGGAAGCTGAAGGATGTTATGTGTTTACCCTAGTGAATAAACACATCTATTTATTTCCTGTTAAACTGTGTTGAGTGTCTAACCTAGAGGTACAACAATATATTAAACTTAATATAAGGAAAGTAACTATTCATTGCTTTAATCACATGTGAAATGAATTTTATCTATACATGTATGTAGAACGAACATTTTTAAAAAATCTTTTTGTGCTTAATTTAGTTATGATTCTGTATTTTATGCCAAAGACAGCTATGACATCCACACCCCCCTCTCCCAACAATCAGAATCAGGTGAAGCGCAGTTCAATGGATATCAGCCCCAAAGGAAATGAAATAGATCTAGAAAGATCTATTTACAAAGAGAATTGGATGAATTACAGAAATGGGAGTCAAATTGGAGCATGTCTCTCCACCCAGAAAAATGTCCATTATTAAGAGTAACAAAAAACTAAAACAAATTAATTCCACTTATCTTATTCATGGTAAACCAGTAACACAGACTAAAAACGCAAAATACCTAGGTGTTTTAATAAATAAAAAAACTGTCATGGAATCCCCATAATGATGAAGGTATCAAAAAATCAAACAAAGCATTAGGGTTTATCAAAAGAAATTTTTATAAAAATCAAATAAGAACATAAAACTAAAATGTTATTTAACCTTGGTTAGGCCAATAATAGAATATATATATATATATATACAAGGTCTGTTTGGGACCCCTCAACTCAAGAAAACATTAAGAAACTAGAACAGACACAAAATAGAGCAGTGAGATTTATAACAAACGAATATTTACATTTGACTCAAGTAACACCTTTAGTAAAATCACTCAATTTAGAAAGCCTTCAGGACAGAACTCAAAAGTAAAGTAGCAATTATATATATAGTCATTGGTTAATATGCATGACTAAATGCATGACGCTTAGGACATAATCATCTTCTTTTTTGAAGTAACGTCTGTATTATATAAGATAAGATATTATAAACACAAAACACTGAACCATAATCTTCAAATACAAAATTTAATAAAATACTCAGAATGACACAAAAATAAAGGCACATTCCTCATCCCATATATATATGCTAGGAAAAATGTTTACAATATTATACTCGTTCATCCCTAGTGCTATCAGACTAATCAGAGCATCATGTATCGAATGGGTTGCCTGAGCTAGCCAGGAAAAAAAATGACTTGGCAGAATTTAAGTCATTGGTTAATATGCATGACTGAGTGTAGGACATAATCATCTTTTTTGAAGTATCGTTTGTATTATATTTATAAGATAAGATAGAAGATTAATTTTCATAAGTAGGAACACAAAATCCTTAGCCCACCTGTGACTAGTGTGACTGTATCAGTGCCAGCAGAGGCTCCTTAAAATTAGGCTTAGTTTTTGTAATTTTAGAGAGTAGAGTGATGAGTAGAGCACCAGCCACCAGGCCAGCATGTGACCAGGATCCCCTTAACTTAGCGGCTCATGATAAAGAGTTAAAAGAAGAGAGTCTTGCCACCGTACTATAATATATATCTATCATTAGTGATTCTGCTAGTCACCCTAGTGTTATAACACTCGCCCAGGGCCCCGCGCTCAGCTAAAGCCGCCTTTGAATACTGTCAGTCTGGCCTGTGCGTGTGGTGGGGTGAGCCGATTTATCATTTTATAATTTATTTTATAATACACTGAAATTAGTTTCTAAAGTCAAGTCGTGATATCTAGATAGATCTCTAGAGTAAAAAAAAAATTACAGTGCGTAAATTTTTCTGGATAAAGCAGTTGTGATGATATCTGCTTATGTTTTCCATTTCTATTTAATGGACAGTTGCGGTCTACTTGATTTTTTGATGGGTTTGAAATTGCACTTGTATGTTCCGAGAGCGCTGCCATCTTTTATGTTTACGTTTTGTTCTTTTGCCAACTCTCAATTTAAAAAATGCCATAGCTGGAAATAATAATGTTTGTCGATACAAACTCTTGCAACTAAAGTTAATAATAATAATAATATAACTATTAATAATAATAATAAAGGCATTGACTAAAAATCCCGAGGATAAAGGCAAATTATAGATCTATTATCGGGACCAACATATTCTGCCTCTTCCTTAGATTAGAATGGCTAATATTACTAGATCCAGAATTACTGAAATTAAAAAAAAAATACGCTAAGCTGGCAACTCATAACAAAATGATTGTCTAGACCTAGATATCTACATGAGTTGTGGAATAGATAGATATAGACCAGTATGTCTAATTCCGAAAGTGGTCTAGACCCCCGCATTGCATGTGAGTCGACTTTACGACGTCTTAAAATATCGAGGGGTCAACGAAAGTGAACAAATTAATTGGAGGTCTACAGGGGCGTATCGTAGCTAGGAATTTTTCAATGCTTTAGGGCCCAGGGGGCTTGACCTCTTTGGGGGCTTCTGCATTTTGCGTAATATTTGATTTTCAATGTAAAAAAACACTCATTAGGGAGCCCCTTCACGTGGGGGGAATATAGGCAAAAAAATAATTTTGCCATCCATGGGGCCCATGTGTTTAGCTCTTTCAAGCTCCTCAACGTTCGCCTCTTACTGGCCCCTAGTAGGGCTTCATCTGGGCCCCCTGATGGCGTCCAGACTAGCCCCCTAAAGGATTCTATTTGGGCTTTTACTTATGGTTAAGTATCTTTGGCCCTGTTGGGTCCACATTAAGTCCTTCCCCTCAATGGCACAAGCCTAGGGTTTCACTGGGGCCCCTGACTGAACCCAATTTCAACCCAAAAGGACCCCGTTTGGGCGGAGCCCTGCCACCAAGCACAATTTCTAGTAGTGAAAGCCAACAAAATGGATATTCTGAAGTATCTACAGTGCATTATCCTGCTAATTTAAAGTTTCATTTCAAAAACCGTATGTGCTATTCTTTCTGACTTAGATCCTCCCGTTTCGTTCGGTGCATTGGGCGGCAAGCTGCTTTCACAAAATCTGTCACTGGCAATGTCTGAAGCCTCTTCCCACCTGCTCTGAAGACCTCCATGAAAGTGTGGTGCCAAGTTGTACTAGGATGTCCCTGTTTGCGCTTTTCTTGTAATGGCTTCCATGTCATCGCAACTCTTATTATGCGTAATTCATTTTGTCGGACATGTCTGGCAAACCTCATGCGACGCTTGGTCACAACCTTACTGAGGGGTCAACTCCCAGTTTGGCATAGGATTTCTTTGATTGATACCCGATCTCTATAACTGACTCCTAAAATCCGTCTTAGCCATCTTTGTTGAGCCAAATTTAATCTTTTTCAATTTCGGCAGATGACTATTCACTTCACTTTATTAATGGAGCCCAGCCACTGGCAGAAATGTGTAACCTCTCTTGGCTACGCTCTTGGAATTAGGTGACTGTAGTTTGCTTTAGATTTTATATAAAAAAGGGAAGTTTTATGGTCAAAATATATATTTTTTTTTTGGTTTTAAACTAAAAACTCTGTGTATTTTTTTTAATCCCCCCCCCTCCCTTTTAGCTACGCTCATAGAATTTGGTGACTGTAGTTTGCTTTAGAATAAAATTGAAGAGAGAGGTTTTCAACCTCAAAACTCTCTGTATGGGGGTATTTAAACCATCAGGAAGGGTTTTAAACTTTTAAAAAAGCACTCTGTAGGAGGGGAGTTTTAACTCAAAAACCCCCTGGCTTGGCTACGCTCATTGCATTTTGATTGCATAATTTGCTTTTTTTTTTTTTATTGAAGAGGTATTTTTTTAGCTTCAAACCCAGATGAAAAGGGAGGGGGTTAAATTTTAAAACTCTTTGTCTACGCTCATAGAATTTAGAGTGTGTAGTTTGCTTTTTTTTATATTGAAGAGGTGGTTTTTATCCCTAAACCCTACTGGGGGGGGGGGGTAAAACACAAAACCCCACTTGGCTACGCTCATAGAATCTAGTGACTGATGTATGGATAGTCTTATATTGATGAGGGGGTTTTATCGTAAATTTCGGAGCGGGTTTTTAAATCAAAATCTTCCTTAGCTATGCTCTAGGAATTTGGAGATTGTCGTTTGCTTTTTTGTTTTTATAGAAGAGGAGGATTTGACTGCAAAACTCCCTGGTAGGGGGTTTTAAATTTAAACCCCCTTGGCTGCGCTGGGGCAAGTGATGGTTTAGTATTAAAATCTCAGCTAAAAACAAAAAACAAAAATCTAAGCAAAAAATCAGTCACTAAATTCCGACCTCTCCCTGAGGGGGGATTTTATTTCGGCTGGGGGGGGGGTGAACCCCTCCCTCCTGGCTACGCCCATGGACTATAGTACAATAAAAAGGAATATATCAGCTGTTTTCACTTTAAAAAGATTATTTCTGATACTTATCAGATATTATGTTATAATCACCAGGAAGTTTCTTTTATTTTTTACCCTGTTCATATCTAGTGGAAAAAGGTTTCAAAATGGTTATCAATCTTGACATAACTAACCTAGAAGTCATAATAATAATCCTAACTAAATTGAAGCCCAGTTTTGAAATTTAATTATCATAGCAGCCCTCTTAATTAGCGTATATTTTTTTGTTTGTTTGTTAAATTCATGTAATAAATATTACATTTTAATTTAAATTTAATTAGAATTTCGTTATAAACATTTACGTGTACAACTTTGAAGTCATTGAAAAAAAAAATTGAGGTTGATGAATTTATTAAAATTAAAATTATATAGATCTATAGGGGAGAAAACGCAAGGGATCTATGAGATAAAAAAAATAAAATAATTTGGGAACCACTAATCTAGATCTTTGTCTATAGAATCTATAGGTCAGTTCTGTGAAAAGAGAATAGAAAACAAACAAAATGGCCGCTTCTCCTAGTCTATCTGATGTTGAGTTTCATCGTATGCAGGTTATCATAGATCTAATGACTGAATCTAGACTCTATATATGGATCTAGCAATTAGATCTAATCATCTAGTTACTAGATCTAGTAAATTAGTTTAAGTTAGTAGACGTCTAGTTTGATATAGATCTAATATAAGGCTGTCACTCACTCAACTTACTCATCTCATTTCAATGAATTTCATACAATTTTTTTCATTACTCAATCTCAACTCAGTCTCACTCTCAGTTGAGTTACTTACTCAACTTACTTTAACTGTAACTTTACTCTGTGTACATACATGTACTGTTAGTGTTACTAACTCAGTAACTGTACTCAGACGACTCAGTCAGTACTGTTACTGTGTTACTAGTCAGTCAGTCTAGTCACAGTCTAGTGATCATACTATGATACTATCATCTAATGATCTAAACGAGTACTATCTAGTCATTTCTAGTGTTACTAGTCAGACTACAAGACTACTACTAGTAAAATTACTACTTAGTCTTAGTACTAGTACTACTACTACTAACTACTAGATGATAGATCTAGTGACTGTCACTGTCAGTCACAGTCAGTGTCACTAGAGTTACAGCTATTACTATTGTCACTGTTAGGACAATAGATCTAGATCTAGAATCTAGGTGTTTATATTAACTTTATATCATTCATGTTTCATACTCCATACTGACCATATAGAGGGCATAGTATGCCATTCCATAGTTATGATAGTTTATACTTTATAAATGAGTTTTATCATAAAACATGTTTATAAAAAAAATTTATTAATCTAGATATCTATGAGTATGATCTATACTCTGATATAATATAATAATTTTTTTATAGATTTGGTAACTGTGTTACTGTCACTAGTCTTCCACTAGATTCTAGAATTTATAACTGGGTCAAATTAGGTCAAAACCTTATTCCCAGACAACTGTGTTTAGGTCTTAGGTCAAATTAGATCAAATCCTATTCCCAGTTACAGAATTAAATGTTTTATTTTTTAAAATTTATAATTAATTTAAAGGACGATAACAGAAAAATACTTTTTTACCATGTATAAGATAAGTGGAATTAATTTGATTTAGTTTTTTTTGATACTCTTAATAACTGACATTTTTCTGGGTGGAAAGACATGCTCCAATTTCTGTATTCTGTATTCATCTAATTCTCTTTGTAAAATTTCTGTATCTTGTGTTGTTTTATTGTTCTATATATTAAGCAATTGTCTGCGAATAATCTGACTTTTGTTCCTAAACTAATGCAATTTGGTAAATCATTTTTTTTAAAATGTAAATTAAAAATAGTAGTGTACTTAAGACTGTTTGTTTCTTGAGGACACCTGAGTCTACTGTTATAGGTGTTGATTTAGAGCCATTTATTATTACAGTTTGTTCTCTCTGTGACGATACGTAAACGCTTGCATATAAAAGTTTCATTTGTGCTTAAACGCTTGAGAGAGAAGAGTTGAATCCAATTGATATATTAAACCCAACACCCTAATAATAGTTACAACTTTTAGTGTCTTGCTTTATCAAATTAGAATAGTATGGTGAACAGTAGGAGACAGAAGGCCAGTCGGAAATTTCCCCCTCCCCCCCCAGGTCACCCTGCCCTTGGTACGGACTGAGTCACCGGATCGCGTGATATGTAAGAAAGAAAACTTTCCACTATGACTCATACTGGGATGGCAGGCTAAGGGTCAGCATTCCTCGACCTGTCCCACATGGACTGCGATGGCTCTGCTACACTCACACACATAAACAGGTGGGGGCGCACATCTGTTTGGGACGGCGGTAATTTTAGAAATTTAATAACTTGAATCCCATTGGATCAAGCACAAATATTATTTTAAAATTCAAAATTCCACAAATCGATTTGACCCGGCACGTCTGGCTATGCAAATGAGTTCGAGTCCCAGTCTATATAAGAGGGGAGGCGGGCTTCAACCCACACTTACACCCGCCAGACAGATTTCTATATTTAATAGGCGAGAGGCTGGAACTTAGTTTCTCTCATTAAGCTGCCTATAATTTAAACAACCATGGTAGGTTGATCATATTTATACAAATCTTTATATATGTATTATTTTGTGCATTTATTAATACTATGTAAGTATGTAACTTTATTTTATCTTCAAAACATTGTTTATTATCGATGGGCTATGTTCTCGCCTATTTTAATTATTTTATTTTTTTCCTCAACCTAGCATTGAGATGTTCTAATCTAGATCTACTGTAGCGATCAGGTCTTTTACAAGATTCCGAATTGTGTACTCTCTTACTAGATCCATGTAAATGTTTTGCTGTATAACATGTCAGCTTATTTTAGTGACGGCATGTGATATACCACATCTGTCTATGGCATTTACAGTCTTTATAATTTTACTTCTATTCGATCCCGCTATGTTGTGAATAAGATTTAATCTATAAGCAAATAATTCACTTTCCCTTTATATCTATATATTTACCCCATTAATCGTAAATGATTTATATAACGTTGCCCCCTAGAGATGTATACAACTCTCTTCTTTTATGCTGGTTTTATCAGCATATATTCTTGTTCACTTTTAAACATTTTTCTTGGGTTATCTCCCTTATTTTGTTTTGTTTTATATAATATTGAAGTTCGAAGTTTAAACCTGTTGTTTACTTGTATGATCATAACATCATGGCTTATTTCACTTATAGCCTCACGTATTGTTTAATGTAGTTATTTCCCCTGTTTTATTTGTTAAATGTATTCATTGAACGGAATGAGCTCTATGCCTCACATGCACAATCTGATTGATTGCATGGCATAAGAGAATTCCTACCTATTGCCATGAGGAAGTTTCTAAGTGCTTCTTTCTTTTCAGCCTGGTTGTTATTGGTGGTGCAATATCACGCACACTAGACTCGCAGTCTTTTCACCACAAGATCTGCACTGTCTACACCTGTTAGATCGTCAGCTTCGACTGGATCAGCAGCGTCACCAAACCTGAGCCTACAACGTCTCAACTCACTCCCCCTTTCTGTCAGCAAGAAGGAATCTCAGTAGTGCCCACTACAAACTGCCCTAAAGCCCAGTGTTCAGCGCCTACTGCCCAGCTTAGACTGCCCAGTCCAGGCTCCAGCTGTCCACTGCCTACTACCTACGGTCCTGAGAATACCCTTCCCATCTTTCGCTACAGACATACTCCTTTTCAACTCAAGCCTCATAGTCAGCCTATAGTCAGTTCATTTGTTCTAATTGTTGCTCGTAGTGTGCCTGTTCAATATCTACTTATGTGAGCGGGAAAACTCAAAATTACTTCCCCTAGAGTAACGAACCAAAATCATTTTAAAAATATTAAAACCTCGTCACACTCTCCCTATTTCAGAAAATCCTTAATCCACTGATGCAACGGACTATCAATGCCAAAATATTTTAATTTTTTAAGTAAACTATGGTGGTGAACTTTGTCAAAAGCCTTGTAAAAATCTAAAGAGATAGCATCTATTTGCTCACTATTATCTAAATCTTTTCAAAAATCATCTACCGCCGCACCGGTATTAGTCCTATTAGTTGTGTTTCACATGATCTATATTTCCTTAAGTCATGTTGGTATGGAATTTAATAAGGACATTGTGTTTGTCTAAGTGGTTTATGATGTTGCTACATATTGTGTTCTAGAATTTTACATACTTGTGATGATGGTTAGTGATACTGGTCTGTAGTTTCCTGGGTCAACTTTTCCTCCTTTTTTAAATAGGGGGGGGGTGGTATAAGCTTCTTGCCAGTCCCTTGGTACTCTGCCCTGGTTAAGTAAAGCCTGAAAGAGTATTTTGAACACTGGGGCTAGCTCATTGCTTAGTTCTTTGAGTAATCTAGCTGGAATACCATCAGGTCCAGACGCTTTATTTGGTTTAATGTTTGCTAATTCCTTTTGGATCCCCTTTTCTCCTATATTGTCTACTTAATATAATGTCTTTGTCTCCTGGGGCTGAGATAGATAGCTGATGCAAAGTATTTATTTAGGATCATGACATGAACATGAAATGTCTCATTTTACATTACTTTACAGTAAGGAAACTAAATGACAAACTTTTTTTTGGTGGGTAGTGGAGCTGTAAGAAAAATTTTTAAGCATTATATTTCATTTAAATAAAAAAAACAAACATAAATGACACAAAAAAATGGAAATAAACAAAGTAATGTGTATGATTTCAATTTTGTAATGTTTCAAACCTAGAAATCATACAAGTATATTGCTGACATCAAATGAGAGAAATATTTATTTATTGAAATTTTCCTAAGATTGGCTTGATAATGATATTGGTAAAAAACATGATCCATTGATTCCTATTTGTGTACAATCTCTCAAAGATTTCCACTATTTCTACCACAACCTGGCCTTAGATTATAACATCCTGCGTAGGATATATCCTACCCACCTGCTTCCCCTATTTCACTGCGCCTTAGTGAGAAGAGTAAACTTTGATATCCCTACATTAAATAGAACCAACATAAATGAAAAAAAAACTCTCAGCTTTACAATATACATAGCATTTTACTACGTGTTTACACATAATGGTTATATTTCTCCTCACAGCTACACGTTATTACTTTGCTGACATTGCAACAACCTTTGACCTCCCCCACCCCATTATATTTTTTCTCTGCCTAGTTTTGATAGCTCCTCTTTTTTATTATAGCGATCATCAATGCACTAAACTTTAGAATAAAGATGGGAGAGGGAACATTATAAAAACATGTCAAAAATATCAACTAGCAGTATATAGGGCTATAAAAAATTATGTTAGTTGAATGGAGTGCTTAAAGTCAAAGCCAAGTCAAAAAATATATTTAATTGGAGATGACGTGACCAGGAATGAAATTCTTCTTCTTTGTTCTCATTTTTATGTTGGAGCGTTCAGATGACTAGACCAATATATCATATATGAGATAAACTGCGCAGTGGTTTCCAAATCGGGGAGCTCTCCATATAGTTTTCTTTCTATTGGGGTGTTTTGTACGGGCCTCTAAAGAGAGCAGTTTTGGAGGACATGGTCAGCATTCTCTGGTGACACTCCACATGGGCAGATTTCACTGGTTTCAAATTTGAGCTTCTGGTATGTATGTTGTCTCATTTTGTTGTGTCTGGTCCTGAGTCGAAAGATTAGACGTTAATCTTGTCGGGATAGCTTATAATAGGCATCATCTTTCTTGTGATTTGGATGAGAGCAGGTCCATTTCTCATTGGAATGAGATGATAACATTGGTAACAGAGGAATAGTATCAATTCATTTAAAAGACTAATAAAAAAACCACAAAAAACAACGGCTTAATATATTTTGTAGCTATTACAAATATTCAGCTAATAGATTTTTAAACAAAATTCTATAATAAAATAGCCTGTAAAGTATATATATGTTATCACTTTAATTACATTAGGGAAAAAATCATAGAATGCAAATAAATTGTAAAGATTTTCAATAACAATCCAATTTTATTTTATTCCATTTTCTGTTATCTTCCTTTAAATTAATTATTAAAAAAAAAATTAAAACATTTAATTCTGTAACTGGGGATAGGATTTGACCTAAACACAGTTGACTGGGAATAGGGTTTTGACCTAATTTGACCCAGTTAACTGGGAATAGGGTTGAAGCCTATTTCCAGCTGGTTGGGAATAGGGATGCTTTTTTAATTTCAGGATCTTAGGGCGCCTCTAATTCTACCCAGCTCTGATGGGTACCTGATATAGTTGGGGAAAAGTAAAGGCAGTTGGCCATTGTACTGGCCACATGACACCCTCGTTAAGCATAGGCTACAGCTACATATGACCTTTACATCATCTGCCCTATAGACTACTAGGTCTGAAAGTGGAACTTTACTTTTTTTAATATATATATATATTTATAATTTAGAGAAATAGAGATAGATTTAGAAATTAGACTAGATCTATATAGATCATGATGAAAGTAGATCTATAGATCTATATTATAATCAATAATTTACTCATTTACTGATTTAGGTGTCATATTTTTTATTCTTCAACTCACTACAGTTATAAATCAATAAATATAGTTATAAACTATAGTTATAATGTCTTGTTTGGTGTAATGCAAAAATAGTAAGATGAATTTCCTTATGGATAATAAAGATTATTATTATTATTATAATTATTAAATACACATTTGACTTTTGAAGTTGATGAATTAGCAAAAGTGCATTATTAGCTAAGCTTGGGGTCTACAGAAAACAGGAAAAAAATGGCAAGGGCTCTACGAGACAAACAAGTTTGGGAATCATTGTTCAAGAAGATCAATCTAGTTTTCCTAAATTAGATTATTATACATCTCTATGCTGATTGTATTATTAATTTATGCAAATCATAGGTTATAAATTAAAAGCAATTTTTTTTTCTCCTTAGCTTCAGTTGATTGAATTGAGAACTAACAATTATGAAGTTGAAAGAAGAAATAAATTGTTGGAAAGAGGTAGGAGTACAAACAAAACTCTAGGTGCACTCAATTTATTTTGCTATGAGATTGTCCAATTGTATGTCAAATTGAGCATATGTTATCAATATTTTAGAAATAACACAAATTCTGCTTCATTCTGACAGAGTTGTCTGAGACCAAGGAAAAAATTGATCAGCTGGATAGAGAATTGGGAAAAGCTAAACAGGTATTTTAACTGGACTGGGTTAAGTCTGCTTTTAATCATTTATTATTTTCCCATTCTTTTCTTACCATATTTCCCCATTAATTATTATAGCTTTTATATAGCGCTACTTTCATGCTCAGAGCGCTTTTGGTCCAATCTCATTGGTGAACCGGTGTGGGGGAGGGGGTATCTAGGAGTTGGTTTTCCGTGCTGCCTTTGGCCGCTCAGTAAACACAGCTCTGCCCGAGTCGGGTGTCGAACCTCGAGCCCCCTTCTAGGTAGCCAAGTTCAAGCGCACTTGGCCTCTTCGACCACGCTTCCCACATTATACTGTATTTAAATATTTATGTGTGCCTTTGGCAGCCTTTTAATGTCATATTTTGATATTTTTTATTAGGCCATCAACAAAAGCAAGAAAGCTAAGGTAAATGGAATTTTTGTTTGTTGGGGAGGTTTTTTTTTTTTTTAGAATCTGATTTAAAACAATATAAGCAACAAAGTCTGCAGAAAGCTGCCTACTTAACTCTATGATTAATTGTTAGTTTAAAGTTTATTGTCAGTACCTTATCAAACTTGTTTTGTTTTATATGTTTCTCTCCTTCAGAAATAAAGAAAAAAGTCTTTATTATATACTTATAGAAAAACTTTGTTTTAAAAAATATAAGGGCGAAAGGAGTCATAAAACTTTGACTTACTTATTCCTGTGAGCTCCCCTGGGGACCATAGGGCCACAACCAAACCTCTCCACAGAAGTCAGTTCTTCGTTTGCTCTTTTATCATTCCAGTATCCTTGGCTTTGCTGATGACTGACCTAATAAAACTTAAGCTCTGAAATATTTTTAATATTATCTATGCTTGAAAATTATTATAATGTCAATACTTTGGGATGTTGATGACAACTTATAGAATTAAATAATAAGAAGAGAGGTTAGAGAGGCTAAACACAAAGTTGTTTGAGATTTTACATGTTGTTGTTTTCCTTAACTTTTTCAGTGCAAATTATTTTGATTAAAAAAAATGGAGTTTTCCTGAATAAACACAAATTTTTAATGGGGGTAGAGTTTCTAAAACAACCATAACTTTTTAATTTTATTAAATAATCTAACATACTTAATTTTTTTTAAAGGAAAATGAATGGGCTACAAAAGTAAAGTGTAATAAATCAAATATATTATTCAAAAAAAAATTTTTTTTTTATTAATTTTAAACTGAGTACGGAAAAAGGAAAAATTTTTAAAATTCATTAAATAATCGATATACTGAAAGATTTAAACTTTTAATTAAACATTTAATCCATAAATATTGAAAAATCACAGTACTTAAAAAACACATTTAATCACTTTAAATTTCATAAATGATGAACAAATGCTCTAAGAAATTGTATTATTAACCGTATATTTTTCAAATCCTGAGAAATATACTAAAAAAGAGGAACCATTAACATAATTATTTTTTTTTAACTTGTTGGTACTGCATCGAATTTACTATCAAAACAAAGAAAATCACTCCCTTATCCGAAAAATAATTAAAAAAAAAGAGAGAAATAAAAGTTTAACATAAAAAAGATAGTGAAATAAATATAAACCAAATTACTCTCTGATAGTAACACGCACTGAAAGAGTTAAGGCTTTCCTGTTTGAATAATGTTTTATTTGTTAGGATGTGGAGATACTTCTCCAAGAGTCAGACTCCTTACAAAGAAAGCTGCTTAGTCAGGAAGAAGAGTTCAGACTTCAAAATCAAACTTTGATGGCAGAGCTCAGTATGGTAGGTTTTCCTATCAAATAGTGTGCAATCTAAAAACATGGCTTTATTTGTTTCAGTTTACTTTTTTTCTATGTATGGCACCACATTAGTCAAGCATTACAGCTTGCCTTTTGGATCTAATATAAATATAGCAATTCTCAGTGTCAGCAATGTTTTCCCTTGCCCATGTAGTCTCAATTCTTAGATTTTAAGCTTCCTTCGTTCCTAGAAAACATAATTTAGTACATATGGTACTCAAATGTTTTTGCTTTCTGAGCTCATTCAGTAAATAGATGCTAAATTATATTTTTAGGCTTTTACATTGTAGTAGAGTTGTTCCTCTTGATATTTTAATGGTATGAATTGGGCTGCACAATATGCCTTATAACAAATTCTAAGGAGCCCTTTTTTATTTTAGAACCAGCAAAAATATAAAAGTGTAAATTTTTTATTTTTTTTTTGTTTAAAAAAAAAAAGAACATTGCACTATTTTCTGATTCTAATAAACTTTCTTTATCAAGTTAACTTCATATTTTATGACCTTTGTTGTTACTGATGGAATTATGATTGTGATTATGATTATGACTTATAATTTGCTTACTTAATTGTGTTTTTAAAGTTGGTGTCTAGCAATGAGGAGTACAAAAAGAAAGTGGAGCTGTTAGAGTCTGGGAATGCAGTGCCTGTGGCAGTCCAGGAGTCTAGCGTCAGTGAGGAGCTCTATAGACTCAAGGCAGAGAACTTGGCTTTGCAGAAAAATTTACATGGTAAATAATGTATGTCCTTGACATCTCTAACAGTAATGGAAATCTTCATAGCTTGTGAATTATTGTTTCCTAATTTCTTACTCTCTTGACAGTTTAGTTAATAATATGTCCAAACACATGGTAAATTTTATAATGTTAATAACTACCAATTGAATGTTTGACATGTAACACACATTTCATGCTTACCTTTGTTCCAACAGTTTTGCAATGCAAGTGATTACTCGTTATTAGAGGTAGAGCCTAGGTAAATCTAAGAAGACCAGGGAATGTATATTTTTTCTACAGCGTATATGTTAATCTATAAATAAATATGTACTAATAATTCACTTTAATGCATTTAATTTTGTAGCATTGCAAGAAAAGTTTGAGAAAGAGGCAGTATTAAAAAGTAATGATCAATCTCCAGAAGTTACCATCGCAAGTCAGAGCCTCATGCAACCAGAAGAGTAATTTTTTTTTTCTGTTAACATTAGAATGATATTTGTCAAAGCTACAAAGATTATAAAAGAACAATTGTGTGAAATTTTAAAATATCTATTTCTTGTTAAACAAGTTATGAAAAGAACTTAAAAATCCTATCTATCATTTTTATTTAAATCTTTACAATTTTGATAGTAAAGGGACCCTTTGGATGAAAAGTAGCTATAAGTATTATATTTAAGAAATCTCAGAAGATCTGTTAGCAAAATCTCAATGTCAAAAAAGATACTGATCTCATCCAATTGAAAATTAACATTTAAAAAATTAATATTTTCATTAGAGAATGTGGAGACTACTTGCAATCCTATATGTGCTTAATAGCAGGGAGTGTCTAATTAAAGATATTTGGGATAAGATAGTAATGAACACTTGCAATCCTATGTGCTTAATAGCAGGGAGTATCTAATTAAAGATATTTGGGATAAGATAGTAATGAACACAAATAATTTTTTTTTTAAACCTGTAATATTTTTTTTCATTTGTCTTGCAATCTGGTTACGGTACCTCATTTGTTTTGTTTTTTTTGTTTAAATATAAAATATTGTTTCTATAATTTATGAATTGGTCACTCATATTAAACATAAATTTGGATATTTCAGAAAAGATTCTTTTAATAGTGAAGAAGCAGTGGATGGAGCTGTGCAGAAAGGTAACATTTTTACCAGCAAGATGTACCCTGGATTTATTTAAAAAGCATTATGATTGAAACTGAAGTAATTTATTTTGACTTTACAGGCATGACTCAGTCCAGCTCTGAATACAATGAAACTATCAATAGTAAGTTAATTTGTGCATATAATATAATTATATAATGAAACTATCAATAGTAAGTTAATTTTTGCATATAATATAATTATATAATGAAACTATCAATAGTAAGATAATTTGTGAATATATAATTATATAATTACACAACGAAACTATCAATACTAAGTTGTTTGTTACTAGTAGTACAATGAAACTATCAGTAAGTGGTAGTAGGCAGTTTGTTGCATGTAGTATAATAAAGAATATAAATAGTAAATTCTTGCCTGTAATATAATGAAACCACCAAAAGTATGCTGGTTGTAAATAAAAATAAAACAAACACACATTTTTATTTAATAAGGCCACATGAAGAAACTCTTTGCCAGCTCTTCTGGGGATCACATCAATTGAGTAGGAAACCATTAGTGCAGCAATTATAAACTGCTTTTTCTTTGTTCTCATTTTGTATACAAAATAAACTTTTATAACAGTCTCTTAGCTAATTCCAGTTGAAAGTTAGTTGTAAATATTCAAAGACGCTTAATTTTGCTGGGATAAACAAATTGAGAAGAATGGTAATTAGTTGAAGCTGAAATGAAAACATTTTTCCTCTAACCTAATGTTTGGCTTGAAACAAATTTCAGAACTGCGTTTAGAACTTGACACAGAAAGAGAGGAGAAACTTCTAATAAAATCAGAGCTTGAAATCAAGAAGGTTTGCATATTTATTATTCTGGTGCATGAGATGAAATACATTTGATGTTTTTTTTTTCATAATTGTGTTGCATGCATATAACGGAAAAAAAGTCTGGAAAGCCACTAAAAAGAACTGATGTAGATAAGCTTCATAAACTCTCAGGACATATTTCAAAAGTCATTATTCAGCCAAAGTTTATCCTTTATAGTTGAAGTAAAGCAAAGAAAAAGAATTTAAGAAATGGATAAAGGCTAAGAATTGAATCTTTTTTCTCATGTCATTGGCATTGTCCATGATTGTCAGTGTCACCTGTAGTTTTTCTTGTTTAACATTTAGTCTTATTTGACATAAGTTCTGTCATAAAGTCATTTTAAATGTTTTGTTTTAATAGAAATAAAATGTTATCTATATTTCAGAAAGAGCACCAAGAACAAATGACAGCAATCCAAGAAGAACTAGAAAAGGTTCTTTTAAAATACAACATACTTAAGATATTATATATTTTTTTATGAACTAGGGTCTACATATTTATTATTATATGATTTTTATGCTAAAATGTTTTTTTGTAATGCTCAATGTGTTTTTCTTTTGTGTTTTTAGGCAGCAGATAAGCTTAAAAAAAAACAAGAAAGGTAAATGTCACTGAAGCAATTATTTGAAGAGAAAGCTATGTGCCATATGCCATATGAATTTTTGTTCAGTTTAAATTGAAACTAAATAAAAATGCTTTAATTTTTTCCCCCTTATTTCAGTTACCTTCAGCTTCATGCAGAGAAAGAACAAGTGTTTAAGGAAATGAGGTAATGGTGGATTCATGAGGAGAAATGGGTATTAAAAAAATAATATTTTCTACATCTGGGGTGTAGTGGCAGGGCTTGGTTTACAAACCAAGGGATCTTGGGTTAAATCTTGGTGAAGACAGTGATTTGAAGATTTTTAAGACACTTCTGAGCCCTCCCAACTCTAATGGGTACTGGATATTTGTTGGGGAAGGTAAAGACGGTTGCTGGTCACATGACACCCTTGTTAACTGTTAATCATAGAAACATGATCTTTACATTATCTGATCTTGTCTAAAAGGGAAACTTTTTTTTTTACTACATGTCTGATTTAAAAAAAAAAAAAAAATTATTGTATGGGTTTGGAATAATTACAGAATGGAAATTTCAATAAAATTATTTTATGTTTAACATCTGGTGTTTTATAAAAATAAGCTGTATAAATTAGTTTTGAGAAAGAAAAAATGTAATAGGATTAAAATGGGAATTAGCAATTAGAATAATTCCAAGAAAATGGTTTTGTCTTGTAGTGCAAAGCTGGATGAGAATCAGGCAGCCAGAGATAGGGACCAGAAATATTACAAGGACCAAATAGCTAAACTACAAGCAGAAATTGAGAAAGTTAAGAAGGTAACTATATAGTATCAAATTTATATCACATTCATTACTTACTGTCACATGATTGTAGCAGCATGGTTAAAGCCTAGGTTGCGAAAATTACTTATATTAAATTTGCCTAGACTGCAACCATTTTATATTTTTAAATTAATAAGACTGCAACCATTAAGATTAACAGTGACCAGATGAAGACAAGAACTTGACTCTGGTTCCAAATAGTGTGATTCTATATTGAGGTCAACACATAAACAGCCCAATAGGCAATGCAAATCATATAACTGTATAATTGCTTCACTGAGGATAACCGTGCTGCTCTATTGGATTCTCGGTATTGTCTTGAACTTGCCCTGGATTCTACTGTACAATACCAACTGGATTGTAGGATCTTGCTATGCTGAATGGTTGTGACTGGTTGCCCCATGTCAATCATTACAATTGACCTCTCGGAGTACGCTGGCCTATGTCACATGTGTTAGATGGACACACAAGGCTACCCTTACCTGTGTCACCACTAAAGTTATTAAAATATTTGACTGTCTTAAACTGTAACCACTAAATGCTATTAAAACATCTGTAACCCAGTATGCTATTCAAACATGTCACTCAGTTTGCTGGCCTGAAAGAAAATGTAACTGTATAACACAGCTGCTAAGACTTGTTTTTTGGGGATGGGTTTGGTGGGGCAGGGTTTTGAGTTCAAGTTGTTATGTGCAAAGTTGGCTGCCACAAATGGGAATAAAAAAAGAATGAATAATGCCAAAGAATGATGGAAAGAAAGGAACTGTCTTTGATGTAACTTCTATTCTGACTTGTAAGTGTATGTGCATATGTCCATTTTAAAAAATTCAAAATATTCTTTCCTATAATATATTTTCAGGAGTCTGAATATCTACAGGGTAATAAAGACAAACAAATAGAAGAACTGAAGCATCATCTATCACAACTTCAAACACAGGTACTGTCACGATAGTTCTGTCACAATGCTGGATGTTTCTTTATCTTATCTTATCTTATATAATACAGACGTTACTTCAAAAAAGAAGATGATTACGTCCTACGCGTCATGCATATTAACCAATGCCAAGTCACTGGTTTTCCTGGCTAGCTCAAGCAACCCATTCCATGCTCTAATAGCACTAGGGAAGAAGGAGTATTGGTACAAATTTGTCCTAGCATATGGGACGAGGAATGTGCCTTTATCTTTGTGTCTTTCAGAGTATTTTATTAAATTTTGTTTTTGTATTTGAAGATTATGGTTCAGTGTTTTATATATAATTGCTACTTTATTTTTGAGTCTTCTGTCCTGAAGGCTTTCTAAATTTAGTGATTTTACTATAGGTGTTACTCTAGTCAAATGTGAATATTCATTTGTTATAAATCTCACTGCTCTATTTTGTGTCTGTTCCAGTTTCTTAATGTTTTCTTGAGTTGAGTGGTCATAAACGGAAGATGCATATTCTATTATTGGCCTAACCAAGGTTAAATAACATTTTAATTTTATGTTCTTATTTGATTTATAGAAATTTCTTTTAATAAATCCTAATGTTTTGTTTGATTTTTTTATAGTTTCATCAATATGTGGATTCCATGACAGTTTTTCATTTATTATAACACCTAGGTATTTTGCGTTTTTAGTCTGTATTACTGGTTTGCCATGAATAAGATAAGTGGAATTAATTTGTTTTAGTTTTTGTTACTCTTAACAACTGACATTTTTCTGGGTGGAAAGACATGCTCCAATTTGATTCCCATTTCTGTAATTCATCTAATTCTCTTTGTAAAATATCTGTGTCTTGTGTTGTTTTTATTGTTCTATATATTATGCAATCGTCTGCAAATAATCTGACTTTTGTTTCTGAAGTAATGCAATTTGGTAAATCATTTATGTAAATTAAAAATAGTAGTGGACCCAAGACTGTTCCTTGAGGTACACCTGAGTTTACTGTTATCGGTGTTGATTTAGAGCCATTTATTATTACAGTTTGTTCTCTCCCTATCAGAAAATCTTTAATCCACTGATGCAGTGGAACATTAATGCCAAAATAATTTAATTTTTTAAGCAAACTATGGTGGTGAACTTTGTCAAAAGCCTTAGAAAAATCTAGTAAGATAGCATTTATTTGTTCAATATTATCTAAACCTTTAGAAAAATCATCAATTAGTCCTATTAGTTGTGTTTCACATGATCTATATTTCCTAAAGCCATGTTGGTATGGTGTGAGGACATTTTGTTTGTCTAAGTGGTTTATGATGTTGCTACATATTATGTGTTCTAGGATTTTACATGTGATGCTGGTAAGTGATACTGGTCTGTAGTTTCCTGGGTCAGATTTTTCTCCTTTTTTAAATAGGGGGGTGACATTAGCTTCTTTCCAGTCCTTTGGTACTCTGCCCTGGTTAAGTGAAGCCTGAAAGAGTATTTTGAACACTGGGGCTAGCTCATTGCTTAGTTCTTTGAGTAATCTAGCTGGAATACCATCAGGTCCAGACGCTTTATTTGGTTTGGTGTTGTCTAATAGTTTTTGAATTCCATTTTCTTGTACTACTAAATCTTCTATGTTGTCTACTTGGTTCAAATTAAGAAATATGTCTTTGTCTCCTGGGGCTAAGAATGCTGATGCAAAGTATTTGTTTAGGATGTTTGGCTTTAGTTTCATTATCATTATGTATTATGTTATGTTCATCTTTTAATGGCGCTATGCCTGTTGTTTCCATTTTCTTAGACTTAATGTATGACCATAGGTTTTAGTTGTTATCTTTAGATATTACATTGTTTATGTATTCACTCTGCAGCTGTCTGCTTACTTTTTGGGTTAAGTGTTTAATTTTTATATACTTTTTGTAAACTCTTTCTGCCTTAGTTTCTTTAAATTTTCTATATAGGTTTTCCTTCTGTTTACAAAGCTTCTTTAGTCTTTTAATAAACCAGCATTTATTTATTTTGTTTGATGTGTATTTAGTTGGTATAGGATTTTCTATAATGCTTTTAAGATGGTTTTTAATGAAATTTCAGAGGTCATCGACTGGTTGATTTATGTCTTTTTCTAATAAGAATGTTTGTTGAAAGTTTAATGCAGCTTGGTGTAGTTGTGTTAGGTTACATTTATTCCAGATTAAGATTTTTCTTTTGGGTTTTGAATTGGCTACTGCTTTTATCTGACTGTGTATTCTTATGATCTCATGGTAGACCAGGGATAATATCATAATCAACTACTAATCCAGGTCTGTTGGTTAAGAAGAGATCTAATGTGTTGTTTAATCTAGTTGGCTTTTTAATGATTTGATCTAAACTTAGGTTGTGTAAAGTTTCTATGAAAAGCTCATTTATATCCTTAAGGTTTTGGTGTTTATCTATGGTTAGTGTTTTCCAATTTATATCAGGTAGGTTGAAATCACCCATTATCCAAAAAACTGCATTTCTTTTCATCATTTAACCAAGCACTAATTTTATTTGATGCAAGTTGAATCGAAATGACTGTTTCATCACAATGTGTCTCATAGATGATCTATTTTTATCACACTATTTTCATCTACACATAGATTATTATTCTCTAAACTTCCAGATAATACGTTAGACCAAATAAAACATCATCATTTTAAAAGCTTTAGTAAATTGAAAGTAGACTGAAATGTACAGAGTGTGTTTAACATAATAAATATGCTTTACAAAATCAATAATAATAGTAAAACAAATGTTAATACTGGAGTTTTCTAAATGCTGACGGCTTAGTGTTGTCTATTTTGTCTTTGTTTGAGCTACAACTTTTAATTCCTACAATATCACCAAACAGAGATTAATTTAAAGAAAATGTTAAAACTTTTTTTTTTTAAATATTTTTTTTTAAGACATTGCAATAATTTCTTTGTATTTATGTTACAGGTGGATGCTTCAGGCATTGTAGCCAGTCATCAACTCCAAGAACAGAGTGGGAAGTACTTAGCTGAGATCACAGTCTTGAGGGACCAGTTGTCTAGGATAACCAAAGAGCGAGATGACCTGGTCACTCAGTTACAGGTAGGGTCATCACTTTTTGGGTAATGAAGTGTAAATCAGATGTCTGGCATCATTCTCAAAGAGTTCTGTCCTGTCAATCACAATTTAATTTTACATTAGAAAGCTATCTTTTCACCACCCAATAACATAAAACTTAATTTATATTGGAAGTTTTGAATAGCCCAAAATTTGAATTAGGATGTTTTGTCCTCCTTGACCCCCCAAAACATGTTTTCATAAGAATTCTTTAGTCATTGAACTGAATATTTTCAATAAATTAGGCTTCACATCATTTTATAGATCATTTTGAATAATTTTATTGTAATAGTTTTTTTCAATGAATGATGTTTGTAAGCAATAAAAGTTCTTATTTATAATGTCACAGTACATATATGTCACACAATAAATGTCAAAACATATGACATTTCAACAGTTTGTTCCATATAGCACATCTCATATTTTCTCACAGGACATATTAGTATTATTAAACTAGCCAGCCAAAAGGATTGTGTCTCATTGTGCTCCAGTTATGGAGAATCAACTGTATATTAGACATAAAGATACTATGCTAAAATGTAATGTAACAACTTCAAATTACACAGACTAAGTGTAACTGAGAAGGAAAATAATAATAATATTAACAATAAAATAAATTTCATTCCTGACTTCACTAGGAAAAATAACATTGCATATAATTTTTAAAAATACAAAATCGAAAAAAAATCTTATTTATTTAGTAAGTGATATGTTTAGATTTCTAATTACAACTTTGTAAGTGATACACTAAGATTTCCAAATACATCCAAAAAAAAGATATGTTTTGGATTTCTAAAAACAACATATCCCACAATCCAATTTCCCCTCTAGGAGAGCAGACGTGTGGCAGATGATGCAGTCAGTCAGATGCAAGCAGCCCTGTCAGAGAGAGATAAAAATATTTTGTCCATGCAAGAAATCAGTAAGGTAGGTCCTTTGAATCTCAGACTGCATTCATGGGGATAACTCATCTATTTAGTTTTCTTGCAGAATATGCTAATTATATACCACTTCAACTTAATGTGTCCATTGTTATAAAATAACTATTCAGGTAGCTGAAAAGCGGAAATCCCTGGTAGATGAAATGGCTATCAAGTACCAGAAAGAGTATGATGCACATCGTGAGAATGTTACCAGGATGGAAGAGAAACAAGTGGCAGAAGTAGAAAAACTTCAAGCTAGGATAGAAGAACAATCAGTAAGTCAGATGTAGAAAAACTTCAAGCTAGGATAGAAGAACAATCAGTAAGTCAGAAGTAGAAAAACTTCAAGCTAGAATAGAAGAACAATCAGTAAGTCAGAAGTAGAAAAACTTCAAGCTAGGATAGAAGAACAATCAGTGAGTCAGAAGTAGAAAAACTTCAAGCTAAGACAGAAGAACAATCAGTAAGTCAGATGTAGAAAAACTTCAAGCTAGGATAGAAGAACAATCAGTAAGTCAGATGTAGAAAAACTACATGCTAAGATAGAAGAACAATCAGTAAGTCAGAAGTAGAAAAACTTCAAGCTAGAATAGAAGAACAATCAGTAAGTCAGAAGTAGAAAAACTTCAAGCTAGGATAGAAGAACAATCAGTGAGTCAGAAGTAGAAAAACTTCAAGCTAAGACAGAAGAACAATCAGTTAGTCAGAGACATTCTAAGCTTTGACTCCATTTTGTAAGTCAGAGACATTCTAAGCATTGACTCCATTTTGTAAGTCAGAGAAATTCTAAGCTTTGACTCCATTTTCTAAGTCAGAGAAATCTTGTCTTTAGATCCTTTTAATAAGTCAGTAAGTTGATTTGATTCTGATCAAACTAAAGAAGCATTGAAATCTTAGATCTATCATCTCACTACTAAGTTTTCTACCTGTTTCTTGACAATTCTAGAATACATATATATATATATATATATATATATATATATATATATATAGTTAATTAGTTTTATCTATTAGCACAAACAGTTATCTGAAAATGTATTTTGTTGAATACAATTTCTCTGTTTAAAAACCTTATGCACGCTCTCTCCCCAAGCTCTAATGAATTCTGCATGTCACTGTTTACAATGTTTTAAAGTCAATCTCTTGATTTGCCTCGGCTACTTTCTTGTCTACAGAAAAAAATCATTGAATTGAGCAAACAAGCTGGTTTAGTGGAAGAGAAAATCAAAAAGATTGCATCACTAGAAGATACTAAAGGTTGGCTGGAGAGACGGCTTACTGAAGTGGAGGTATACATCTATTGCATCCCTTTTGTAATTAAAAAAAAATGAACAACCTATTCAGTAAGAACTATTTCCTGTCAGATAATTTATATTGATTCTCTCATAATGCATAGCAACATTGATCTCAATATTGACATCTCATTCAAGGCTTTATTAACATAAACAAGGTTACAAAGACAGTTTGTGTGGAAACAAGATCAAAATCAATTATTTTTTGGGAAACTGTAGTAGTTAGTAGGACAAAACTTATATAACGTAGCAATACATATGCTATGTAAAAAAAAAAAAAATATTGTTAACAAAAAGTCTCTATAACCATTTGCATAAATGTGTTAAAAATATGGTAAATTGTCATCTCCCCTACTAAAGAGGCTACTATTAATAGTGAATAGTTGTAAAAGTGGTTTATTTGTATGAAAAAACAGCTTGCATAAGTGATTTAAAAAATTAGATTTTTCACTTTTAGAAAAGAAAAAAGTAGCTGTTGCATCAGAACTTTGAATGGACTAAAATATTATGATGTCGGATTTTCACCATCTTTTCTAGTTTACGAGATCAAAACTGGATGGACGGACAGACAGACAGACATTTCACACAAAACTAATATCATCTTTTCCCCTATCGGGGGCCACTAAAATACATTCTAGCTTTTTGTATTTCAAGTGCACATGGATTGTAAATAAAAAGCATGATACATAAGGCCAAATGTTTGGAACTTACTCCTTACTGAGCTTAGAATAATAATAATGGCAATGTCTTCGGTTCCAAAGATTATGGATGAACTCTATTATATCTATTTTATATCTATCTTTTATAGTATTATTTCAAAGCACCTAGAGACTGCAATATGTTTTTTTATAACAGATCTGTATAAATTATACTAGTATTTTAGTTATTTAAATATCCAAATATATATTTATATATTGTAATTGTTATTACTTAAAGACTCTTTCAGAATTCCATTAAGTTAAATTGAACGTATCCTTCTTTCAGGCACAGTTGGAGTCTACAGTGAAAATATTCAATGAGGAAAAGTTATCCATTACAGCGCAGTACAGTGCCCAGATAAATGATTTGTTAGCCAAACAAAAAGAGGAGATCAAGTGTGAGGTGGATGAAAAAGAAAAGGCAGCTGAGGAGTGGAAGAATTTGGAGTTAAAACTAAACAGTGAACTGGAAGCCAAAAATGATCAAATAGAACAATTGCAGCAGGTAAGATTTTCTAGTCAGTTGTGGGAGGAACTTGTATCAAATAGAACAATTGCAGCAGGTGAGAGTTTCTAGTCAGTTGTGGGGGGAACTAGTATCAAATAGAACAATTGCAGCAGGTAAGATTTTCTAGTCAGTTGTGGGGGGAACTAGTATCAAATGGAACAATTGCAGCAGGTTAGAGTTTCTAGTCAGTTGTGGGGGGAACTAGTATCAAATAGAACAATTGCAGCAGGTAAGAGTTTCTAGTCAGTTGTGGGGGGAACTAGTCCATGCAATACTTTTTTGGGAGGCTGGCTGATTGTAATGACTATGATATTCAGAAAGTTCTCATTGGGAGGCTGGCTGATTGTAATGACTATGATATTCAGAAAGTTCTCATGATGGGTTTAGAACTGACTGCTTTTGAACGACTATAGTTATTTTAACTTAAGATATGATAAGATGGCTGAAGTGACATCTAAAAAAAAAACTAGCAATAATTGTGAACTCATGGCCTGACAGGAAGTGTAAACTACATCCTGGTCTCTGGTCTACTTTCTAACTTCCAAATCCTAACAAATGGAGACTGAAAAAAAAAACAACTTCTTTCCGTTGATTCTGACCCCCCCCCCCCCCCCCAATACCCATTGGTATTTTCATAGAGCAAATCTCCCATGCTCCTTTAGCATGCTCAGTGTTAACCTCTTTGTGCACATGTAAGAGGAGGGGAGGGGGGTTATCTGGCCTAACCTCTATGTGCACATATAAGTGGAGAGGGGGGGTATCTGGTCTAACCTCTTTGTGCACATGTAAGTGGAGGGGGGGTATCTGGCCTAACCTCTTTGTGCACATGTAAGTGGAGGTGGGTATCTGGTACCATGCTAAATTAACAAACACAACTCAGTGAAATCTGGAATTAAAACTTCAAGTCTATATTGAGTCTTGCCAGTTTATTCAGCCTAGTTACACATTCTACAATCTAATTGTTACTGATACTTACTGATTCATCTCTATGATTGTGAGTTGTGCTAACAGTTTGTATAATCTTTAGGAAATCAAGGACATGGAGGAGGAAAAGAAACTACATGAGAAGAAAGGCATTACCATGGTGAGTTTTTTGTTGACATGCTTACCAAATCAATACAAACATTACCATGGTGAGTTTTTTGTTGACATGCTTACCAAATCAATACAAACATTACCATGGTGAGTTTTTTGTTGACATGCTTACCAAATCAATACAAACATTACCATGGTGAATTTTTTGTTGACATGCTTACCAAATCAATACAAACATTACCATGGTGAGTTGTTTGTAAACATGCTTACCAAATCAATACAAACATTACCATGGTGAGTTTTTTGTTGACATGCTTACCAAATCAATACAAACATTACCATGGTGAGTTGTTTGTAAACATGCTTACCAAATCAATACAAACATTACCATGGTGAGTTTTTTGTTGACATGCTTACCAAATCAATACAAACATTACCATGGTGAGTTGTTTGTAAACATGCTTACCAAATCAATACAAACATTACCATGGTGAGTTGTTTGCAGACATGCTTACTAAATCAATACAAACATTACCATCATGAATTTGTGTAGACATGCTTACTAAATCAATGCAAACATTACCATGATGAAATTTGTGTAGACTTGTTCACCAAATTAATACACATATGAGGACATTGACTCGCAACATTCTGTACATGGCACTCTTTTTTTTTGTTATTATTTTGTACTTAACACCACTACTAGCATAAAGAGACAATGTCTAGATTTAAACAAAAAAATTTATGGAGAAATAAGTTTTGAATAAATAATGCATGCTTTTTTTGCCATAAAATTATATTAATGATCATGCCTAATAATTCTTGAAGTGACCCAGAAACACTGCATTCTTAGCTGGAACAGAAATTGAATAACTTTTTCTTTACTTGTCTCCCTTAGTTAAAAGACTTGAAACGACAGCTTCATGCAGAAAGAAAAAGAGGAGAAAAACTTCAGGCCAAGTTACAGGAAGTTCTCTCGGAAGAAACCAACAAACGTTAGTGTTCATTTTGTAGTTCTTGCTCTGATCATTGTAGAAAAAAGGACAAAAAAAAAATATTTAAAAATCCTTTATTTGTCTGTGAAACTTTAATTGTAAGAAATATTACAATTAAAATCATAGCTATAATATATGTTAGAATAAATATATGAGAATCAATTTTCTTTTCATTCAATTAATGTTCATTTAACAAATTTGACTGAAAGCAACCTGGAGTTTATTTTCAACTTGATTTGTTTAGATGTTGAGGACTTATTTCGCACACCAGACAGTGAACTGCTTGAGACAAGGTATTTTAGTTGTTTTTGTTTAATGAAATAGCACTAATCTTGAATGTTTAGGATGGCTGCCTGGCCATGATGGTCCTTGGTTTGTACCTTTCCCCTTTTATCCTGAAAAAATTTTAGTCTAGGACATTATAGTCTTCATTTCTGGACATTTAAAACTTTCAAATAATTTTTTCCCTAGTTTTTAAAGATTATAGACCTAAGAAAATAATAGAACAGCAATACTTCTGTTATAAAATTTAATAAAATAAATTTTAAAAAAATATTTTTTTTTTAAATATTGTAAAATAAAATGGTAAATCTAGCAACTCACAACCCCTGAAAAGACCAGCAATTTTTAATATGTCCATTTGAATTTTAGAGATTGTAGCTAAAAAAAAATTTGTTCTTTGTTTACTCATAGTAACAGATTGTTTCAAATTTCCTTGATTCCTTTAGCATCTCTTTTTCTTTCAGCTCCTTGTCTTCTTGGGGAGCTGCTGCTAGTGGACTAGGCAAAGATTCAGTAGCTAGTGGGCCACAGGTACAGAGCTTCATTAAGTGTTATTGTCATTTCAAATGGTTTCATTAAAACATTCATTTTGACCAAGTTGAAATTCTATCACTCTAAATATATCACAGTTTACTCATGAAAATCCAATACTTCATAATCTGATACACCAAGTAAACCGACATGGCACTGACTTAAATTCATGTAATTAATTTACTGCAGTACATATATTTTTAGAATGTAAGTAGGCTGAAATGGAAATCTGGCTCAGTATGTGAAAGGTGAAATCCTTTGTTTTGTATTTTTTAGATCAATACATTTTTTAATTTTTCTTTTTCATCTTTTCTTTATGTTATAACCTTGAACATCTAAGAGAATATCTTATTGCATCATAAATAGAATTTTCTGGCCATATATTTGGTTGGATTCTTTGAAATACAGCAAGCCTTTGGATATCCCATGTTTTTGGGGCAGTCTGACACCCTTCTTGTCTCGTAACTGTTGGATTATCAAGAGTCAACTGTAAATGTTAAAAATTAAAAAAAACAAAACTTGATTGAAACATAAATTGACTGTCAAAATCTGTTGTTTTGTTTAGTCACCCACCTCAGGAGTCAACAGTCAGGACAGTGACGCTGGTGCTAAAGATGAATTTAATGACCTCTTTAAGAGAATCGGTCAGCTCCAGCAGGACAAATGGGCACTGGAAGAGAAGGTGACTTCATTTTTTTCTTTTCTTTTATTGCTTAAGTTTGTTTCTTACTTAGAGATTAGGAAAACATTGATTTGAAGTTGGACTTCAGTGCTAGATATTAGTTTGTGTATTTCTGTTTGGATTTAGGTCAGTCACCTAGAGACCAGCAATGCTTGTATGGCTGAAGATTTGTTGAACAAAACTTCCATTATTGAACATTATGTCATGAACAGTCGAGCTGGTAATAGACTTTTTTTTCTCCCCTTTTGTATATGTTAGGAATTTGCTTTAGAAAAAAGTCCTGACAAAATATTTGTATATTTTTTTATGTTAACTATAAGAGTTATCACAATGATGAGTAGACACTGCGAGGTGACCTAACCTTGAACTTTATTAACACAAATGAATTCCAACTAATATGTCACATCATTCACTAGGACTATTGAGAAAGGAAAAAACAATTGGCTAATGACATTATGCACTCTAGAGATAACTTAGAAAGCTTCTATTCAAGATTTCTTTTGTAGTCTCTTGGCTTGTAAACATTAGACTTGTATATGAGGGACACAGTGTTGGGAGAAAGTTCTTTTGGTTTGTAATTCATAATATTTGGTTTGACAACTCTACTTCAATACTGTGATTCAAACTTAATGTGATTATTCTTGTTGGGTTTTATTAATTAAAGCATTCATATTTTAACATGGGGGATATTTGTAATTGTGTTCATTTTGAAGATAAGTTGTGTTCATAGAAGGACAAGCAATTTTTTTTTGCTATAATTTATCTTGCATATTGAAGATAAACTCTATTCTTATAATCCTGATGATATATTCAATCAAACAATAACACAACTGGACAATCAAAAATAAACTTGTGGACTATCAATGAAATGGACCATTTGCTATACCTAGTGCCACCATTTGCTATACCTAGTGCCACCATTTGCTATATATAGTGTACATCTGGTTACATGCGGCCTCAGAACGAGACAGGTGGAGGTCACTCACAAAGGCAGCAGGATACACATTTGAGACCATAAGAAAATCCGCTGCAGAGAACAGATGCAGACATCGAAAAGAAAATCTTAATCGACCACCGGTGGACAATGGTTATGCTTGCCTTGGATGTGTCAAATAAGTAGGTTACAGCTGAGGCTGCATAGCCATGGGAAATACTGCATTCCTCATTAATCTTTGGACTCGAAGACAAGCCTTATTATTAATGCCACCATTTGCTACATATACTAGTGCCTCCATTTACTATATCTAATACCACCATTAGCTATATCTACTGCCACTATTAGCTTTATCTATCACCAGCAATACTAATTTAATATTTTTAAAAATCAAAACAGATTTTCCTGTATTTTAATGTTGATTTACACCTGACAGGTCCTAAGCACAGCAATTCTCATGAGGACAAGCTGACCCTGAAGAAGGTCATGGACATGGTGAATAAGAACAGTGAGCATACCCAGCAGACGCAAGACATGAACAAGAAGCTGCAGAGCATGCTGGAGGAGACTCTGACCAAAAACATGCACTTACAAAAGGTGGGCTGTACAAGTGTGTTTTTGGATCAGATTAGTTACATCTAGCAGTATTGTTATCATCATCTTTCCTTTGAGTTCTTCAAACATAGGGCCTCAGTAAAAACACGCCACTCTCCACTGTCTCTTGCTAGTTTTTTTAATGGCTTCCCAGCTCTTTCCTGACCTCTCGGCTTCATCTAGTATGCTGCTTTGCCATGTTCTTTTTGGTCTTCCTCTACGTCTTGTTCCCTGGGGGTTCCACTCTAAGGCCTGTCTAGCTCTGTTGCTGGTATCTTTTTTAAGTGTCTGACCAATCCATCTCCACTTTCTCTCTAAGATCTGCACCTCTATATTTTTCTGTCCACTCATCTCCCACAGTTTGGTGTTTTCTTTTTTGTCATACCAGTGTATTTTTAGGATATTTACTCAGGCATTTGTTGATGAAGGTCTGTATTTTTTTGTTGTCGTTGCTTCAGTTGTTCTCCATGTTTCAGAACCATACAGTAGGACAACCTTGACATTAGAGTTAAAGATCCTTATTTTAGTCTTGGGTTTTTTAGGATTGGGTCACAAAAGAAACCAGTATTGTACTGATACTCATATTATCTATTTGTACCAATACTAGCTATATACTTCTATTATTCAATGGGAAGATAAGTTTAGAAGGTGTGGCATCAACTATGACTATCTATCAAGAGCACTTGAGGTGCATATATACAATATATATACAATATGAAATAGTACAAGTTGAATGTCTTCTTCTGAGCTTGTAATAAAATAGATTTAAACAAATGTATTAATTCTACAACTCTAAACTATGCAACTTCTCTCTACAAGTTTTCGTCTACAGCCTTCTCCTATGAAATCCTGTCTACAACTAATTAGTTCAGCTCAAACAATATCCTTTTCCCCAGACAAACCACGCCTAATCACATGATCAGATAATGTCATAGTTCTTCCGTTTAGAAGTTTCTCGAACAAAGGCGGAGCTAGTTGCTAAGGTTACAGTAGCTTTTTATATAGCGCTACTTTCATGCTTTTAGCATGCTCATAGCGCTTTGGTCCAATCTCATTTGTGGACCAGTGGGGAGGGGGTTATTTAGGAGTTGGTTTTCCGTGCTGCCTTTAGGCGCTCAGTAAATGCAACTCAGCCTGAGTCGGGTGTCGAACCTCGAGCCCCCTTCTAGGTAGCCAAGACAAGCCAAGTTCAAGCGCACTTAGCCCCTCGACCACGCTTCCCACCAGATGCAGCCAGTCTGCTACGTGACACTCGCATACCCTGTAAAACCTACCATCATTAAAAACTTTGTTTCTTAAAATGATCTTTTCTTCACTACGGTCTCCCTGGTCTTAACTTACATTATGACTTAGTTAACTGACAAACTGATTACAAAGACTTGAGTTTCTATACCCTTGGTTTGAAATTTATATTTAAAGTTTGAAACATAACTTTTTACAGGATCTTGAGTTTATGTCCCAAGAAGTTGTCAGACTCAGTAAATTGTCTATCTCGGCATCTCCTGAGCCTGCGAAGCTTGCAAATACACCACCAGCAACAATGGCCTTGCTTTCACCTGTCACTCCTGAGCCTGCAAAGCTTGCAAATACACCACCAGCAGCGATGGCCTTGCCTTCACCTGTCACTCCTGAGCCTGCGAAGCTTGCAAATACACCACCAGCAACGATGGCCTTGCCTTCACCTGTCACTCTGGAGCCCTCAACTCTTGTCAGTGCAGAGCGAGAGAGCAGTGTGACTTCAGATGAAAACTTTGAAATCATATCAGGACCCCAAGACAATGACAGTGACATTGATGGCAAGCTGGTCATAGACTGTGACATGTCCATCTCGTGATGTTATGTTGAAGAGGACCACTGAATGGGAACTTGTTTCTGTCTGCACTGGACCAAGAGGAAAATAGAACACACTATCTGCCTTAGTCAGTGACTGACTTTGTCAACTGGACCATTTAGTCACTACATTCATACAATAATACTCAGTCTGTCTACTAAATGTTTAAATTGGGTTATGGCCATGTGTCAGCAAATGTTATTGCTGTGTATAACTGTGGCAGTGATTAGTAATTCATCTATGAATGCGCATCCAGATATGTTCCCTCTATTCATTATCAGACATTTCATGTTACTTGCATAGACATGTTGTTTTCATCATCATTTATTATAGATTCATTGTCCAGAGACAAATTTTCATTTTAGTTTTGATGGGTATATGTATAACTATGTCATTGTAATGTTCATATATGTTATTACTTAGTATTGTTGAGCATATCTGACATCAAATATTCTCACTTAGTAATTCCTAAATTGAAAGTTGCAAACGCACATTTTCTGAGTAATGTATTTCCTTTCATTTATTAAGTTGTAACTTTTTTTTTTTTTCAAATTCTCCGATTTGAGTGTCCAGAAAGCTTTTCACTGCAAACGATTGTTATGCAAATGGTTACAAATAAAGTGTAGCTCATAGGGTTAATTAATAACCTTCTGGTTACGCTGAGCCAAAGGATTTTGATTCCCCCTTTATATCACTTATTTGCATTTCTACTTAGTGTCTTATTCATTGTTTATAGGTCTTCAGCACACCATGCTTATGTACCATCTCTGATAGGCAAGTCATGGATATATTATATTTCTGATAGGCATGTTTTTAAAAAGTGCCATCTCTTATGTCTACAGGCAGACTATATTTTGCTGACTTTTCATTTTAAACTAATTTTTTTCTACTGTTTTGCCTATGTTTATTTTTTAAATGCCTGTGTTACTAGAGGACAAAAAAGTTGTTTTTTTTAAGTTTCATAGAATTTGTCAGACATGAAGTAATCAGCTATGTAAAATATTTGACGAAATTTTCTGGGTTTAAAGTGAATTCTCAATTTTCAAGCATGCACATTAGTCACTTCACTAACTTTCTATTCACTACAACAGTCAAATATTTTCTTTTTTTTTTCTGTTATAGACTAAATCAGTCAATGAAAAAATAGACTGATCTAAACATCTTTTGATTACACTTACAATTATTGTAACTATACTTCAAGCTTTATTTTTTGTTTTGAGATCTCTGTAATCCAAGCCAATCAGTAGTGTGTAGGAAATGTCTAGCTATGATCCATAGCCAACCTGCATTTTGCTTCACATTGGTGTCACTCGTGTCTGTTTTTTATATTCCCAATGATTGTTATTTGATGGTTACAAGTCTTCCACAAACTACATAGTTATTTTATAATTTATTATCTGCATCACAGTGCAGTACATGCCAATGTATACTCCAGTACTTAATAAGGTAGATTTCATTCCATTGCTTTCTCATTCTTGGTAGCTATGGTTAGGGTTAGGGTGGATATTTTTTAAGTCTGAATGTTAGTAGGAAAAAAAAAAGACTAATTGGCACTTTTAGTTCTTTTAAAATAAGTTACAATATTGAGAAACTAGGAAGATTACTTAGAAATAGCCATAGGCTAATTTTTTTTCCTCAAATGTCTTAATTTCTTCTCATTACTTCCCTTGCAATCAATGGACATGTTTATTTTTAATGCACTTAGAAAATTGGCTCTTTAAAAATGTGTAAACATTAAGAATATTTATAGATCTTGTAAGAGATGAAAATAGTTGAACATCTAAAGAAATGTAACATCATTGACTTACCCAAGAACAGCTGTACCTGAGTTAGCACAGAGGCAGCACTTTCCTTTTTTCTCCATGTTTCTTGATGTAGTCTTACATTGGACTAGGAATGTGTTTCCCAAACTGTGTTCCCTGGAACCCTAGTGTTCCGCGGAGTGTTCTAGCAGTCCATCATCTCTCTAAAAAAATAAGCAAATTGTTTCGCTTTGGGAAATACTGGACCAGGAGATCAAGTTCGTCCTTAATGTTACAAAGTATTCAATCTTACAGTGTCAGGGGAATCTGTTTTTTGATGGTGTCTTCCCATTTTCTTTTTACCACCTGTCATTGTTTGCTTAGACTGAAAACAAAATATGATAAGACCAGATGTTGCACAAGTCATGATTCCCAACACAATGACATTGATACAGGGTTCTTCTACATTTGTCTTGTCTAGGTGTACAAGAAAGAAATTGAGAAAAGTAGTCTTTTTTTTTTAAATAGTTCTTTTTTATTTGAATTAAAAAACTAAAAGAAACTATTTTTCTGTTATTTAAAACTTTGACCAAAAGTGTTTTTTTTTACTATATTAATTTTGATCTTATAATAGTTTTCATGTTAAATGTAATTTACATTTCTTCAAGGCAAAAAATAAAATTGAACTTGTAATTATTTTTTTTCATGGATCTAAAATTAATTATATGGGTCATGATCACAAAGAAATCTATAAATAAATCTCAAATCAACATGGATACAAATCATTCTATTATGTAGTGACTTGCTTGTGTCAAACTTTTCAAAGTGTTTCAGTGGTGGATTATTTGTGCAGTATGTTTTATATTTTCCAGTGTGTTCGATGTTTGTTTGAATGTCAACTAAATTTTTTGAAGAACTGGAGAAAAACAATTAAAAAAAAAAGGTTTACAATAAATGCATATTTAAATCACAACTATTAACCTAAATTTTGGTGTCATCAAAACCAATTAAATTAGTAATTTGAAAGTGAACTGAATGTTAAGTCAGACAAAATGATGACATATTCTGTATTTTTTATAATCTGACACTAAGATTACAGGTTTTTTGGGTGTGAACATTAACCACTTACTAAGTTTTGTTGCTCTATAAAATCAAGATTTGACTTTTAGACTAAACTTTTCTTGGTCTAATCTTTACAAAAAAAAATTGTAACCATTTGTTTACCCTAACTTGTTTGATTTCTTTTCACATTGTTTTGTTATCCAAACCTGTTTGGTGTCTAGTGTTGAAGAGGAGATGTTTATATTACACTGACAGCCTTGCCTCTCATTAAGAATGACTCAGACAGCTAATTAAATATAGTTCTGTTTCTTTTTTTTTCTTCTATGAAGTGATACATTTTTTTTGTGATGAATGAAAGAAATGATTATTTTCAAATTTCTAAACAAAAATGATCAGTTATGTCTTGTGACAGTTATTTATTTCTACCTAAATGTTTCCATTTCCAGATTTATTGTTCTGATTGAAAGTATTTATTTTTGTATTTATAAAGAGGTGGACGAACTGGAGACAAATTATCTTTTTTATTCGCTTCTAACATCTTATATTTATAAACTTGTTTTTATATTATAATTTCAAGCCTTAATAAAACCTCACTCCTGCTCCCTGAACTCTATATTCTCCTCTGCCGCTGTTGGGAAACAGGTCATGTCCCACAGGACATGCGTGACGCAACTATAGTCACAATATACAAAGGGGATCGGAGTGACTGCAACAATTACAGGGGTATCTCTCTCCTCAGTATAGTGGGCAAGATCTTTGCTAGAGTGGCACTATCCAGGCTGCAAGTGATAGCTTCTAGAGTCTACCCAGAGTCTCAGTGTGGATTCAGGAGTGGTAGATCCACTATAGACATGATATCTTCTCTACGACTACTGCAGGAGAAATTCAGAGAGAGACAGACCCCTTTACATCGTTTTTGTTGATCTGACTAAAGCTTTTGACATGGTCAGCAGAAGTGGCCTTTTCAAACTCCTGAGGAAAATAGGTTGCCCTCCCAAACTACTGAAGTTCATTGAGTGTTTTCACGAGGAAACTAAATGTACTGTCAAATTCAATGGAGCCCAATCAGCACCTTTTGAGGTTTGCAGTGGTGTCAAGCAGGGGTGTGTGCTTGCACCTACTCTGTTTGGCATATTCTTCTCCTGTCTACTGCATTATGCGTACAATGACATAAACAAAGGTGTGTTTCTCCATACAAGATCCTCTGGAAAACTATTTAATGTATCAAGGCTGTGGGCAAAAACCAAGGTTAGGAAGCTACTCGTCAGGGAACTCCTGTATGCTGATGATGCAGCTATTGTGGCTGATTCTGATACTCAGCTACAGTCCCTGGTTGACAAACTATCTGCTGCTTGCCAGAAGTTCGGCTTAAACATCAGTTAAAGCAAGACTAAGATACTTGTCCAAAACACAAACACTGCACCTCAAGTAAGCATTAATGGCCAACCACTAGAAATTGTTGATCACTTTTGTTACCTTGGCTCCATCATATCCAACAACACTCTACTGGATATAGACATAAACAACAGGATAGCCAAGGCAATGGCCACCATGTCAAGGCTGCAGAAAAGAGTCTGGGACAACATATTGCTGACTAGCAGTACTAAAGCCCTAGTCTACCGGACCTGTGTGTTGAGCACCTTGCTGTACGGAAGTGAAACTTGGTCAACCTACTCATGGCAGGAAAAAAAACTGAATGTTTTCCACCTTCGATGCCTAAGGCAGATCTTTAAAATAAGGTGGCAAGATAAGATAACCAATGAGAAAGTGTTACAAAGAGCAGGGTGCCAGGACATCCTCTCTGTTATCAGCAGCGGACACCTTGGCTGGCTTGGCCACATTCGTAGAATGCCAGTAGGTCGACTTCCACAGGACATCCTATATGGCGATCTAATGGAAGGCAGGAGAGCCGCTTGTCGCCCACTTTTACGTTATATGGATGTATGCAAACGCGACATGAAGCTCTTCAAAATCGACACTGGCAACTGAAAAGAGGTGGCACTGGACAGATCCTCATGGAGAGAAAGTTCAAAGGAAGGGTCAAAGATTGCAGATGTCATACACAACAGAAGCAGAAAGAAGGGTGAAAATGCAACAGCGCCTGGTGATTATATATGCCCAACCTGCGATCGCATATGTGTATCAAGGATTGGCCTCTTTAGTCACACAAGAAGTTGCAAAGGGAAAAGATCGTCTCTCGAGACGTAAAATGCCACAGAATAAAACCTCAGTGTGAAAATCTGGTGAATTGGAAGTATTACTAGGGCCATTCTTAAGACATGTCTGACTCAACAAGGGCAAAGTGTAAACAAATATTTAGTCCTTACCCTAGTTTTTTAAATGATTCATATATATATATATATATATATATATATATATATATATAAAGTAATGGCATAGTCACATATAAATAACATATATATATATATTTTCTCCTGTGGTAAAACAAAAGTTTTAGGTCTTATTTTACCGCCTACACTTTCTCATTTTGATCATTAATACAGGTCTTGTGTTGGTTGCATATCAATGATGCTTCAATTAGTAACAATTTGATTTATTTCTTATTTTAAGTAATATGATTTTATTATTAAAGTATCTCTTACCTAAGTTTCAAAATTAAAAAAAAAAAAGCCAAGAAATGTATTTGTCTGAACTTGAAGAGGAGCTCTAAAAACTAACATTTAGGTGTGTGCCAAGTCCCAGCATGCCAGTCAATAGTCTATTTCCTACATAGATCATAGATTTCAATAAAGTCAGGAGTTTTCCAGGATTTATTATTATTATTATTATCTTTTTTTTTGTATATTTGGAATTCCAGGAGATTCAGTTATAATTTACATCTAGAATTAGCGAGGGGCCTATGAAAGTGCGAGGCCCACTCCCTTGATATTTCTCAATGAAAAACATTTAAAATTTATTCAAAGCTCCAATTATTTACTTCATTGCCATTTCAAGACCTCATTTTCATTTTACATGTCTAAAGTTAAATAGCTCTATTCTGCCTGTCTGTTACATTAGACTTTTTTTTTTAACAAAAAGTTTGAATGTTTTCTTTGATACTTATTTATAATGTTGATTATGTATATAGTAAATTGTTTCATGTTCATTATAACTTTTGAAATGTCCAATGTTGCTCAGGAAATCACAACTATTATGTGTTATTTTATACCAGAGGGGATGCTTCTCACACATTTCAAAGAAAGATTGCATTGTTCAGACTCCAACAGGGTTTCCTAGTTTTCCTCGTTGAGCTGCCATGAAGTAATTAATTGTTAATGATGGCCCACACAAAAATATGAGGATTTTTTTGTTAAAATTGATAATTGGGTTAAAACAAAAAAAAAAGATTTTTAAATAGTTCATTGGTTGGCTTCTGTAGAGTTATAGATTATTAAAAAATGATGTGTTGTTAAAAATTTTGCATTTTTCAAAGTAAATTTCTTTTATTGCAGATATTCGAATAGCTTTATCAATAAGTTCTGGGTTCTAACATCATGTGGGTTCGAACATCATGTGGGTCATCATCCAACACATTGTTTTGAATGTTCTAGTTATCAATGTTGTCTGTGACTTGGTGTGGGTGAAGGGCTTCAACAAGTCAGGGATTGCTCTTTATTTTTCAGAATGTGAAAATTTGATTTTTTAATTATTTTTTTTTATGTGTTGAGATGGAAGAACAGAACATAAAAAATCTGTACAGGAGAAACAAAGTGAAGTTTTGAGACCTGGCCATTCATAGTGTTTCAAGCTTAGATTGTATCCTAGTGTAGGGGATTGTACTAGCTTTGTGAAAACCTGGCCATTCATAGTGTTTCAAGCTTAGATTGTATCCTAGTGTAGGGGATTGTACTAGCTCAGTGGAGAACTGTGCACCTTTTTTCTCCAATGGAAAATACCAGTGTTAAATAGAAAAGTTCATTGCAGAACATTTTCCCATAACAAATGGATGTTCTGTCTCAAACTGTACATTAATGGATTTAAAGGGAAATTGTTTGGAGACCTTTTCAGCATTGAATATACTGGTAGTGATTTTGAAAGAAATACCCTCTGATGTACCAAAGCCATTGGTCTGAGACCTGGCAAAATAGTTGAAGTGTGCCAATTTAAAAAAAAATTAACAAATGTAATTCTAGGTGTAGGATTCAATTGAATTAACAATATTTGGTTTTGTTGGAAAATTAATTTTGGAGTGCTTTTAATCTTTCCTCATTCAAAACATGTCTCTCTGTCTCAATAATCATATATAGTAATACATATACCAATATATTATATAATTATGTACTGTAGCCTATTATTACTTACAAAATGTCTTTATTTCAATTGACAAAAGAGCTTGCTAAGACAACAGAAAAAAAAGGTCTATTTATAAACATTTGAGAATCTAAAGTGATTAGACTTTTTACCCACTATTTTGTAATTGCATCACTGACATTCTTTTGCAATTTTAATTTCTTTATGTGTTATTCACAGGGCTGTTGATTGGTTGTTTGTCCTGTACAAAGTTTAACACAAACTGAAGTGAGTTTGTATTTCTGTTAGCAGCATAAATGGATTTTGGCCTCGTTACAAAGTTTAAACACATGCCTCTATTGACTTCAATACTTAAGATATACGGGACTACAAAGAAAAAAAAAAGGTAATGCTGAGGATTAGCAGGCATGTCATAAATAAGAATAAATAAATTTATACGTACTATATGAAGATATGCTAATCAGTAGTAAATGTAATATGATTGCTCTGGACCTGCTAGAGTTATTTGTATATAATTAACTGCTCATACAACAAACTCTTACAAGCTATAAGCTTGTCATTCATTCATGTGACATCTGACATTCAGACGACTCTGACAGTAGGAATGTACTCAACCTGTCCTTATCATTCAGTGCAATAATGTATCACATTCTAAAGTTTGGACAATAAAATTACATCTCAGAGTTGCTTTTTTTTTGGTTGTTTCCCTTTGTTGCCTCATGTTTTAGTTAATGAGCAGACCGCACTACGGAGAGAGGAGGCTTGTTAGGTGCCAGTGGTGGGAAGGGTTAATACTTAACATCGTGTAACGGCTATCAACTATGGCCTGCCCGGCTACATGACTTAGTCTACCAACTAAAGCTGTTCTCCTTTGAGACGTGCACCCCCATGCTGGCCCATCCTACACAGCTCAGTGCGCTAATAGTACCCAAGGATGTTTAATATTTAGAATGAGTAGGACCTAAATTATAGAAAAGTTTGACCATAGATTTTAAAGTCCCTTTATAAAATGAATAGTTTAACCACAGATTTTAAAGTCCATCTATAAAATGAACAGTTGGACCATAGATTATATAGATCCTGTATAATCTATGGATTGACTTCACTCATCTGTAAAATCCAAAACTTCGCTCCTTGGACATTGTATATGTGTGTCGGGGGAAGGGGTGTATTGCTGGCCACAGAAATCTATTGTTTGACCCCACAAATATGAACTTTGCATCACCTTAAACACGGAGTCGTGGACGTTGAATGCAGAGCTTGATCCTAGCAATATAATTGAGATGCTACAGAAGGATCCTAGGCATCACATTCAAAGACCGCATCACAAACCAAGAAATCAGTGACAGGGTTACTGTAGCGATCGGGGCCCATGACGACCTGCTAACTATTGTAAAAAGACGAAAACTTAAAACCTTTGGCCACATTACAAGATCTACGGGGCTCACAAAGACCTTCCTTCAGGGAACAGTGCCAGGAAAAGAAGAAGAGTCAGACAGAAAAAGCGATGGGAGGACAACATTAAAGAATGGACTGGTCTGCCACTGAGAGAGGTTCTAAACAATGCAAAAAAAAAAAAAGGGAGGAATGGAGAAAGACGGTCGACAAATCTTGCCTGGTGCCTTAACGGTCCAACAGACTAAGGGATAGGTAAAGGTAAAAAAAAACAACACGGACGTCTGTGTCCAACGGAATTTTTAGTTTGTAGGCTAATTTGCATTCGGTTTACATATTTCTTGAATGAAAACAAACACTATCATGTCTTTTTTTTATCGTGAATCGGAAGAATATCTGTTTCCGATTCCTCATTTCTATGCATAATTTAATACGCATGTTTCGCGGCGTTTGTTATTTTGCCTAAACAGTTTCTTGTATTGCCTAGCAACGGGGAAAAAACGTCACACAAATCCCTCGAGAGTTGATGACCCGCAGAGACTAAACGAGTTTGACATCTAAGATCTCGCCCAAGCAGACGTGCCTGTGAGAATCTCAAGCGTCGCATCCCCGACACCTTTCTCTTGTTTCCCACATTCTCTTTGTATAAGCTAAACATGTAGCAGTTACCTCGCACACTCAATGTTGGTCATATTTTATCAACATAGACACAAAGATTTAAAATGTGTGAACTTCTCAACTATGAAGCCTTTAGGTTGAGGGAGATAATGCAACAGATAGTAATTTTATGATGTCATAGAAGGAGCAACTAAGCCTTTATCTATATAAAAACACCTATTCAAATTTGGTAGGCAAACAGCAAAGTTACATTTTTTTTTGTATACCCACTGCATGTAACTTATCGGTCAAGGTATTTTTTTACGGCCCTAAGGCAAGGGACAATACCGAACACATTGGGTATGAACTGGTCTGTCTCTGGCTACAGTACTGTGGCGAATTCTAATTCGAGGACTTACGTTGCACACATCGTTCCATATTGCTCACTGAAAATCAAAGTTCAAATGGAAAGAATGATTTATATTTCAAGATCTAGAATAAGGTTCCAAACAAAATTAGTATTTATAACATCGAATACACATTGAATAAATAAATTGCAAATTAGGTTCTCTAGACATTTTTTACACATTTTAGATAAGAAATTCCCGGGTCCGAAGATGAATGAAGAATGCAATATTTCCCTTGGCTACGCAGCCCCAGCTGCGATCTACATATTTTGGCACAATCAACGCAGGCATAACCATTATTATTATTTTCTTTTCGCCGTCTACATCTGTCCTGGACAGTGGGGTCTCAAATGTGTATCCTGCGGCCTTTGGAAGTGACCTCCAGCTGTCTCGTTCTGGTACCAGGTGCTCTCTTCTATGTCAGGTAAAGCAAGTTGGCGCATAAGCTGAGCTTTGAAGCGCTTCCGTGTTTCCGTTGGGCAGCTCTGTAAAATCGACCACCTTTCAGCTCACCAAAAAAAAAAAGACTGCTTTTGGCATACGTTCGTCGACTCGTACTGGATACTTGCCCTACCCAACGTAATAGTCTGACCATAAGAAGTCCGGCGTTCACTAAGACATTAATGCTTAATAAATAGGTACTTTGAATGACTGTGATTTACATTAAGAAATATGTACTGTAATGAGTCTTAACAAGTATGCATTGCAATTTATCATGTAAAAAGATCAACTCCATCTTCTCTGAAATGTGTATAATACTTCATAGTCTATAGATCTAATAAAAAGTATCCTTGATAATGTAGTATCGGTGTATATAAAATTGATGTATGATTCATGTTACCTATCATAATAATCAGTTTCGAATGTACCACACAAAAAGGGACATCGTCTATTCATGAGGTTGGCTGGACATCGTGCTGTCCACGCTATAATTTTTCAAGGCCGTAGGAAAAAAAACGGATATGAGAAATACCTTGCTGAATAAAGAGATTTATTAGGTTCCGACTTGTATACACTTAATTTCCAGGTCAAACTATAAATAGGCACTCTCTCCCCCCAGGTTCAGTTTTCGTGTTTTTTAAAAAAAATATTTGACCATCTTTATAAATTTTTTTGTTGTATTTTACTTTATGACCCGATAACTAGAAAATAAGGTTAATGTAGTGTCCTGGGTGGGGAGAGGTGGAGAAATGAGACTCTGCAATCCAACACAAGAAAAACACTTTGCCCCCAAGGTCTCTGATTAGTTGACATTTCCTTATCACTGTTTGGCCGTGTCATATTTGCATTACGCTTAGCGCCATCTGCACATGGAGTTACATTCGTCCACAACTAACCGACGTGACACACATATGTGGGGTAAAATTTTGTGTTTTAAATGTTGGTTTGATTTCACGGCAGTAGAGTTTATTTGTTATCAGTTTTATTAGCTATTACTTTTCTTTTCGATTGATATTCTACCACAAGCGCCGTCCTTCAAGTGTGACATTGTTAGGTACGTGATGTCACACATGTGTGTGCGTGAGTGAGGTGTGTGTGTGTGTGCGTGTGTGCACGTGAAAGAGGACAAATTACAAGTGCAAAATGTTCAAGGTGCTGACAAAAATATAGTTATGATTTAAGAAGCAGAGTTCGTGACGGCCTTAGAGCTTCCATGGTTGTCTTTTTTTTTTCTTTCAGGTCTTCTAAAACACCCCATATGTTGATTTGCAAGAATGGGATGTTTAGTCAGCTTCAAAAGCAATTCACTGGCGTGAAGAAGGAGGCGCGGTGGCTGAGCGATAAAGCGCTTGGCTTCTGAACCGGGGGTCCCAGGTTCGAATCCTGGGATTTTTTTAATTTCGGGATCTTTGGCCGCTTCTGAGTCCACCCAGCTCTAAAGGGTACCTGACATTAGCTGGGAAAAAGTAAAGGTCGTTGTGATGTACATAACACCTTCGTTAACGGTAGGCCACAGGAACAGATGACCTTTACATCATCTGCCCTATAGATCGCAAGGTCTGTAAGGGGAACTTTACTTACCAGTACCTAAACCATACCAGTAGTGATATATCAGCCAACATGTTTTTTTATTCCTTTTCGCATACAGAGTAAAGACATCGAGATTCATTGGTAAAGTTTTTGTATTTTAAATTCAAGTCTTAGCTTCTTCTCAGTAAAACTCAGCTCAGCTGTTCTTATATCAAGATATGGCCTGTCACTCTCAAAAGTAGTAGACGACAATAGATGTCTAGTCTATAGGTCCCCACCCTTCAGACAGCGGCAGTCTATGAGTTAAAAACCTTCAAACAGCGGCAGTCTATGAGTTAAAAACCTTCAAACAGCGGCAGTCTATGAGTTAAAAACCTTAAAACAACGACAATCTATGAGTTAAAAACCTTCTGTGATTTAAGAACAAATTCACCTACCGTCTATTAGTCTTTAAGTTACAACCTTCTAACAGCGGCAGTCTATGAGTTAAAAACCTTCAGACAACGACAATCTATAAGTTAAAAACCTTCAAACAACAACAATCTATGAGTTAAAAACCTTCTGTAATTTAAGAACAGTATTTTAGTCTTTTTTTACAACCTTCTAACAGCGACAGTCTAAGAGTTAAAAACCTTCAAACAACGACAATCTATGAATTAGAGACCTTCAAACAACAACAATCTATGAGTTAAAAACCTTCAAACAAAGACAGGTATGAAGTAGAACCTTCAAACAACGACAGGTATGAAGTAGGACCTTCAAACAACGACAGGTATGAAGTAGAACCTTTAAACAACCGCATGTATGAAGTAGAACCTTCAAATAATCTGTTGAGTCGAGAAGAAATGCCTTTAGAAAAGAACTTCATGAAACAGAATTAAACAACAAAGAAACATACCTGCAATTCCGCAAAAGCAACAACAAAGAAACAAACTTGCGATGCTGCAAAAACAAATCGAAGAGTGTATTGAGAATGTTAAAGTCTATGGCGTGTCTCGCATTTCACGAACAAATCAAATCTGCGCTCTATGACATGTTGTGTACCGGGTATTTTTACGATCATTTAATTAAAGTCATTGACCTTATTTCTTAACAATTAAGGAGAATTTAAAATCAATTGGCAAATGTATTACTACTGAATGGTCGATACATATGAATAAAAAAGATATAACTAACTTTCATTCTACAAGTCTTAAGATTAAAGGAAAGTGACGTAGTTAACAAGGCTGACCAATTCTAGTTGTGACCTATATATTTTGCCATATGCAGAACAGACAAAACCGTTAGTTCTCCTTAGAAAAAAATAATTGTAAACAAGACGTTTTCTTTGATTTTCATCACGTGTTTACTGTAGCGTCGCCCCACTACCTCAAGTCATTAGGCCCACATCATTTCCTGTACAGAAATTGTTTCGTTAACAGAACCAAACTGCTTTTTTATTTTCAGCAATATTTTTATTTTATATCCTTTCAGCTTCAAACTCTTTTCACTTTGTTAACCCTCTCCCCCCCTCCACCCCCACCCCCCACCAAACTAACTCCTTAGCTCTTTCCTTCTTCAAGAAGATCTTAATCACGTTGCTAGAATTAGCTTTCTTACTCTTCCCCCGTTGTGCAATTAACCTTTACATAACATAAACAAGTAAAATAATTTCTCTAACGATTCTCAAAGTTTTTTTTCTTATCTGTCTAATCTGCCACGGGAAGTAATCGGAGTGTTGTTAAAATATATTTGAAAAAGATTTTCGTGGTTGTACCCCTTGCCTAAGCAGATAGAAACACAAATCAGCACTGAAAATAGACGGGTCAATACTGGACTAGTTGTTACACAGTCCCACGTAGACAGCTTGACGATTTGGTTCTGGAAACTTATGTTTATAGAAAATTATTTTTGACATCTACAATCCAGGGAGTATTAGAATAAAAAGTTAAACAATCTTAGAGAAAGTTTACATTGACCGAATACTTGAGTTGATGGCATCGTCATGTCTGATCTGCTAGTTGGAATGTTTTGAAATCTGGGAATAAGAAAAACAACAATTTAGTAAAAGTTTACATGAGATTTGGATCTATTTCAGGAAAGAATACTGCAAAATAACGTAGCAATAATATACAAGAAACTGAAATATAACATACAAAAACAAAATCTAATAAAATTCTCAGAAAGACACAAAGATAAAGGCACATACCTCGTTCCATATGCAAGGACAAATTTGTACCAATACTCCTTCTTCCCTAGTGCTATTAGAGCATGGAATGGGTTGCCTGAGCTAGCCAGGAAAACAAATGACTTGACAGAATTTAAGTCATTGGTTAATATGCATGACTAAATGCATGACGCGTTGGACGTAATCATCTTCTTTTTGAAGTAACGTCTGTATTATATAAGATAAGATAAGACACAAAGATAAAGACACATTTCTTATTCCATACTGCATACGCTATAACAAATTCCTACAAGTACTCCTTCTTCCCTGGTGCTATTAGAGTATGGAATGGGCTACCTCAATCACCACTAAAATCAATGACAGCAGACTTTAAGTCTCTTAGTAACATAGACGACTAAATTTACAAGTACAAATGTATTTCATACTAATCTGTATGATTTTAAAAACGTTTGTAACCTCAGTTCATTTTATCAATGCTGATACATGTACATGGTAGCAACAGATTTCAAATAATAACGCAACTAATCATAATACCCAGAAAGACAAAAGGAAAGAGGCACATTTCTTATTCCGTATGTTAGAACAAATTCCTACAAGTGCTCCTTCTTCCCTAGTGTCATTAGAGAATGGTTGCCTGAATCAGCCAGGAAAATCAACGACTTCGCAGAATTTGGTCATTGGTTAATATGCATGACTAAATGCATGACGCATTGGACGTAATCATCTTCTTTTTTTGAAGTAACGTCTATAATATATAAGCTAAACAATATGTTGGACTATAAAGAAATGGATTTTAAAAGTAAAACAACTCTTCCATTGAATCGTTATCTAGCAATACATTCAGTCAGTGTCACGTGTGAGGGAATGTTGAGTTTTATGTCGTTTCTCTCCCCACTAGTTGGTCATCACCATTCAAAAACTTTCCCTTTTTTTTTTTTTACAACATTGCTATTTGTTGTTGTTTTTTTTTCTCAGTTAACTTCAGATTTTTGTGTCTGTGACGTATTTACGACTTGTGGAACTCGGTTAGTAGTCTCGTTCAATAACTTGTCGTCAAGCCTAAATCTTCCTCTTGCCTGCATCTCGCACCAGATCTCGCGCCAACTCCCCCAAGCAGTCTGTGACGTCACGTGTCGCGTTCTCCTAAAAAAAAACAAAAAACATTGAGTTTTCTGGGAACTAGATCTAAGACGTTTGTTATAATCCTGTCTCTATACCATTTTTTTTTTCTGAGCCGTGAATTTCATGAAACTCTTATAAATAAGTTTATTCTGAATGAAACTTTCTCCCCCTTTGTGGCTCAGAAACGTTAGCGTCTTGAAATCAAATGAAATAAGAACTGTATTATAATACTTTTTTTTCCCTTAGCCAAAAGGTCTCCCAGGAGTCACACAGTTTTCTAGATCGATAACTAAGTTCAGTTTTACTTCATTTACTTTATTTCATAATCTTCTGTCTATACTGCCCTAACCCACCAATACTGCAGGCAGTTCGCAATCACATACTGCTTCCACATTCATGAAACTTTCAAACATTGAGTTTTAGTTTTTTGATCCACTTCAGAAACTAATATCTCAACAACCCACTATAATCATCTTTTGACATCAACAACCTAGTATAATCATCTTGTGAGCTTGCGCTCCCAGAGCTATATTTTTATGTATTCTATTTTTTATAGGCTAGTGCCAAATTTATTATTTGTACTTCCGCTTTTTGTGCAGGTTAGGGTGGGGTGTATAAAAAGTGATGTACTACATGCTGTCTTAAAACAGTTCAGTGTACAGTTGACCACTAGTCAGTATAGTGTGACAGCCGAAGATCTTTGTGGTCTGTCGTGTAATTATTTTATATTTCTGTACCTGGGACGGCCTGTAAGTTTGTAACTATTGTATATTTTCTTTTACTAGATCTATGGCACACTGTATATAAATATATATATTTTAATTTAGTTTTATTTTCTAGTTGGCAGTTTATGTTTTGAACATGTTAATTTAAACATGGCGGCGTCTATCAGTCCTGCTTTGAGTTTTCTAGACCTAATAGAATATATATGATTTTATGTATTGCAGGCTATTATTACTGCTGAATGTAACTACTGTTTTAACTGCTGATTATAACTGCTATTACTCTGCTGTAACTCTTGCTGTAGATCCAGAATCTGTTATTTTGTTTTTTGTAGTGTAGCCTTAGTGGCTTAGTAAACTTAGTTATAAGTTATAGTCTGTTTCTGTTCTTAGGGAATGCTAATAGTAAGGTACTAAGACTAAGGTGATCTTGTTTTGGTTATAGTTATGGGTTGGTTGTAGTAGTAGAATTTTTTAGATCTAGACTAGTTTATTGTAGTGTGTTTGTGTAGATCTAGGTCTAGTGTGGTAGTTGTAGTTCTCTTTATAAGTTAGAAAGTTGTTTTGATCAGTTTGTGTTAGATAGTTGGTTTGGTTAGTTTGTTGGTGTTTGTAGTGGCGTAGATTTAGAGGGTTTTAGTTAGTTGTAGTGGTTAGTGTATATATTATATTTATTATTGATTTATTGTTTTGTATGTTAATAAAGTTTCATTTTGTTTATTTATCCTAAACTAAAGTTTCGTTATCTTGCTTTCATTTAGTTTAGGTTAGTATGTCTGGTTACTTAGGTGACTCTAGCCCCTTGGTCGTAGACTGAGGTGTCACAGATTGAGCCCACCCAGTAGCGCTTACATCTGCCTACTGTTGGTAAATTTTAATGTTGAGCAGCAGATAATAGGTATCTCTCACTCATCGCCTCCTGACCTGCTCACAATCTTTTGACATCAACAACCCAGTATAATCATCTTTTGACATCAACAACCCAGTATAATCATCTTTTGACATCAACAACCTAGTATAATCCTCTTTTGACATTAACAACCTAGTATAATCATCTTTTGACATCAACAACCTAGTATAATCATCTTTTGGCATCAACAACCCAGTATAATCATCTTTTGACATTAACAACCCAGTATAATCATATTTTGACATCAACAACTCAGTACTTGATTGGAATCCTCAAGAAAAGAGGAAAGTTAGCAGGCCCAAGCAAACCTGGAAGAGGTCAGTCATCAGGGTGCGGATACTGGAATGAGATAGGTGCAGATAAAGAAAGCTGCTCAGAACCGAGTTCGGTGGAAAGGTGTGGTTGTGGCCACATGGTCCCCTAGGAGTTCACAGGATTAAAACTAATGACACTTCGGATTCGGAGTGATAAAAGAAAGAGCGTGCTACTTTCCTTGTCACAGACTGCAAACGAGTTCTCAAAAGATAGAAAAAAAAAGAACATTTGAAATTTGTTTTTGTTTGAAGCCCAGGCCTTGAGTCAGGACTCGCTGAATTGATGCGACATTTATGCTAAGAGCTTCTTGGATATTTTGCCCCCGAACAATCTCCTGAAGCACTGCCTCCATAGCTGCCTGTGTGGTACAATGAGGTTTGGGCAGTTCATCATGAGGTGAGCCAGCAGTGTGTCCCACTCAACTTCGAAATGGTGACGAAAGCTGCTCAGAATGGAGTTCGGTGGAGGAGTTACATTTTCTAACTCTGTTCAAAGCTCAACGCTAGTTGGAGCTTGTTGATCGTAGTAGGGACTACTCTAACTTCACAGGCAGAACTTGTTACCAAGCTTATATCAGCTCTATCTGTCTGTCTGTCTGTCAAAATGTTTGTACACGTTATTCCTCCAACACCCTATCTCGGATTAGGCCTAAGCTGAAATTTCGCACAATTATTTCTTTTACTTTACAACACAAGAATCAATAAAAAAAAATCAATTAGTTAATTAACTATTTGAAATTAATTATTTTGTTTGGTATCTTAAACAAGGCAAAAATATCGTACTCAACAGATGTGGTATAAGTTGAATTAGTCCCATTGAGGACTCTTGAGTACTTTTTGAACTTTCTGAAATGCATTAAAAAAATTATCATGTAAACATTCACCAAATAACTCTTTCTCTCCCCCCCCCCCTTTCTTTTTTAAAAACTAGTCCAGACAAGTGATAGGATTATAGCGCATTGAGAAAGCTAAAGGTAAAGAAAACATTAAAAAAAATATTTCTAATCGCACAGATTTATTATGCCAAGGTTAATCATGAGTGTTTATGCCAGACTAATTGATACAATTACAATGAATAAAAGCTTATTTTGTTTTGTTTTGTTTTTGGTTTCCAAGCTATCCGAAAGCAAGAAAACTAGCTTTGATTGAGTAACGCCGGGAGAGTGCTTGGAAAGGTCCTCCATGAAACCACTTGTTGACTCTAGGAAACTCTCGTTCACCTGTATATATGAAAGTTCAATAACTCGACTAGAAGACCTACTGGATCTAGTTGATTACCTCCCTTGTAGCTGTAATTTTCTAATTTTTGTTAATAGTAGTTCAATTGTTGCCTTTTTTTTTATTGGATGGGGTTTTAACTTCAAAGGCCTTCTTGACTACGTACATGGAATTCTTGTATCTGTAGTTTTGCTTTACTTTAAAAAAAATAACGCAAAACTACAGTGACCATATTTTTCCTCATTGTTATATCGGGGTGGAGGGGAGGTGAACACATGCTTTCTACTGACAAAGAAAAAAAAATTGACTGCATTAACCACTTATTTCTTTTCAGGTTTCGGAGAAATGAAAAATAGGCCCCAACTTATATCAACTGACCAACATAAACCAACTTATACTAACTGACCAAATGACCATTTTATACCAACTGACCAAGTTATAAAAATGACCAATGTATACCAACTAATCAAGTAAATCAACCTGTACCAGCTGATCCACTGACCGACCTATCCGAACTGACCAATAAACTGACCGCTAAAGACATCATGCTGCATGAGATATCTTGCGTTGAGCTCATTTAAGAATTTGTCCAACTTATGTTACCTTCTATCAATCTGTTTCATCCATCACTCCTTCATTCGCTCTTGGACATTATTCCTAGAGTAAATAGTACCGCAGGTCAGCACGTGCAGTTGATCCCTTTTGGGTCACGTGTTAGTTCGACTCTTGACCGTCGTCTGTATTTCCTTACTACCCACCCCTCCCCTCTCCCTCCTCTTGACTTTCCTTCTGGCCGAGTGCCTCGTCCCCTGTCTGTCCAACATCCTCCAAAACTCAATCTTTCATGACTGCAAAGTACACACAGGGCGGAGTCGAAATGGAGGCAATTTACTGGGGAGCTATTTTTGTTATGTCGCATTTAAACAGAAAGCGGACTACATGTTAGAGGAGCAAATGCTAGAGGAGACACAGGAGTACATGTTAAAGGAGTATATGTTAGATGAGTACACGTTAGAGGAGTATATGTTAGATGAGTACATGTTAGAGGAGTACATGCTAGAGGAGTACATGTTAGAAGAGTACATGTTTGAGGAGTACATGTTAGAGGAGACAGGAGTACATGTTAAAGGAGTTTATGCTAGAGGAGTACATGTTAGAAGAGTACATGTTAGAGGATTACATGCTTGAAGAGTACACGCTAGAAGAGTACATGCTAGTATATTTATCAGATTGTGAAACTGACAGTATTTAGTTCTTTCTCCATGACTGAATCACTAGCTCTTTCTCCCTGACTGAATCACTAGCTCTTACTCTCTGAATTACTAGCTCTTTCCCTCTGACTGAATCACTAGCTCTTTCTATCTGACTGAATCACTAATTCTTTCTCTTTAACTGAATCACTTGCTCTTTCTCTCTGACTGAATCACTAGCTCTTTCTCTCTGACTGAATAACTGGCTCTTTCTCTCGGAAACACTAGCTCTTTCTCTCTAACTGAATCACTCGCTCTTACTCTCTGAATCACTCACTCTTTCTCTTTGAATCACTCGCTCTTACTCTCTGAATCACTCACTCTTTTTCTTTGACTGAATCACTCGCTCTTACTCTCTGAATCACTCGCTCTTTCTCTTTGACTGAATCACTCGCTCTTACTCCCTGAATCACTCACTCTTTCTCTTTGACAATTACTTTCTCTTGTCTCTCCTTCCCTTACCTAAATGGTGTAAGAGATATTTTTAAATGTGAACTTAAAAACTGTCTGAGAAAACGTTCATGGAAATACTTTTTTTTATTTTACATCAAGATTGAGATTTTAAGCTTTAAAAGTAGACAAAAAAACAACAAAAAAAACTCGTTGCTCTTACTTTTAATAGCTTTTTTTTCCCCTTTTCTTTCTGCAGAAAAAAAAATTATATTCTCGAACTCATGGGTTCTACATATGTTTTTTAGATATCCCATGAACTTGCAGCGACAAGACAGTACTTTCCATAAAGAGAACAATCACAATGAAATATCTGATATGTTCCTGCAATAATAACTACTGCAGAGCATCACCAAATAGGGAGACACGCCACAATGAAGACCACTGCAAAAAAAAGATTGCATTTCATTAAGTCACTCCATAATTAGAACCGCTGCCATCGGAATATACGAGCCTTTCTTCCTGCCTTCATAATTGACGCATGGTTACTCCCCCTCACGAACTCTGAGCATGGCGGGGCATTCACACAAGAACATTAAGGAAATCGTTTCGAATGCTTTCTCTTCACAACTTCTTGCCTCCCATAAATTGTGCAAATATTTTTTTTAATAGAAGAAAATGCTTTGTGTACATTAAAACATTTACTGTCTATGACACACACTGTGTCTATGCCGTCACAAACAAATACAACTCAGGGTACGGTGTGGGTATTACAGAGATCCTTTTATGTCTGAAGAAAGGTAGATTTTGTTTCAGAGGTTTTTGTTTTCGGAAGCAAGCGCAATCAACCTTTCGCAAAAAAAAGGTCAAGACATATGGTGAAAGAAAGTTCGTCTCAAAATTCTATACACATGGCCAAATATAGCCTATTTTTTTGTATTGGTAACAAAAACCATCGGAAAATTAAAAGTTATTAGTAAAATAGTTTTATTAAATGTGAATTTCTTGACTTGCACTTAACAAAGGAATTTGTGTCTAAGGAAACCATTTTCCTAATGCTATCTAGATATGCATGTATAGTAACACTAAATGAAAAAATATTACATGTGAAGACAAATATACCTTGTTGTGTATGAGCTCGACAAATAAATTTGACTAAAAGCTTCCAATCTTCTTTTGTATACAAAATAAGCTCAATTTTTACTAAATACCGACTTGAAATATCGGTGTAGTAATATACAAAATACAATTTTACTTACGTGACTTATATTTTTTTTAAAATTATCTCTTAACTCATTCAAACCAACTTGTTATTGGCATTCGGTATTTACTTCCCCTATCAGCTCCGGCCTTTCTCATTCAAACAGCGCATATGCAATGCAACCTTCTAAAAATAGCAACAAAAAATATTTTTGTCGTAGTACTTGTAGTACATCAGAAAACACACAGACACGCGCGCGCAGATACTCTCGGGTTAGGCCCATCCCATTGACGCTTCTTTTCCGGCCATTAGATCTTTGGGTACCAGAAAATATTGCAGCAATCGATTACGAAATCATGCAATGAAAAGATAAATTATCAAAACTTGTTTCCTCTCATACAGGTCACGTGGTACAAAGATATCGATCTCAGTTATCATACGAAATATACGATTCCCCTCTCTTTTAACTGAGAGAAAGAAATATTAGACTAATTTTAAGATCTTTGTTATTTATGTTTTCATTTACAAAGTTAAGACTTATTATGCAATCACGTTATATAGTATTGAAATACTATTCATTATAAACTGTTTCACCTTCACCCATCTGGGCCATTCTTTGACGTCTCTTCTTCTTTTTCCTGGTACTGTTCCATGAAGGAAGGTATTTCCGAAACCTGAGGACCTTGTGATATGGCCGTAGAGTTAAAGTTTGCGTTTTTCGACAGTAGTTAGCAGGACATCGTGGAATCGCTGTATTAATCCTGTTTCTAGTCTCTTCATTTGTGTAGCATCTCAATTCCATTACTCGAATCGTCCATTCGATGGACAAACTTTGTAAACACATTAATACATAAACACACTTTAAAGAAGTTTTTTTTACATTCGAAAGTATTTCAACCTATTACAAACTAACGAATACGCACACAATACTAAGTGAGCATTTTCTTAAAAAGTAAATTTTATAATGCATACAAGAACCAGTATATTAGAATTAGTAAGTTACCTTTATTTGTATTTCAGTGTAAAGGGGATATCTATGCCAATGAAGCATAAATGTAGATGAAACATCAATAAATATGTACTCAGGGTCGGACTTAAGTATGCGGAGACCACAGGGCAGAATTTTTGTGGAGGTCCTACATTTTTTTTTTTCAGCTTTAATGAAAATCCACTAATTAATAAAAACTACTTATATCCGAAAACATTGCCATATTATAAAAGGAAAAGAAAACTTATACAATTTAATATGCTTATGTAAATTTTCCTTCATTAAAAAAATATTTATAAGTAACACAAATTTGACATTTTTACGGTTTTGCGATGTAATAAATCCAAAGTATATCCCGAGCACATTATAAGGAAACACTTTGGAACAACTAAAATGTGGCCTACTTTAAGGGTTTGGGTAAAAACATGAAAAAAAACAAAAAAAAAACGTAAAGTTGCTGACCCGTCGAAATATGGGGGGGGGGGGGGGTGGGGGGTGATCTCTTGTGAATTCCCCTGCCCTCCCTTAAATCAAGTCCTGGATGCATTTTATAATCAAGTCATTACAAATTATTACAAGCATTTAAAATAACATGTTTGTAGTTTGCGTGGAAATTGAATGTTAGGAAGTAAACTTGTAGTTTTTTTTTGGTCAAAGCTCTAGATGAAGGTACGCATAAGAACAGCTTGCTTGACTTTGACGAGAGGCATCCTTCTGTTTTAGTGTTTCATATTTAATATTTTCTTCAATTTTAAAACTAAGACACATACATTTTTCTGTTACTGACAAGTGTTAAGAATGGGATGTTTCCTGATAATGACAAGCACTAAGAATACGATATTTCCTGATAAAGACAATTACTATGATGTGTCAGCAGATAGAAATAAAAAACACTGACGATATGTGTCAGAAGAAAGAAGTCAAAACCCTGACGAGATGTGTCAGCAGAAAGAAGTCAAAACCCTGACGATATGTGTCAGCAGAAAGAAGTCAAAACACTGACTAGATGTGTCAGCAAAAAGAAGTCAAAACACTGACGAGATGTGTTGAATCCGTGTAACCGTAGAACAGCAGAGAGAGAGAAAAAAAAATCCTCGCCATATCAATGTCATCACAGTCAACTATCTCTCCGTAATCCTGCTTTGAAATCACGTGACGATGGTACACTGAACATAGCGTGAAGACAATCCAAGGAAAATAACTCTTGTGTTAGCAGACGTAGCCGCGAGGTGCGCATGTTTCAGACAGCATCCGCTTTTGAGAATGATAATTGAAATATTGATCTACGAAGCCCAGAAATAGAATTTTTACAATAATAATAGACATTACAATTATAAACTCGTAGGATACGAAATGCAGGGTAAGCCGGGAAGGTAATAGCTCTGGAAAAATGGTTATTGTTTCTTTCGTTTATCTTATGTGAATAGGAGAAAAAAACTTTTTCTACCAAATCAGCAGTCGAAAACTGGTCTATATGGTTTGACGAGTGTTTGTAGTTTAAAATATTACTAAAAAAAAGTACAAACCATCAATTAAAAGTAATTATAGTAATTGGCGTTGTTGGAACGCGGTAATGTAAAGGTTGTAGTTTTAGTTCAACAAACCAATTTTGAGTTACCAACACAGTCAGATGAAGAGGGAAATCTGCTGAGGGAAGCAAGGGGGCATGACCATTAAATCACAATTATTTACTTATCATTCCTTCCCCTACTTTGTTAGACTTAAAAAGGAAAACAAATATCTTGTGATTGTTTAATAATGTATATGAATAAACGTTAATTACCTTATGGTGAATAATCACTTTGTTTGGTATGTCGAACAAGGGAAATAAATTGTACTTGACTTAAGTGGTGGTATAAGCTGAATTAGTCCACTTTATAGGTCGACGTCTGAGGCTTAGTAAACACAAACATTAAATAGAAAAATAAATAACTATAAATTTTCCCTGTTCATAAGCTTATCGCTAGCAAAGTGGTTAGTGTTGGCTTGAGAGCCCAAGAGTTCGAATTCAGGTCGTTTCACTTCTCTTTTTAGATCTAAACAAATACATTTAAAAAGAGATCACCCTGATACCCCAACACCTTTTCAACTGGTCCAGACAAGTGACAGTAACATAACGTATTGAGAAAGCTATAAGCATGAAATTATGCTAAACAAAAACAATAGATAAAAATATTTCTAATCGCGCAGATTTATTATTCTTAATAAATTTAATCACACGACTGATCCAAACTAACTGATAACTTAATATAAGCTTTGTTTTGAATATAAAGTTGTTTTGTTTTGACTTTTTTTTTATAGTGCTTGTTTTTTGTTGATTCTTGTGTTGTTAGACACAGAGAGAGTTGATATAAGCTTTGTAAAAACATTTTTGATACTTTTGTTACTCTTTACAAGTAGTTAAAAACTTTTATTCAGATTTCTAAAAGTAAATCCTGCGCTGATGGTATCAGTAAATAAGTGCCAAGCATGTGTGAATAAACGCATGCTGTCACACACACAGACACACTGTAAAACCTCTCCAGCGTGTACATACACTAGACTCTCTAAAGCAGAAGCTAGTGTTGAATGTTGATAACGATTCCAAGGCAATAGTTGGCTATAAAATCAATGCTCAGAACTGTCACACGTTTGAAGTCGTGTCTGCAGCCATCGACGTCACGCGGTGCCGCAACACAAGAGGCCCTGTCGAACTAAAGAGTTTAACAAACAACTGATAATTTAGCTCAGTTGACTTAGCTCATTGGCTGTTCCAGATATAGGACAGATTTGACCTGTTTCCTGTTGTATTTACCTCCCACATTCCGCTCTCCATCCCCCCGCCGTGGTCCATTGCCGCATCTCACTGGCGTTACACCCCCTCTTCTACCCCCCCCCCCCCCCCCCCCACCTTTTTCCATCTTGTATAAGTTAATACATACACACACACAAAATTCCTCTTGAGAACAATCATTGTTTAAAGCTGTAGCATTTGAGAGGCAGGCGTAGGGGAGGGTATTCATTGACGTAAAGAGATAATAAGAGTTCAGGTCCTTGGATTTTCTTTTTCTGTTTAATTTTTTCTTTTAAATTTGTACTTTAACATACTTTCCACCGCCGTGAGGTATTTATATTTTAAGTTCAATTTAACTCACCAGCAAGACTGGTAAGGTGTCTCTGTCTTAGCGTATAAATAGAACCCTCTAACAAGACAGGAGTCTTATTCATTGGACAAGAGAACTATAAGTTGAGAATCCTAGCAACCTGTTTCAATTTCAATTAAAACTAAGATATTGTTTTCGCTCACCGACATATAAGTGTGGTATGCATATGGGCGTGTTTAAGGCATACAGTTACACTTCTAAGACAGTTCAACGTCGGAGACTTTGGACTTGACTTCAGAAATGAAGATTACTTCCTAACCCTAGACTCCTGCAGAACGGCAGGGACGGTGGCGGGCAGGGTTCGATCCCGGGACAGTTATGACGACAGTCTTGAGTGCACACCACACGAGAAGACAGCTATCGTGCTATATCCGACTTTCTACCATAACACCAATCCTTGCTACATTTGAAGTACAACATCAGCCTCTATTATCAGCCTCTATTATCTTGAGTAGGATCCATTCTTGGTGACAAACATAAGAGATGCATTATTACTTAGAAAACCAAATCTAAAAAAAAAGGCATTAGCATTTAGACGATACATACTTATTGACTGAAATAGACATCACCTCCTATGGAAGCCTTAGGTAATGTTTACAAAATTCCTTGGCCGAAGAGTGAAAAAAAAACAAAAAACTTAACCACCACAGACAACAGCTTTGTCAGCGAAAATCGGGGCTATTATGTAGGTCGCATCTAGCAATTCTAAGCCACGTGAAATTCTGCACTCTTTTATCATCTTCGGACTTTGAGACAAGACTTGCCTAACTTAAAGACAAGATTTGCCTAACTTAAAGACAAGACTTGCATAACTTAAAAGACAAGACTTGCATTATGTGAATTTTACGAGAATTGAATTGTTGAATTGGGCACCGCGCAGGATTGTTGAGGAAGAGAGCAACGTTCTTCTGTAAGCTGTGGACTCTTTAGCGAGATGGTTTATTAGCAAGATTGTCTTTAAACGAGATGGTATTTTAGCGAGATTGTTTATTAGCAAGATTGTCTTTAAACGAGATAGTATTTTAGAGAGATGTTTTATTAGCAAGATTGTCTTTAAACGAGATAGTATTTTAGCGAGATGGTCTTTTAGCAATTATTCTTGTGTTTCGAGTACATGTTAAGGTAGACAATGACTTTATAGAACAGAATGAAAAAGAATAGACGAATAAATAGACGAATAAATAGGTCTAATAATCAACAACAACAATAACGTTGTTTTTTTAATCAAATAGGCCAAAATTCAACGATGTTAAGAACCGGCTACGCCCCTGCATTAATACACGTGATGAAACAAAATAGCAACCTCACTAGGAAAACCAACTTAGATTCCTTTCTAAAAACAATACACATGTAGCAGGACATTGACGCTTGGGAGATTCATTTAATATTCACCCCACTTTTTCCCTTGTATTGTTCAGTGACTTTCTAACTAGCTACTTTTTAACAATTTGAAATAATACCAGTGCTTAGTCAACATCGGCAGCGCTATTAATAGAAGCAGCTTAACCGAACACAATTAAAATATTCAATCCGTCATTAGCAACGTTATAAAAACTACTAAAAATACTATTGATTTCAATTGGAAACAAAAAGTTTCTCAACTTGTGGTCTGCTTAAACCTTTGAATACTTGACGCAGAGGTAAAATGGTGTAAAATACAATGAATATTAAAGCAGTATTTTTAATGTTTGAGGATTCCAGAATTCCACTTAGGGAAATGTATTTGTGAAGTCAATATTTTTTTATGCTGATTGAAGAAGATCGATTTTTTTTTACTTCTGAGCTATAATTTTTATTTTTTTTTGGAGGGAAGGGGGCCAGGGGCGAACTGGGTGTCAAAATCGGCCCGGGCATTTCTATACAATGAGGCCCATAAATTATATGCCACATGGACGTAGCCAGGGGGGGGGGTTGGGGGTTGAAACCCCCCCTTCCGAAATGAAATCTCCCCTACGGGGGGGGGGGGGGGGATCGGAATTCAGTAATTGATTTTTTGCTTTGATTTTGTTTATTTTGGGTGACATTTTAATACTATATCATCACTTGCCTCAGCGCAGCCAAGGGGTTTGGAGTTTAAAACCCCCTACCGGGGGGGGGGGGTAAGTTTATAAACCCTATCAGGGGGTTTTGAGTTTAAAACCCCTACCTGGGGGTTTTGAGTTTCAAACCCCCTACCAAGGATTTTTGCAGTTAAATCCCTCTCTTCTAAAAACAAAACAAAAAAAAAAAGCAAACGACAATCCCCAACTTCCAAGAGCCACAGTGTCAGGAAGATTTTGATTTTATAACCTCCCTATTTATTATTAAAAAAAAAAATATTACAGACTAAAAATTCTATGAGGGTTTTGAGTTTACCCCCCCCCCCCCCTCTTCAGTAGTGTTTGAAGCTAAAAAATGTCTTTTCAGTATAAAAAAAACAAATTACGCACTCAAAATGTTATGCGCATAGAATGGGTTTCGACTCAGTTTTGAGTTTAAACCCCTAATCAGCGGGGTTTGAAGCTAAAAATGTTTCTTCATTATGAAAAAAAAAGTAAATTATGCACTTAAAATGTTATGAGCGTTTAAACCCCTTTCAGCGGGGTTTGAAGGTAAAAAAAATACCTCTTTAATATTAATTACAAAGCAAATTATACACTCAAAATTCTATGAGTGTAGTCAAAGGGGTTTTGAGTTTAAACTCCCTCCAGTGAAGTTTTAAGCTACAAAAATAACTCTTCAATATAAAACAAAAAGCAAATTACGCACTCAAAATGCTATGAGAGTTGCCAAAAGGGGTTTAGAGTTTAAACCCAGTTTCAGCAGGGTTTGATGCTAAAAAAAAATACCTCTTTAATATAAAAAAGCAAATTACACACTAAAATTATTTGAGCGTAGCCAAGCCAATTTGGGGTTTTGAGTTTAAACCCCTCTCCTACAGATGGCTTTTTTAAAAGTTTGAAACCCCTCCAGATGGTTTTTGAGTTGAAAATCCCACTACAGAGAGTTTTGAGGTGGAAAACCCCAATCTTCAATATTATTGTAAAGCAAACTACAGTTACCAAATGCTAAGACCGTAGCTAAATGGGGTTTTGAATAAAAAAAAAAAACAACTACAGAGATTTTTAGTTTAAAATCCGCAACAGATGATTTTGACGATAAAACTTTTCTTTTCGATATAAAATCTAAAGCAAACTACAACACCTAATTCCAAAGCGTATTCAAGAGAGGTTACACATTTCTACCAGTGGCGGGGCTCCATTAATAAAGTGCATTGAACAGTCATCTGCCGAAATTGAAAAACACTAAATGTGGCTCAACAAAGATGGCTAAAACAGATTTTAGGAGTCAGTTATAGAGATCGGGTGTAAATCAAGGAAATCCTATGCCGAATAGGGAGTCGACATCTTAGTAAGGTTGTGACAAAGCCTCGCATTAGGTTTGCGGACATGTTTTCCGACAAAATGAATTACGCATACTAAGGGTTGCGATGATAACTTAATTAGTACAACTTGGCGCCAGTAAGGCAGTAAGGATAGCATTTTAGGTTTTTTTCCGCGCGGAGGGGGACGGGGGAGGGGGGTGGGTAGAAAAAAATCCTGGCAAACAAATTTCAACCTAACATTAATAAAATGGTATCCCAGAAAAGATGTCAAGCAGCAGGACAAAGAAAATAATGCGTAATCAAAGTATTTTTTAATTAGTCAATAGTACTACAAATTTAACTAAGGGACAGGTATGCCATTATTATTGCATTCTATTGCATTATTTCTAATTTACAAAAAAAAAACTAGTAGGCTGTTTAGCAACTGATTTTTTTTTGCTGCGGCCCTTCAGGTCGTAGTAAGTTTTCTATGTGGCCCATGCACCTTCATGAGTTTGACATGCCTGCTCTAAAGCATTATGTAAAGTTTAATAATGTATCGATAGTATTTTGCTTTATGAATAATTTATTGGATAATTTTGAAACTATCCAATAAGGACTATTACTAAAGGAATAAATTTTAACACTTGGAATGGTGAATCTCTTGTTACTTACAAAATCCTGCTATCTTATACATTAACATATACATGTACTTGACCTTCACATTCAAGGTATTCAAAGCTGGTTCGGTCATATTGTTTGACACGACAAAAGTGATACAAAGTAAAACTAGACCATAGACGTCAATCAAAGAATCCATGTTTCTCTTGATTTCTGTTCAGGATAGCTTCTAATTGGCAAGAGTGAAGACATTAAGTTACGCTTACCGGGCGGCTAACCATTAAAAAAAATAGGTAACCACAATCTATTACAGTTTTTTAGTTATTTTTTAATTACAAATTAGTATGAAAGGTAAAAAAATAAAAAAAAAACTTTATGTAAGAAAAACTCCACATCAGAGAATCGAACTCTATACCTGTGGTATTATTATAATTATAGCTTTTATATAGCGCTACTTTCATGCTTATAGCATGCTCAAAGCGCATTTGGTCCAATCTCATCTGTGGACCAGTGGGGGTATCTAGGAGTTGGTTTTCCGTGCTGCCTTTAGGCGCTCAGTAAACACAACTCTGCCCGAGTCGGCTATAGAACTCTATAAGTCTTTTAATAAGAAAATTGTGCATTTTATTTGATAATAAATTCTTTTTTTTTTACAGTGAATAGTTTAAATTGCATAAAGATTACTAAAATGCTTTTTAAATCAATCATAAATAACTCTTCAATATAAAACAAAAAGCAAATTACGCACTCAAAATGCTATGAGAGTTGCCAAAAGGGGTTTTGAGTTTAAACCCAGTTTCAGCTAAAAAAAATACCTCTTTAATATAAAAAAGCAAATTACACACTAAAATTATTTGAGCGTAGCCAAGCCAATTGGGGGTTTTGAGTTTAAACCCCTCTCCTACAGATGGCTTTTTTAAAAGTTTGAAACCCCTCCAGATGTATTTATTGTAACACTATTTAGATTTCTGGAATGTAGCAAATTTCTATGGTAAACCAATATTATATATACGTACTCTGGATTAAATTTATTTCTGAAAGATAAATTTACAATTCCAATTTTTAATTCAGCATTTTATAAATATTGTTTAAAATGTTAAACTTTATCTGAATGAAAACGTTTGATATGTTTTAAAATATTATTAGTAAAAAGAATGGCGTTTAATGCCGACACATAGAGGCACAGTCCTTGTTCCATATGCTGGAACAAATTTGTACAAATGCTCCTTCTTCCCTTGTGCTATTAGAGCATGGAATTGGTTGCCTGAGCTAGCCAGGAAAACCTGTGACATGCTCCAATTTGATTCCCATTTCTGTAATTCATCCAATTCTCTTTGTAAAATTTCTGTATCTTGTGTTGTTTTTATTGTTCTATATATTATGCAATCGTCTGCAAATAATCTGACTTTTGTTCCTGAACTAATGCAATTTGGTAAATCGTTTATGTAAATTAAAAATAAAAGTGGACCTAAGACTGTTCCTTGAGGTACACCTGAGTTTATTGTTATTTGGTTTTGATTTAGAGCCATTTATTATTACAGTTTGTTCTCTCCCTATCAGAAAATCTTTAATCCACTGATGCAATGGACTAAATATTTTAATTTTTTAAGCAATCTATGATAATGAACTTTATCAAACGCTTTGGAAAAATCTAGTAAGATAACATGTTTGCTCACTGTTATCTAAACCTTTTGAAAAATCATCAATTAGTCCTATTAGTTGTGTTTCACATGATCTATATTTCCTAAAGTCATGTTGGTGTGGAGTAAGGACATTATGTTTGCCTAAGTGGTATATGATGTTGCTACATATTATGTGTTCTAGGATTTTACATGTGATGCTGGTAAGTGATACTGGACTGTAGTTTCCTGGGTCTGATTTTTCTCCTTTTCTAAATAGAGGGGTGACATTACTTTCTTTCCAGTCCCTTGGTACTCTGCCTTGGTTAAGAGATGCCTGAAAGTATTTTAAACACTGGTGCTAGCTCATTGCTTAGTTCTTTGAGTAATCTAGCTGGAATACAATCAGGTCCAGACGCTTTATTTGGTTTGATGTTAGCTAATAGTTTTTGGATTCCCTTTTCTTGTACTTCTAGATCTCCTATGTTGTCTACTTGGTTCAAATGAAGTAATATGTCTTTGTCTCCTGGGGCTGAAAATGCTCAAGCAAAGTATTTGTTTAGGATGTTAGCTTTAGTTTCATTATCATTATGTGTTAAGTTGTCTTCTCCTTTTAATGGAACTATGCCTGTTGATTCCATTTTCTTAGACTTAATGTATGACCGTAGGTATTTGTTATTATCTTTAGATATTACACTGTTTATGTATTCACTTTGCAGCTGTCTGCTTACTTTTTGGGTTAGGTGTTTAATTGTTATGTACTTTTTATAAACTCTTGCTGCCTTAGTTTTTTTAAATTGTCTATATAGGTTTTCCTTCTTTTTACCTTTGAAGGAATGACTTTTCGTGTTTTTTTTAAATTCCAATTGTACATTCACACAGAGAACTTTATAGGTCTTTTAATACGAAAATTGTGCATTTTATTTGATAATAAACCTTTTTTTTTTACTGTGAATATTTTAAATAGTATAATATTACCAAAATGCTTATTATATCAATCATTATCAAAATTTTAAAAGAAATGTTTGTTTTTTTTTGTATTTATTGTAATAAAATTTAGATTTCAGGAATGTTGCACATTTCTATGATAAACCAATATATGAATATTATGTTTTTCTCTTTGTAAGGACAACTCACGGCCCATTGTAAAACGCACAATATAATTCATATCAATAAAACATTATTTCGACGTTGGTCTATACATATGGAATGCTATGCTATGGCGTTGAGCCTGTTCATTCATAAATGCTGTCACCATAACGTGAACGAATCTCTATTGCTTGCGAGAAAACATTCATCATTTTACTACAATTTATTAAAATTATTTATTTTTTTTTTTTGCACAGGATTCCCAAAATTGTTGCTTTTTATCATATTTATTTTCTGCTCCTTTTTCTATTATTTTGCATTTTTATTCCAATTAACACATTTCTATACTGCTAAAGATAATAATTATCATTTGTGGCTTCGTAGTGAGATCATGTGACAACTCCACCAAGCCAATAAAAATTCGTATGTGACTGGACATGTCATTTATGGGACGTGGCATTCATGTGGCTCTTTCGGTGGCCCTACCGGCCCACTTGGGTACAGGTCCACAGGGCATTTGTCCTGAGGGGGGGGGGCGTGGGTTTAAAATGTTGATGTACGATTTATGTCTCTTGGGTTGCGTAAAAGTTCAAAAGTAGCTTTTTCTGTCGGAGGCAAAGTTACTGTAGAGTGATAGACAGTAGAAGCAGACGTCTGAGTTAGCCTCTTATGTATTTTTCTCCATTGAAATAACGGAAAAGGAACCAGTTGTGTGGCAAATAGATGAATGTCGTAATAAATGACTGCAGCGGTGATGAAGTAGGTGCCTGTATCAATAAATAAACTCTAGATCATAGCAACGTTGGCATGGTTTGCCCCCTACAACAAGTTTTGTTCCGCGAGTATACCTTGAGGTACAAGTAATTTTGCGAGATAAAATGTATTCTTAGAGATTACTATTGCTTTTTAAACAATGTAATACTTTCATAGCTCTATTTAACTGATACTTTTATATATCTGATTTCCTGAGCCTCTAGTTAGTAGACCACCTTTGTTAAAAGATGTATGATTGGTATATATTTCATCATTCAAAATGTTAACAAGTTTATTATGATTACTATTAATATTTTAGAAATGAACTAATATTCATTCTGTTGCACCGCTATGGTCGAATTTCGTTACAGGGAAAAAAAATTCATTGTAGTCCCTTATATATTATCCTCTGAAGACTTATCTGGCAGGCAGTGGCGTCACTAGGGTAGGTTTCACGGTGACAGTTTCACCCAATGTTGTTAGTTCAGGTTTCTCAACCCCCCCCCCCCCCCCCCCACCAAAAAAAAATACTTTACCGAAAAAATTCCTATTAAAAGCTATCGCTATTTTGTTTTTGGTAACATTTTGTGTTATGAGTTAAATAACAATTACACAACTGTAAAATGTGTGTTGACTTTATTTTAATATTTCGTTGCATATGGCTACATTTTTAAATGTCCTAATTATATGATGAGATGACCTTTGTTTGTAGTCCTGTAGAGGAGGAGGCCTTTGAAAAAAATTTAGGTGCTGACTTTAGGTGATTCGTAACACAATGTTAGTGCAAACGGGCTGAATGAGGTATTTGGTTGACCAGTGTTTTTTTTTTATCGGTTGCACATCTCATCTCTGCCTGTGGTCCCTTCTGTGGCATAGGCCACCATCCAGCTTTCTCCAGGCATCTCGGTTCTGGGCGAGTCTCTCGACTGTCCCCACGTCTTACCCATCTGCTTTGCATCTGCTTCCAGATCACGGCGCTATGTATTCCTGGGCGGTCCCCACTTCCTCTTTCCTTGGCGGGTTCTAGGTTAGAGCTTGCCTTGTTATATTGGATGCAGGGTGTGACCTATCCATCTCCAGCGACTCTAAAGAATATCTATTTCAATGAGCTGCTGCTTTGTTCTTATCCACAGTTCCTCATTCGAGATCTTGTCAGGCCAGCGGATCATAAGAATTTTCCTCAGGCAGGTATTGATAAATACCTAGATTTTTTTCATGGTGGTGATGATGGTATTTCAGGTCTCTGCCCCATAAAGTAGTATGGCTTAATAATAATGTTAAACAGCCTGATCTTGGGGGTGGCACTTAATTCCTTGGAAATGAAATACTCTTCAGCTGATGGAAAGTTGCTAGAGCTTTACCAATGTGGGTTCTGTTCCTCCATTGTGGTTTAAAAAACTGCCGAGATAGGTGAAGCTTTCCACCTCTCCCAGCGCCTCACATTGGACTGTAATGGATGTATTGTTGGATGCCTTTATCTTGAACACCTTGCTTTTCCCTCTGTTTATGCTAAGACCCATTCTAGCTGAATTGTCTGCAACGACGCTTAACTTTTCGTGCAGTTGTGTGTGAGAAAGAAGAGCCAGGTCATTTGCAAAGTCAAGGTCGTCTAGCTGTTTCCACAGTGTCCACTGTATGTCGTCCGCTTCTGGTCTGTTGCTGTCTTCATGACCCAATCTATGGCTAGTAGAAACAAGAAGGTTGCATATACCTTTGATTAAATGTCGCTTATAGACTTAGGTAAAAGTTTGATAAACTTGAACGTATAGAATATAATGTTTGCCCTAGTCAGTTGACAGTGGAGGACCAAGAGGAAATCATTGTGGGCCTTTTCACCCGATTCTGCTATGAGTCGTGACACCACAATAAACGGATGTGATTAAAGATATTCTTGTTGATTAGATTATCGGAGAGCGGGTTATGTCAAGGGTCAAACTCTCAAACCTGGCATCTGGGAAAATCCGTCATTGTGGTCCATAGTTTCAAAGTTCTCTTTTTGGGCAATCTGCTAACGTTTAGGCAGAAGGCAGTCAATACTAGCAGTTTGATAATGATTATGGTCATTTGGTACATCGGTATTATTCAGGTTATTTTGTTTCAATGCAGTCCTTCAATTTAACCTTTAATACTTAACTCTCTTTTCAAGAAATATCACTTTAGTTTATAAACTCATTAAAACACATGTGCACATGTAGATCTACGAATACGAAACCCTGGCCAAAGGCCCGCTTGAATATCAAGTAAAAACGAACATTGGATGTAGTTTTGAACTTGGCACTGATAGAAAAGAAAATTAGATTTAAAGGCAATTTGTCAATCACCACCGATCACTTTAGCAGAAACTTCGCCGTACCTTCTTTTTTATCCGGTATTACCATAATCGAATACCAGACCAAACAGCTGGTCGTTATTGTTGAAGTCAAAACGGAAACGACTGGATTCGACCGCTTTGTACCGGTACTTCAAGATATAAAAAAAATCGATTGCAAAGAATCGTAGTTCCGTCTAAGGAGAAAAAAAAAGTCTCTGAAACTGCGCGATTTGTCAAAAGACTTTGAACTTCTTGAAGAGGCTTTATCCATTAGTTGGGCCTGGGAGAGAAAAAAATTTCGGCTCAGCTAAAAGAAAAAGCTTTTTTTTTTAAAAAAATCTGCTACTAGAATAGTTTCTGTTGGTAATTCTCGCCTGGCATTTGTTGAGTCTGCGCCTAACATGTATAAATTAAATATTTCTGAAGTTAACGTGGATTGTGGATATCGATATTAATGTGGATGCGGGTGGTAGATGTGGATGCTTCTGAGGATGTTGGGTGAGGTTGTTTGTGGATATGAGGTGGGCGTAGGATGTTGTTTGGATGTGGGTAATTATGAAGTTGATGTGGATTTGCGAGTGTATGCGGGTTTGGTTATTCATTTGGATGGTGCATGTGGTTCTGGATGTTTAAGTGGATATGAATGATGGATGTGTTTGTGTGGATGATGGATGTGTTTGTGTGGATGTGGATGATGGATGTGTTTGTGTGGATGTGGATGATGGATGTGTTTGTGTGGATGATGGATGTGTTTGTGTGGATGTGGATGATGGATGTGTTTGTGTGGATGTGGATGATGGATGTGTTTGTGTGGATGTGGATGTGTTTGTATGGATGTGGATGATGGATGTGTTTGTGTGGATGTGGATGATGGATGTTTGTATGGATGTGGATGATGGATGTGTTTGTGTGGATGTGGATGATGGATGTGTTTGTGTGGATGTGGATGATGGATGTGTTTGTGTGGATCTGGATAATGGATGTGTTTGTGTGGATATGGATGATGGATTTTTGTATGGATGTGGATGATGGATGTGTTTGTGTGGATGTGAATGATGGATGTGTTTGTGTGGATGTGGATGATGGATGTGTTTGTGTGGATCTGGCTGATGGATGTGGATGATGGATGTGTTTGTGTGGATGTGGAGGCTAATGAGGGTATAACGAAATAAAGTAGTCTCTTAGTCTCTCCCTAGATTTCATTTATTTCTCCAGCTAATTTGTGGTCCACTGTAACCTCAAAGTCCCTGTCTTCAAAGGGAGTTGAACTCAAGATGCCTCGGTTAGGAAGCCATTTGTTACTACCAAGCCACCACGACTCGTATAAAAGATCGATGATGGAAAATGTATTTGAATACAATAACAAAATGAAAACAAAATGTCGATATTAAAACAAGATATCGTAACGAAATAAATAAAATAGTTTTAGCTTGAACTATTTTGCAGCAGGGATGTTTATTAGAGGGTCTGAAAGCTGCACACTTCTTGAAACCTGGTGGTACGCCCCTGGAATGCTTGGATACGCCTTCTCTTTACGTTCTCTAAAATATTTGGCGCGCTCCATGGTACCAGTGTTTCCAGTTATTCCAGTGATCCGTGCAAGACCTATTCAGGTCTCACAGAACACAGTTTGAGAAACACTGTTCTAAAACCAAACAAAATGCTCACCAGAATAATACGTCAGTCATTGAACTAATACTCTCGCTTCTATCTGAATAAAAAAAACACTATACATCCTTATTGTACCGTGATTCTTTTAGTATACTACCGAAAAAAAACTCAAACTGATAATTTAAAAATGAAACAAGGTCTATTTTCTTTCTCTGCCCCACATTGTTGGTGATATTTTGTTCATTTGGGGGTCAATGAAAAGTCTGACAATAACAAAACAAAGTCAGGCTCTGAAGTAATTAAATGTGCAGCCGTAACATTCCAACGGCAAATAATGAAAACACATTTGAACACCTTGCGATCAATCGATTATAAAAGAAAAAACAAAAAAAAAACTAAAACAACTGACTTTTGTACTTGTTCTTTTTTTTTTTTTTTCCGACATGAAATGTCGATGGCTTTTTAATGGCAGGTTGCCAAGCAACAGCCAATCAGCATCGCAAGTGACGGTATTGTTTCCTTGGTCTCCTGTTAGAGCGTTGACAACAATTGAAACAACTGGATACATCGTGTAGTCGTCTGTCTCTCTCTCTGTCTCTCTTGTTCTTTGGTCTACGTGTCTGTTGGTCTGTGCATTGGCTCATCAAAGTCTAAATCATACATAACATGTCAAGCGTGAAAATGAGAGGCGAAAAAGGGGGGGGGGGGACGATTTATTCCAAATCAAAGGGCAGCTGGGGTTTCAAAATTGGCCCTGGCATTACCTACCATACAAACTAGCCCACTTACTTGATACTTTCTGAAGGACATTTCTTATGATTCAACTGAGGGTGGCTAACCTGCCTAATGGATATATATCTATATGGCCACTCCATCCCTGGTAGCTGGTTGAACCTTCACTATGCTAATGTATACTGTGCAGGGAGACTCACTATTTAACCCTTAAAGTGCTGAGCTGTTTTACAATGAGTGCATACAAAATGGAATTACAATTTTAATGGTTCGAGGCTAATCTACCACACGCGCCTTAAGGGTTAAAACTGAGCCTCTAAAGTAGGATGTTAGTCCTTTAGAAAATGTTTTCTGTTACAACGTCTCATATGTTCCTTTAGAATTCAAAGTTTTTATTTCCTGGTTCAAATCTGCGGGGGATGACGACATGATTTGACCATGGGACCATCGAGATGACAATCCTGAGCCCACAGCACACCACAGGCAGCCATCTATCTTTAACAAGACCATACTCTAAAACCTAAAAAGAAGTGATAAATTAAACCTTATTATTTTATAAAAGGAACATCTGAATTCTAAAGCCAACAAGCCTAGCAGATCCTCTAATTAGCTACTAACTAAATCACAACATCATTCTTCAATAGTCCAATCCAGCTGCCTAAAATATAAAAGTAGGACATATTTGTAAAACATGAACATATCTTGTGTAACTAAAGTGATGCGGTTGCTAAGAGATACAACGCTCTTCTTTTATCTCACTATCACGAGCATAGAAGACCTATATATATATACTGTATCTAGACTGGACATGAAGAGCTTTTAAAACTACATAAAATGTCGTGAATTTTTTTTATAAGTCGTTGTAAGAAGCAAACTATTTTGCCAACCCTAACCTATGTAACATATAATTTAATTTTTAGATCTAGATCTAGTAATTGAACATGAAAAATAAGAGTACTCTCATCTCATAATTATTATTTTGCAATTTTTAGATACATAATCTAGAAAGATCTAGGTAATCAATCTATTTAAATGTACATAAGATGATTAAAATCAACAGACATGAATATTTCGATATAGGATTTTTGAAACATTATCGTTTTGTTTCATTTATCAGCGTAAATATATAGTTCTGTGATTAATAGCCCATTATAAGGAAAATCCGAAAAGCATTATTTCTAAACTTTGAAAACTAAAGATCATTACTTTTCTACGACAGAAGAGATTAATTGGGGCGACTTCCCTTAGAGCTTGAAAAAGAGTTACGTAATAAATATATATATATCTATCTATATATTTATATATCTATCTATATGTGGTGGGTTTTGCACAGAACACAAACTAAATGACATGACGAAGGCAACTCGTAAGACGATTCCAAACTGTTTATTATACATTAAATACCTGCAGCCATCCATAAACACATGGTGTAGAACCAGGCACAAACAGGGAATGGAGGCGACGTAGGTCCAGTAACGTACGGACACTACAGCGACAAGAGATGCCGGTCGAATGGACAGTGCCCACGTTGGTCTGCCTTGTTATGCGCAGACACAAGGTGCCATCTAGGGGGAAGGGTCACGTGGCTATCGGCGTGGCCGGTGTTTTCTGAAAAGGTATCCACTCCACTACAGAGCCCGTAGCTTGAAACGACCCGTCCCGGGGCGTTCAGCCTAGTAGGTTTCTGAAAACTGAAACAACTGTTTCTTGTCAGTGTCTTCTGGGACGACAAACATCTTTCCAGTTTGTAACGTGCTGGTTCCATCGGTCATACAGAATGGTCTGTCTGGTTTCTCTTAGACACTAAAATCTTTCTCGATCCATGTCTGTAGAAGCTGTAGAAAGTGTGACAGGGAGTAGTGAGCGGACACTACAGCGACAAGAGATGCCGGTCAAATGGACAGTGTCCACGTTGGTCTGCCTTGTTATGCGCGAACACAAGGTGCCATCTAGGGGGAAGGGTCACGTGGCTATCGGGGTGGCCGGTGTTTTCTGAAAAGGTATCCACTCCACTACATATATATATATATAGGTCTGTGAATCGATCAATCGCGGATAAGAATTTGTTTTCGGTTTCCAGTCTATATATTATATATGATAACGAGTTTGTAAATAGACTTTTCATTTTTGTTTTGTTTTGAAACCTAAATAGAATCTCAACAATTTGATAATTGATAATAGAAAAGTCAGACTTTTTACCAACATTAAGTCATCGATAACTGAGGAACATGATTTATCTGATTTTGCTATCATTTCAGTGTTTTGTTTTGTCGATTGCACTATTTTAAGACAAAATTCCTCAAAAGATATGAAATTTATTATTATTATTATTTTATCTAAAAGAAATATAAGATCAAATCAGGTACATGCATCTTTAATTTCATTGTAATATAATATACATATATATATACATACATTAAAAGTGTGAATTTGTTTCATATGATAATTTAGAAAGTGATAGAACATTATAACAATTCTAAATTCTACTGTACTATAATTGTTGCTACTGTTGTATACATACTAGCTAATAGAATTATAGTGTAAACATCTATCCTATAGATTTTTTGAACACGTCTTTACAATGATTTTAATATAAGCTATAGACCTTCAATGTTATTAGTAATGTATAAATGTATCTTACCTTAGAAAATTGTATCTTATAATTCGATTTGAAACTTGTATCGAATAATTTGATAAGAAACGTTTGTATATAATTCTATGAAAAAGTTTATCGTATAATTCTTTTATTACAAACTAGTATTTTAAGTTCTACTTTGCACTGCCAGCATTATGAATCTATTTTAAAATTAATTCTGTTGTGGATGTTTTCTTTTGTTTTATTGCCTTAGTCTCAGCGGATTCCGAGTCTTGATTTGAAAGCCAGAAAAGGCCACAGACAGAATGCACTGCTGTCAATAAAAGCAGCCCATGAAGATCCAGCTAAGATCTTAAAGCCGGTCTGAGAAAATTGTGTTCGCAGGAGAACATCATGGGAGGGAGGTAGTCTTGGAAAGTGAGTAGAGAGCGAGGTTTGGTTTTTGTGGTAAACATTGAGTTGGTTTAGTGCTAAGGGTTAGTTTGGTTTAGTGCTAAAGATTGAACTATATTTAGTGCTGAAGATTGAGTTAGGTTTAGTGCAGTGGTTTCTTAAATATTTTTTTTTACCCTTATGGGACCCTTTTAGACTCCCAACTAATAGCTACATTTATGCATAATAAAAAATCTAATTACAAAAAATAAAATAATTAAATAGTTAATAAAATTATAACTAATGTTTATAATAAAATATTTTTTACAGAATTTAATGACTTTTTTGAACGTGAAGAGAATTGATGAGTGTATTTATATTCGATTCAATGTTTGTAAACTGTAATTGCGAATCCCATGAGCAATAATTTCTAGTGTTTTTTTTTTGGGGGGGGGGGGGGGGGGGGAAGAGGTTTGAGGTTTAGAATTTTCTAGACATATTCGTTCATTATGTATATGTTTGCAGTACAGTTCGCCTTTGGTAATCCTACATATTAGTTTTATGTTATAGAAATGGTCTTGATTCTTTTATTTCCGAAAGTTGAATCGTTTTGGTGACAACGATGACTTGATAATGATGACATTAAATCCATGACGTGACATATATGTCATGATAATAATGATAGGCAATGATGACATAACAATGATGTGATAATAATAACGATTTTACAATAATGGTTTGGCAATGATGACATGACAATGATGTCATGATAATAATGATACGACAATGATTACATAATTATAATGACATGACAATAATGATATAGCAATGATGACGTTACAATGATGTCATGATAATAATGACGTGACAATGGTGTAATAATAATGACAATAATTATTATGACATAGAATTGATGATAGAACAATGATGACATGATTATTATGATATAGCACTGATGCTGTGATAATGATGACATACTAATGATGACATAGCTGTCACAGTCTCAGTTGACATTGCCTGATTTAATGTTCACGTCATGTTAAGAGGTTAAAAGACACGTGGAATTCCTGATGTAGAAAACAGGAAGCTGAATGAATAAAGTTGACTTTGAGTTCAGTCAAGTCAGTCAAGTGGTATCCTTTTGACCGGGCGGTCAAGTAGTATCTTTTGGTCCGGGACGGACAGTAGCGACTTAGAAAAGTCGACAGTAATTTCAGTTAGATAGTAACTTTTGGGCAGTTGATGCCAGTGGTCTTTTTTGAGGCATGTATTTCTAGTAGTTATTCTGTATTATTCTGCACAGTGTTACCCGCTGAGATGGACGTGATTTGTAATCTACTCTGGAGAGTTTAACGTATTGGATATATTTGGTACCGCTGTTATGCGGATAGGTTTGTTTATTTCTTGACATCTGTAGCTAACAAGGAGTGCAGTATTGTTATTATTGTTGTCAAATAAACTTTATGTTTTGTCTGCTGAAACGGACATAAGTCAATTTATGGTATCTATGTTTGTCACGTGTCAAGAGTACTCCATGAAGCTTGAACCCAGCATTCCACGACATTCGCATTCTTCAATATTACGCCATTTAGCCCTTTTACATTTTGGTGGCCAGTTATGTTGTGTCCTTGACACGCACGGACTTCTTGGAGCACTCAGGAACACGGACTATTTTTTCGCCACTAAGATCGCTATTCAAATTGTGAATCTGTCAAGATTTTTCTCAAAAGTACAAGTTAAGGTGACTATGATAGCATTTCAACTCATTTTATTCTACATTTCCTATTTTAAACTGTAACAAGTCAGTCAACAAGTTACTACTCAAGCGAAACCAGATCACATGTATTCAAGTCCATTGTCATTGAACTAGCCAGTACCTGCATTTTTTTTAGTTGACCTGAACACACACTGACCTCTACACACGATTGTGATTGTTATACACGGAAGTTATTTTTGCTATCAAGGCAGTAAATTCAAGAAACTGAACATTTCTTCTAGAACCATATTCGTTAAAATAATTTACTTTGTCATTGACCAATTGGGACTTCACATCTGTACAGCAAGGTCAATGCTTCACTCTACATTGTTGCTGACGTCGTAAGATCCAGTATTAATATCACCATCTACAACCTTGTACATCTGCGTGAATAAAACAGAAGACAGCAGAGACAACACTGAAACATCGATGTGTGGATGAAAATTAAGACAACCCTGGAGGTACTTTAGCTGGAACTGATGTGCCTGTACATGTCAACTCGACCCAGAATCTGACGTCATCTAAGTCTCCGATCATCGAGGTGTACGTCGATTAAGACTCACCTATATATTTGTTCACTGTCCTCATACAGTAGCAAATTGTTGTACATTTAAATTCAAGCAAATAATACCACTATTGTATTAAGCTTTTTATTTAAGCTGTTTCTACCTGACATATTGTCATTACAAGATATCATGGATTATACAAGCTAGTCATCTACAATTGGATTATTTTGTAACCTCTCAAGTACTTTGGATTATTTATCTTTATCACCTTGAAGTATCACTGTATTTTACCTGATGGGTTACTATATCGGCGCTCACTGAACTAATTCGATTATTTTATACCTGTCATCTCTTTGGATTATTTTGGTTCTTCCTACATCGTCGCTCTTTGTAGCCTACTGATTGTATTATTAGCATACCTAGTGGATTATTATACCTTATAACATAATTGTGCTTCATATAAAGTGGATTACCTATTGGATTACTATTGGATTACTATTGGGTTACTATTGGATTACCTTTTGGATTACCTTTTGGATTACTATTGGATTACTATGTTGTAAGTGAGAGATCGACATTAAGAGGATTGAACTTAGCTGCAAATAGGCACGCCAGAATGAGACTGTAAGTCATTACTAAGTATTGTATATATGAATTAATCATTATATATTAAATTACATTGAGCATTTATTTGGTCGGTGAAAGTTATAATCTTGTGAAACATTAGAAGTAACTATTTATATTGATTAATTGCTAATTAATGGCTGAAGCACACCGAATTCTTTTTTTTATATGTATAATTGTTTCTAAGGGCGGTCGGCGTGGGTCTGTCTTATGTTTTGAGACTGTAGCGGCACAATTTATTTGTCCCGTTCCATTTCACTTCATCTGATAGGAATCTTTAGGGATTTTCTTGTTGTTCTCTTAGTACTAATAAGGTCCGAGTAGACCAGCCTTGTTGGTAAGGACTTCTAGACCAGCCTTGTTGGTAAGGACTTCTAGACCAGCCTTGTTTGGTAAGGACTACTAGACCAGCCTTGTTTGGTAGGGACTTCTAGACCAGCCTTGTTGGTAAGGACTTTTAGACCAGCCTTGTTGGTAAGGACTTCTAGACCAGCCTTGTTGGTAAGGACTACTAAACCAGCCTTGTTTAGTAAGGAATTCTAGACCAGCCTTGTTGGTAAGGACTTCTAGACCAGCCTTGTTGCTAAGGACTTCTAGACCAGCCTTGTTTGGTAGGGACTTCTAGACCAGCCTTGTTTAGTAGGGACTTCTAGAACAGCCTTATTGGTAGGGACTTCTAGACCAGCCTTGTTGCTAAGGATTACTAGACCAGCCTTGTTTGGTAGGGACTTCTAGACCAGCCTTGTCGGTAAGGACCTCTAGACCAGCCTTTTTGTTAGGGACTTCTAGACCAGCCTTGTTAATAAGGACTTCTAGACCAGCCCTGTTGGTAAGAACTTCTAGACCAGCCTTGTTATTATGGACTTCTAGACCAGCCTTGTTGGTAAGGACTTCTAGACCAGCCTTGTTGATAAGGACTTCTAGACCAGCCTTGTTGGTAAGGACTTCTAGACCAGCCTTGTTTGGTAGGGACTACTAGACCTAGTCTTTGTTGGTAGGGACTTCTAGAACTGCCTTGTTGGTAAGGACTTCTAGACAAGGCCCTTCAATAAGGACTTCTAGACCAGCCTTGTTGGTAAGGACTTCAAGGCAAGCCTTGTTGGTAAGGACTTCTTGACCAGCCTTGTTGGTAAGAACTACTAGACCAGACTTGTTTTGTAGGGACTACTAGACCAGCCTTGTTTGGTAGGGATTTCTAGACCAGCCTTGTTTGGTAGGGACTATTAGACCAGCTTTGTTGGTAGTGACTTCTAGACCAGCCTTGTTGTTAGGGACTTCTAGATGAGCCTTGTTGGTAGGCACTTCTAGACCAGCCTTGTTGGTAGGGACTACTAGACCAGCCTTGTTGGTAGGGACTACTAGACCAGCCTTGTTGGTAAGGACTTCTACACCAGCCTTGTTGGTAATATCGTATAGACCAGCCTTGTTGGTAAGGACTTCTAGACCAGCCTTGTTGGTAAGGACTACTAGACCAGCCTTGTTTGGTAGGGACTTCTAGACCAGCCTTGTTGGTAAGGACTTTTAGACCAGCCTTGTTGGTAAGGACTTCTAGACCAGCCTTGTTGGTAAGGACTTCTAGACCAGCCTTGTTGGTAAGGACTTCTAGACCAGCCTTGTTGGTAAGGACTACTAGACCAGCCTTGTTTGGTAAGGACTTCTAGACCAGCCTTGTTGGTAAGGACTTCTAGACCAGCCTTGTTGGTAAGGACTACTAGACCAGCCTTGTTTGGTAAGGACTACTAGACCAGCCTTGTTGGTAAGGACTACTAGACCAGCCTTGTTGGTAAGGACTTCTAGACCAGCCTTGTTGGTAAGGACTTCTAGACCAGCGTTGTTGGTAAGGACTTCTAGACCAGCCTTGTTACTAAGGACTTCTAGACCAGCCTTGTTTGGTAGGGACTTCTAGACCAGCCTTGTTTAGTAGGGACTTCTAGAACAGCCTTATTGGTAGGGACTTCTGACCAGCCTTGTTGCTAAGGATTACTAGACCAGCCTTGTTGGTAAGAACTTCTAGACCAGCCTTGTTGGTAAGGGCTTCTAGACCAGCCTTGTTTGGTAGGGACTTCTAGACCAGCCTTGTCGGTAAGGACCTCTAGACCAGCCTTTTTGGTAGGGACTTCTAGACCAGCCTTGTTGGTAAGGACTTCTAGACCAGCCTTGTTTGGTAGGGACTACTAGACCTAGTCTTTGTTGGTAGGGACTTCTAGAACTGCCTTGTTGGTAAGGACTTCTAGACCAGCCTTGTTGGTAAGGACTTCTAGACCAGCCTTGTTGGTAAGGACTTCTAGACCAGCCTTGTTGGTAAGGACTACTAGACCAGCCTTGTTTGGTAGGGATTTCTAGACCAGCCTTGTTTGGTAGGGACTTCTAGACTAGTCATGTTTGTTAGGGACTACAAGACAAGCCTCGTTTGGTAGGGACTTCTATAGCAGCCTTGTTTGTTAGGGACTTCTAGACCAGCCTTGTTTGGTAAGGACTACTAGACCAGCCTTGTTGGTAAGGACTTCTAGACCAGCCTTGTTGGTAAGGACTTTTAGACAAGGCCCTTCAATAAGGACTACTAGACCAGCCTTGTTTGGTAGGGATTTCTAGACCAGCCTTGTTTGGTAGGGACTTCTAGACCAGCCTTGTTTGGTAAGGACTACTAGACCAGCCTTGTTGGTAATGACTTCTAGACCAGCCTTGTTGGTAAGGACTTCTAGACAAGGCCCTTCAATAAGGACTACTAGACCAGCCTTGTTTGGTAGGGATTTCTAGACCAGCCTTGTTTGGTAGTGACTTCTAGACTAGTCATATTTGTTAAGGACTACAAGACAAGCCTCGTTTGGTAGGGACTTCTATAGCAGCCTTGTTTGGTAGGGACTACTAGACCAGCCTTGTTTGTTAGGGACTTCTAGACCAGCCTTGTTTGGTAAGGACTACTAGACCAGCCTTGTTGGTAAGGACTTCTAGACCAGCCTTGTTGGTAAGGACTTCTAGACCAGCCTTGTTGGTAAGAACTACTAGACCAGACTTGTTTTGTAGGGACTACTAGACCAGCCTTGTTTGTTAGGGATTTCTAGACCAGCCTTGTTTGGTAGGGACTATTAGACCAGCCTTGTTGGTAGTGACTTCTAGACCAGCCTTGTTGGTAGGGACTTCTAGACCAGCTTTGTTGGTAAGGACTTCTAGATGAGCCTTGTTGGTAGGCACTTCTAGACCAGCCTTGTTGGTAGGGACTACTAGACCAGCTTTGTTGGTAAGGACTTTTAGACCAGCCTTGTTGGTAAGGACTTCTAGACCAGCCTTGTTGGTAAGGACTTCTAGACCAGCCTTGTTGGTAAGGACTTCTAGACCAGCCTTGTTGGTAAGGACTACTAGACCAGCCTTGTTTGGTAAGGACTTCTAGAACTGCCTTGTTGGTAAGGACTTCTAGACCAGCCTTGTTGGTAAGGACTACTAGACCAGCTTTTTTTGGTAGGGACTTCTAGACCAGCCTTGTTTGGTAAGGACTTCTTGACCAACCTTGTTGGTAATGACTAATAGACCAGCCTTGTTTGGTAGGGACTTCTAGACCAGCCTTGTTGGTAAGGACTTCTAGACCAGCCTTGTTGGTAAGGACTTCTAGACCAGCCTTGTTTGGTAGGGACTTCTAGACCAGCCTTGTTTGGTAGGGACTTCTATTAGCCTGTTTGGTAAGGACTTCTAGACCAGCCTTGTTTGGTAGGGACCTCTAGGCCAGCCTTGTTTGGTAAGGACTACTAGACCAGCCTTGTTGGTAAGGACTACTAGACCAGCCTTGTTGGTAAGGACTTCTAGACCAGCCTTGTTGGTAAGAACTACTAGACCAGACTTGTTTTGTAGGGACTACTAGACCAGCCTTGTTTGTTAGGGATTTCTAGACCAGCCTTGTTTGTTAGGGACTACAAGACAAGCCTCGTTTGGTAGGGACTTCTATAGCAGCCTTGTTTGGTAGGGACTACTAGACCAGCCTTGTTTGTTAGGGACTTCTAGACCAGCCTTGTTTGGTAAGGACTACTAGACCAGCCTTGTTGGTAAGGACTACTAGACCAGCCTTGTTGGTAATAACTTCTAGACCAGCCTTGTTGGTAAGAACTACTAGACCAGACTTGTTTTGTAGGGACTACTAGACCAGCCTTGTTTGTTAGGGATTTCTAGAACAGCCTTGTTTGGTAGGGACTATTAGACCAGCCTTGTTAGTAGTGACTTCTAGACCAGCCTTGTTGGTAGGGACTTCTAGACCAGCTTTGTTGGTAAGGACTTCTAGATGAGCCTTGTTGGTAGGCACTTCTAGACCAGCCTTGTTGGTAGGGACTACTAGACCAGCCTTGTTGGTAGGGACTACTAGACCAGCCTTGTTGGTAAGGACTTCTAGTTCAGCTTTGTTTGGTAGGGACTACCAGACCAGCCTTGTTTGCAAGGACTACTAGACCATCCTTGTTGGTAAGGACTTCTAGACCAGCCTTGTTTGGTAGGGATTACTAGACCTAGTCTTTGTTGGTAAGGACTACGAGACCTAGTCCTTGTTGGTAAGGACTACTAGACCAGCCTTATTGGTAAGGACTTCTAGACCAGCCTTGTTGGTAAGGACTTCTAGACAAGGCCCTTCAATAAGGACTTCTAGACCAGCCTTGTTGGTAAGGACTTCTAGGCAAGCCTTGTTGGTAAGGACTTCTAGACCAGCCTTGTTTGGTAGGGACTACTAGATCAGCCTTGTTGGTCAGGACTACTAGACCAGCCTTGTTGGTAAGGACTTCTAGACCAGCCTTGTCGGTAAGGACTTCTAGACCAGCCTTGTTGGTAGTGACTTCTAGACCAGCCTTGTTGGTAAGGACTTCTAGACCAGCCTTGTTGGTAGGGACTTCTAGAACTGCCTTGTTGGTAAGGACTTCTAGACCAGCCTTGTTGGTAAGGACTACTAGACCAGCTTTTTTTGGTAGGGACTTCTAGACCAGCCTTGTTGGTAAGGACTTCTAGACCAGCCTTGTTGGTAAGGACTTCTAGACCAGCCTTGTTTGGTAGGGACTTCTAGACCAGCCTTGTTTGGTAGGGACTTCTATCAGCCTGTTTGGTAAGGACTTCTAGACCAGCCTTGTTTGGTAGGGACCTCTAGGCCAACCTTGTTTGGTAAGGACTACTAGACCAGCCTTGTTTAGTAGCTACTTCTAGACTAGCCTTGTTGGTAGGGACTTCTAGACCAGCTTTGTTGGTAAGGACTTCTAGATGAGCCTTGTTGGTAGGCACTTCTAGACCAGCCTTGTTGGTAATGACTTCTAGACCAGCCTTGTTTGGTAAGGACTTCTTGACCAACCTTGTTTTGTAAGGACTTCTTGACCAACCTTGTTGGTAATGACTAATAGACCAGCCTTGTTTGGTAGGGACTTCTAGACCAGCCTTGTTGGTAAGGACTTCTAGACCAGCCTTGTTGGTAAGGACTTCTAGACCAGCCTTGTTTGGTAGGGACTTCTAGACCAGCCTTGTTTGGTAGGGACTTCTATTAGCCTGTTTGGTAAGGACTTCTAGACCAGCCTTGTTTGGTAGGGACCTCTAGGCCAGCCTTGTTTGGTAAGGACTACTAGACCAGCCTTGTTGGTAAGGACTACTAGACCAGCCTTGTTGGTAAGGACTTCTAGACCAGCCTTGTTGGTAAGAACTACTAGACCAGACTTGTTTTGTAGGGACTACTAGACCAGCCTTGTTTGTTAGGGATTTCTAGACCAGCCTTGTTTGTTAGGGACTACAAGACAAGCCTCGTTTGGTAGGGACTTCTATAGCAGCCTTGTTTGGTAGGGACTACTAGACCAGCCTTGTTTGTTAGGGACTTCTAGACCAGCTTTTTTGGTAGGGACCTCTAGGCCAACCTTGTTTGGTAAGGACTACTAGACCAGCCTTGTTTAGTAGCTACTTCTAGACTAGCCTTGTTGGTAGGGACTTCTAGACCAGCTTTGTTGGTAAGGACTTCTAGATGAGCCTTGTTGGTAGGCACTTCTAGACCAGCCTTGTTGGTAATGACTTCTAGACCAGCCTTGTTTGGTAAGGACTTCTTGACCAACCTTGTTTTGTAAGGACTTCTTGACCAACCTTGTTGGTAATGACTAATAGACCAGCCTTGTTTGGTAGGGACTTCTAGACCAGCCTTGTTGGTAAGGACTTCTAGACCAGCCTTGTTGGTAAGGACTTCTAGACCAGCCTTGTTTGGTAGGGACTTCTAGACCAGCCTTGTTTGGTAGGGACTTCTATTAGCCTGTTTGGTAAGGACTTCTAGACCAGCCTTGTTTGGTAGGGACCTCTAGGCCAGCCTTGTTTGGTAAGGACTACTAGACCAGCCTTGTTGGTAAGGACTACTAGACCAGCCTTGTTGGTAAGGACTTCTAGACCAGCCTTGTTGGTAAGAACTACTAGACCAGACTTGTTTTGTAGGGACTACTAGACCAGCCTTGTTTGTTAGGGATTTCTAGACCAGCCTTGTTTGTTAGGGACTACAAGACAAGCCTCGTTTGGTAGGGACTTCTATAGCAGCCTTGTTTGGTAGGGACTACTAGACCAGCCTTGTTTGTTAGGGACTTCTAGACCAGCTTTTTTGGTAGGGACTTCTAGACCAGCCTTGTTTGGTAAGGACTTCTTGACCAACCTTGTTGGTAATGACTAATAGACCAGCCTTGTTTGGTAGGGACTTCTAGACCAGCCTTGTTGGTAAGGACTTCTACACCAGCCTTGTTGGTAGGGACGTATAGACCAGCCTTGTTGGTAAGGACTTCTAGACCAGCTTTGTTTGGTAGGGACTACCAGACCAGCGTTGTTTGCAAGGACCACTAGACCATCCTTGTTTGGTAGGGATTACTAGACCTAGTCTTTGTTGGTAAGGACTACGAGACCTAGTCCTTGTTGGTAAGGACTTCTAGACAAGGCCCTTCAATAAGGACTTCTAGACCAGCCTTGTTGGTAAATTCTTCTAGGCAAGCCTTGTTGGTAAGGACTTCTAGACCAGCCTTGTTTGGTAGGGACTACTAGACCAGCTTTTTTTGGTAGGGACTTCTAGACCAGCCTTGTTTGGTAAGGACTTCTTGACCAACCTTGTTGGTAATGACTAATAGACCAGCCTTGTTGGTAAGGACTTCTAGACCAGCCTTGTTGGTACGGACTTCTAGACCAGCCTTGTTTGGTAGGGACTTCTAGACCAGCCTTGTTTGGTAGGGACTTCTATCAGCCTGTTTGGTAAGGACTTCTAGACCAGCCTTGTTTGGTAGGGACCTCTAGGCCAGCCTTGTTTGGTAAGGACCACTAGACCAGCCTTGTTTAGTAGCTACTTCTAGACTAGCCTTGTTTGGTAGGGACTTCTAGACAAGCCTTGTTTGGTAAGGACTACTACACCAGCCTTGTTTGGTAGGGACTTCTAGACCAGCCTTGTTAGGTAAGATATACTTGACCAGCCTTGATTGGTAGGGACTATTAGACCAGCCTTGTTTGGTAAGGACTACTTGACCAGCTTTGTTGGTAAGGTTTTCTAGATGAGCCTTGTTGGTAGGCACTTCTAGACCAGCCGTGTTGGTAAGGACTTCTACACCAGCCTTGTTGGTAGGGACTTCTACACCAGCCTTGTTGGTAGGGACTTCTAGATCAGCCTTTTTGGTAAGGACTTATAGACCAGCCTTGTTGGTAGGGACTTCTAGATCAGCCTTTTTGGTATGGACTTCTAGACCAGCCTTGTTTGGTAAGGACTTCTTGACCAACCTTGTTGGTAATGACTAATAGACCAGCCTTGTTTGGTAGGGACTTCTAGACCAGCCTTGTTTGGTAAGGACTTCTTGACCAACCTTGTTGGTAATGACTAATAGACCAGCCTTGTTTGGTAGGGACTTCTAGACCAGCCTTGTTGGTAGGGACTTCTAGACCAGCTTTGTTGGTAAGGACTTCTAGACCAGCCTTGTTTGGTAGGGACTTCTAGACCAGCCTTGTTTGGTAGGGACTTCTATTAGCCTGTTTGATAAGGACTTCTAGACCAGCCTTGTTTGGTAGGGACTTCTAGACCAGCCTTGTTTAGTAGGGACTTCTAGAACAGCCTTATTGGTAGGGACTTCTGACCAGCCTTGTTGCTAAGGATTACTAGACCAGCCTTGTTGGTAAGAACTTCTAGACCAGCCTTGTTGGTAAGGGCTTCTAGACCAGCCTTGTTTGGTAGGGACTTCTAGACCAGCCTTGTCGGTAAGGACCTCTAGACCAGCCTTTTTGGTAGGGACTTCTAGACCAGCCTTGTTGGTAAGGACTTCTAGACCAGCCTTGTTTGGTAGGGACTACTAGACCTAGTCTTTGTTGGTAGGGACTTCTAGAACTGCCTTGTTGGTAAGGACTTCTAGACCAGCCTTGTTGGTAAGGACTTCTAGACCAGCCTTGTTGGTAAGGACTTCTAGACCAGCCTTGTTGGAAAGGACTACTAGACCAGCCTTGTTTGGTAGGGATTTCTAGACCAGCCTTGTTTGGTAGGGACTTCTAGACTAGTCATGTTTGTTAGGGACTACAAGACAAGCCTCGTTTGGTAGGGACTTCTATAGCAGCCTTGTTTGTAAGGGACTTCTAGACCAGCCTTGTTTGGTAAGGACTACTAGACCAGCCTTGTTGGTAAGGACTTCTAGACCAGCCTTGTTGGTAAGGACTTTTAGACAAGGCCCTTCAATAAGGACTACTAGACCAGCCTTGTTTGGTAGGGATTTCTAGACCAGCCTTGTTTGGTAGGGACTTCTAGACCAGCCTTGTTTGGTAAGGACTACTAGACCAGCCTTGTTGGTAATGACTTCTAGACCAGCCTTGTTGGTAAGGACTTCTAGACAAGGCCCTTCAATAAGGACTACTAGACCAGCCTTGTTTGGTAGGGATTTCTAGACCAGCCTTGTTTGGTAGGGACTTCTAGACTAGTCATATTTGTTAAGGACTACAAGACAAGCCTCGTTTGGTAGGGACTTCTATAGCAGCCTTGTTTGGTAGGGACTACTAGACCAGCCTTGTTTGTTAGGGACTTCTAGACCAGCCTTGTTTGGTAAGGACTACTAGACCAGCCTTGTTGGTAAGGACTTCTAGACCAGCCTTGTTGGTAAGGACTTCTAGACCAGCCTTGTTGGTAAGAACTACTAGACCAGACTTGTTTTGTAGGGACTACTAGACCAGCCTTGTTTGTTAGGGATTTCTAGACCAGCCTTGTTTGGTAGGGACTATTAGACCAGCCTTGTTGGTAGTGACTTCTAGACCAGCCTTGTTGGTAGGGACTTCTAGACCAGCTTGGTTGGTAAGGACTTCTAGATGAGCCTTGTTGGTAGGCACTTCTAGACCAGCCTTGTTGGTAGGGACTACTAGACCAGCTTTTTTGGTAAGGACTTTTAGACCAGCCTTGTTGGTAAGGACTTCTAGACCAGCCTTGTTGGTAAGGACTTCTAGACCAGCCTTGTTGGTAAGGACTACTAGACCAGCCTTGTTTGGTAAGGACTTCTAGAACTGCCTTGTTGGTAAGGACTTCTAGACCAGCCTTGTTGGTAAGGACTACTAGACCAGCTTTTTTTGGTAGGGACTTCTAGACCAGCCTTGTTTGGTAAGGACTTCTTGACCAACCTTGTTGGTAATGACTAATAGACCAGCCTTGTTTGGTAGGGACTTCTAGACCAGCCTTGTTGGTAAGGACTTCTAGACCAGCCTTGTTGGTAAGGACTTCTAGACCAGCCTTGTTTGGTAGGGACTTCTAGACCAGCCTTGTTTGGTAGGGACTTCTATTAGCCTGTTTGGTAAGGACTTCTAGACCAGCCTTGTTTGGTAGGGACCTCTAGGCCAGCCTTGTTTGGTAAGGACTACTAGACCAGCCTTGTTGGTAAGGACTACTAGACCAGCCTTGTTGGTAAGGACTTCTAGACCAGCCTTGTTGGTAAGAACTACTAGACCAGACTTGTTTTGTAGGGACTACTAGACCAGCCTTGTTTGTTAGGGATTTCTAGACCAGCCTTGTTTGTTAGGGACTACAAGACAAGCCTCGTTTGGTAGGGACTTCTATAGCAGCCTTGTTTGGTAGGGACTACTAGACCAGCCTTGTTTGTTAGGGACTTCTAGACCAGCCTTGTTTGGTAAGGACTACTAGACCAGCCTTGTTGGTAAGGACTACTAGACCAGCCTTGTTGGTAAGGACTTCTAGACCAGCCTTGTTGGTAAGAACTACTAGACCAGACTTGTTTTGTAGGGACTACTAGACCAGCCTTGTTTGTTAGGGATTTCTAGACCAGCCTTGTTTGTTAGGGACTACAAGACAAGCCTCGTTTGGTAGGGACTTCTATAGCAGCCTTGTTTGGTAGGGACTACTAGACCAGCCTTGTTTGTTAGGGACTTCTAGACCAGCTTTTTTGGTAGGGACTTCTAGACCAGCCTTGTTTGGTAAGGACTTCTTGACCAACCTTGTTGGTAATGACTAATAGACCAGCCTTGTTTGGTAGGGACTTCTAGACCAGCCTTGTTGGTAAGGACTTCTACACCAGCCTTGTTGGTAGGGACGTATAGACCAGCCTTGTTGGTAAGGACTTCTAGACCAGCTTTGTTTGGTAGGGACTACCAGACCAGCGTTGTTTGCAAGGACCACTAGACCATCCTTGTTTGGTAGGGATTACTAGACCTAGTCTTTGTTGGTAAGGACTACGAGACCTAGTCCTTGTTGGTAAGGACTTCTAGACAAGGCCCTTCAATAAGGACTTCTAGACCAGCCTTGTTGGTAAATTCTTCTAGGCAAGCCTTGTTGGTAAGGACTTCTAGACCAGCCTTGTTTGGTAGGGACTACTAGACCAGCTTTTTTTGGTAGGGACTTCTAGACCAGCCTTGTTTGGTAAGGACTTCTTGACCAACCTTGTTGGTAATGACTAATAGACCAGCCTTGTTGGTAAGGACTTCTAGACCAGCCTTGTTGGTACGGACTTCTAGACCAGCCTTGTTTGGTAGGGACTTCTAGACCAGCCTTGTTTGGTAGGGACTTCTATCAGCCTGTTTGGTAAGGACTTCTAGACCAGCCTTGTTTGGTAGGGACCTCTAGGCCAGCCTTGTTTGGTAAGGACCACTAGACCAGCCTTGTTTAGTAGCTACTTCTAGACTAGCCTTGTTTGGTAGGGACTTCTAGACAAGCCTTGTTTGGTAAGGACTACTACACCAGCCTTGTTTGGTAGGGACTTCTAGACCAGCCTTGTTAGGTAAGATATACTTGACCAGCCTTGATTGGTAGGGACTATTAGACCAGCCTTGTTTGGTAAGGACTACTTGACCAGCTTTGTTGGTAAGGTTTTCTAGATGAGCCTTGTTGGTAGGCACTTCTAGACCAGCCGTGTTGGTAAGGACTTCTACACCAGCCTTGTTGGTAGGGACTTCTACACCAGCCTTGTTGGTAGGGACTTCTAGATCAGCCTTTTTGGTAAGGACTTATAGACCAGCCTTGTTGGTAGGGACTTCTAGATCAGCCTTTTTGGTATGGACTTCTAGACCAGCCTTGTTTGGTAAGGACTTCTTGACCAACCTTGTTGGTAATGACTAATAGACCAGCCTTGTTTGGTAGGGACTTCTAGACCAGCCTTGTTTGGTAAGGACTTCTTGACCAACCTTGTTGGTAATGACTAATAGACCAGCCTTGTTTGGTAGGGACTTCTAGACCAGCCTTGTTGGTAGGGACTTCTAGACCAGCTTTGTTGGTAAGGACTTCTAGACCAGCCTTGTTTGGTAGGGACTTCTAGACCAGCCTTGTTTGGTAGGGACTTCTATTAGCCTGTTTGATAAGGACTTCTAGACCAGCCTTGTTTGGTAGGGACTTCTAGACCAGCCTTGTTTAGTAGGGACTTCTAGAACAGCCTTATTGGTAGGGACTTCTGACCAGCCTTGTTGCTAAGGATTACTAGACCAGCCTTGTTGGTAAGAACTTCTAGACCAGCCTTGTTGGTAAGGGCTTCTAGACCAGCCTTGTTTGGTAGGGACTTCTAGACCAGCCTTGTCGGTAAGGACCTCTAGACCAGCCTTTTTGGTAGGGACTTCTAGACCAGCCTTGTTGGTAAGGACTTCTAGACCAGCCTTGTTTGGTAGGGACTACTAGACCTAGTCTTTGTTGGTAGGGACTTCTAGAACTGCCTTGTTGGTAAGGACTTCTAGACCAGCCTTGTTGGTAAGGACTTCTAGACCAGCCTTGTTGGTAAGGACTTCTAGACCAGCCTTGTTGGAAAGGACTACTAGACCAGCCTTGTTTGGTAGGGATTTCTAGACCAGCCTTGTTTGGTAGGGACTTCTAGACTAGTCATGTTTGTTAGGGACTACAAGACAAGCCTCGTTTGGTAGGGACTTCTATAGCAGCCTTGTTTGTAAGGGACTTCTAGACCAGCCTTGTTTGGTAAGGACTACTAGACCAGCCTTGTTGGTAAGGACTTCTAGACCAGCCTTGTTGGTAAGGACTTTTAGACAAGGCCCTTCAATAAGGACTACTAGACCAGCCTTGTTTGGTAGGGATTTCTAGACCAGCCTTGTTTGGTAGGGACTTCTAGACCAGCCTTGTTTGGTAAGGACTACTAGACCAGCCTTGTTGGTAATGACTTCTAGACCAGCCTTGTTGGTAAGGACTTCTAGACAAGGCCCTTCAATAAGGACTACTAGACCAGCCTTGTTTGGTAGGGATTTCTAGACCAGCCTTGTTTGGTAGGGACTTCTAGACTAGTCATATTTGTTAAGGACTACAAGACAAGCCTCGTTTGGTAGGGACTTCTATAGCAGCCTTGTTTGGTAGGGACTACTAGACCAGCCTTGTTTGTTAGGGACTTCTAGACCAGCCTTGTTTGGTAAGGACTACTAGACCAGCCTTGTTGGTAAGGACTTCTAGACCAGCCTTGTTGGTAAGGACTTCTAGACCAGCCTTGTTGGTAAGAACTACTAGACCAGACTTGTTTTGTAGGGACTACTAGACCAGCCTTGTTTGTTAGGGATTTCTAGACCAGCCTTGTTTGGTAGGGACTATTAGACCAGCCTTGTTGGTAGTGACTTCTAGACCAGCCTTGTTGGTAGGGACTTCTAGACCAGCTTGGTTGGTAAGGACTTCTAGATGAGCCTTGTTGGTAGGCACTTCTAGACCAGCCTTGTTGGTAGGGACTACTAGACCAGCTTTTTTGGTAAGGACTTTTAGACCAGCCTTGTTGGTAAGGACTTCTAGACCAGCCTTGTTGGTAAGGACTTCTAGACCAGCCTTGTTGGTAAGGACTACTAGACCAGCCTTGTTTGGTAAGGACTTCTAGAACTGCCTTGTTGGTAAGGACTTCTAGACCAGCCTTGTTGGTAAGGACTACTAGACCAGCTTTTTTTGGTAGGGACTTCTAGACCAGCCTTGTTTGGTAAGGACTTCTTGACCAACCTTGTTGGTAATGACTAATAGACCAGCCTTGTTTGGTAGGGACTTCTAGACCAGCCTTGTTGGTAAGGACTTCTAGACCAGCCTTGTTGGTAAGGACTTCTAGACCAGCCTTGTTTGGTAGGGACTTCTAGACCAGCCTTGTTTGGTAGGGACTTCTATTAGCCTGTTTGGTAAGGACTTCTAGACCAGCCTTGTTTGGTAGGGACCTCTAGGCCAGCCTTGTTTGGTAAGGACTACTAGACCAGCCTTGTTGGTAAGGACTACTAGACCAGCCTTGTTGGTAAGGACTTCTAGACCAGCCTTGTTGGTAAGAACTACTAGACCAGACTTGTTTTGTAGGGACTACTAGACCAGCCTTGTTTGTTAGGGATTTCTAGACCAGCCTTGTTTGTTAGGGACTACAAGACAAGCCTCGTTTGGTAGGGACTTCTATAGCAGCCTTGTTTGGTAGGGACTACTAGACCAGCCTTGTTTGTTAGGGACTTCTAGACCAGCCTTGTTTGGTAAGGACTACTAGACCAGCCTTGTTGGTAAGGACTACTAGACCAGCCTTGTTGGTAATAACTTCTAGACCAGCCTTGTTGGTAAGAACTACTAGACCAGACTTGTTTTGTAGGGACTACTAGACCAGCCTTGTTTGTTAGGGATTTCTAGAACAGCCTTGTTTGGTAGGGACTATTAGACCAGCCTTGTTAGTAGTGACTTCTAGACCAGCCTTGTTGGTAGGGACTTCTAGACCAGCTTTGTTGGTAAGGACTTCTAGATGAGCCTTGTTGGTAGGCACTTCTAGACCAGCCTTGTTGGTAGGGACTACTAGACCAGCCTTGTTGGTAGGGACTACTAGACCAGCCTTGTTGGTAAGGACTTCTAGTTCAGCTTTTTTTGGTAGGGACTACCAGACCAGCCTTGTTTGCAAGGACTACTAGACCATCCTTGTTGGTAAGGACTTCTAGACCAGCCTTGTTTGGTAGGGATTACTAGACCTAGTCTTTGTTGGTAAGGACTACGAGACCTAGTCCTTGTTGGTAAGGACTACTAGACCAGCCTTATTGGTAAGGACTTCTAGACCAGCCTTGTTGGTAAGGACTTCTAGACAAGGCCCTTCAATAAGGACTTCTAGACCAGCCTTGTTGGTAAGGACTTCTAGGCAAGCCTTGTTGGTAAGGACTTCTAGACCAGCCTTGTTTGGTAGGGACTACTAGATCAGCCTTGTTGGTCAGGACTACTAGACCAGCCTTGTTGGTAAGGACTTCTAGACCAGCCTTGTCGGTAAGGACTTCTAGACCAGCCTTGTTGGTAGTGACTTCTAGACCAGCCTTGTTGGTAAGGACTTCTAGACCAGCCTTGTTGGTAGGGACTTCTAGAACTGCCTTGTTGGTAAGGACTTCTAGACCAGCCTTGTTGGTAAGGACTACTAGACCAGCTTTTTTTGGTAGGGACTTCTAGACCAGCCTTGTTGGTAAGGACTTCTAGACCAGCCTTGTTGGTAAGGACTTCTAGACCAGCCTTGTTTGGTAGGGACTTCTAGACCAGCCTTGTTTGGTAGGGACTTCTATCAGCCTGTTTGGTAAGGACTTCTAGACCAGCCTTGTTTGGTAGGGACCTCTAGGCCAACCTTGTTTGGTAAGGACTTCTAGACCAGCCTTGTTTGGTAGGGACTTCTAGACCAGCCTTGTTTGGTAGGGACTTCTATCAGCCTTGTTGGTAAGGACTTCTAGACCAGCCTTGTTGGTAAGGACTACTAGACCAGCCTTGTTTGGTAAGGACTTCTAGAACTGCCTTGTTGGTAAGGACTTCTAGACCAGCCTTGTTGGTAAGGACTACTAGACCAGCTTTTTTTGGTAGGGACTTCTAGACCAGCCTTGTTTGGTAAGGACTTCTTGACCAACCTTGTTGGTAATGACTAATAGACCAGCCTTGTTTGGTAGGGACTTCTAGACCAGCCTTGTTGGTAAGGACTTCTAGACCAGCCTTGTTGGTAAGGACTTCTAGACCAGCCTTGTTTGGTAGGGACTTCTAGACCAGCCTTGTTTGGTAGGGACTTCTATTAGCCTGTTTGGTAAGGACTTCTAGACCAGCCTTGTTTGGTAGGGACCTCTAGGCCAGCCTTGTTTGGTAAGGACTACTAGACCAGCCTTGTTGGTAAGGACTACTAGACCAGCCTTGTTGGTAAGGACTTCTAGACCAGCCTTGTTGGTAAGAACTACTAGACCAGACTTGTTTTGTAGGGACTACTAGACCAGCCTTGTTTGTTAGGGATTTCTAGACCAGCCTTGTTTGTTAGGGACTACAAGACAAGCCTCGTTTGGTAGGGACTTCTATAGCAGCCTTGTTTGGTAGGGACTACTAGACCAGCCTTGTTTGTTAGGGACTTCTAGACCAGCCTTGTTTGGTAAGGACTACTAGACCAGCCTTGTTGGTAAGGACTACTAGACCAGCCTTGTTGGTAATAACTTCTAGACCAGCCTTGTTGGTAAGAACTACTAGACCAGACTTGTTTTGTAGGGACTACTAGACCAGCCTTGTTTGTTAGGGATTTCTAGAACAGCCTTGTTTGGTAGGGACTATTAGACCAGCCTTGTTAGTAGTGACTTCTAGACCAGCCTTGTTGGTAGGGACTTCTAGACCAGCTTTGTTGGTAAGGACTTCTAGATGAGCCTTGTTGGTAGGCACTTCTAGACCAGCCTTGTTGGTAGGGACTACTAGACCAGCCTTGTTGGTAGGGACTACTAGACCAGCCTTGTTGGTAAGGACTTCTAGTTCAGCTTTGTTTGGTAGGGACTACCAGACCAGCCTTGTTTGCAAGGACTACTAGACCATCCTTGTTGGTAAGGACTTCTAGACCAGCCTTGTTTGGTAGGGATTACTAGACCTAGTCTTTGTTGGTAAGGACTACGAGACCTAGTCCTTGTTGGTAAGGACTACTAGACCAGCCTTATTGGTAAGGACTTCTAGACCAGCCTTGTTGGTAAGGACTTCTAGACAAGGCCCTTCAATAAGGACTTCTAGACCAGCCTTGTTGGTAAGGACTTCTAGGCAAGCCTTGTTGGTAAGGACTTCTAGACCAGCCTTGTTTGGTAGGGACTACTAGATCAGCCTTGTTGGTCAGGACTACTAGACCAGCCTTGTTGGTAAGGACTTCTAGACCAGCCTTGTCGGTAAGGACTTCTAGACCAGCCTTGTTGGTAGTGACTTCTAGACCAGCCTTGTTGGTAAGGACTTCTAGACCAGCCTTGTTGGTAGGGACTTCTAGAACTGCCTTGTTGGTAAGGACTTCTAGACCAGCCTTGTTGGTAAGGACTACTAGACCAGCTTTTTTTGGTAGGGACTTCTAGACCAGCCTTGTTGGTAAGGACTTCTAGACCAGCCTTGTTGGTAAGGACTTCTAGACCAGCCTTGTTTGGTAGGGACTTCTAGACCAGCCTTGTTTGGTAGGGACTTCTATCAGCCTGTTTGGTAAGGACTTCTAGACCAGCCTTGTTTGGTAGGGACCTCTAGGCCAACCTTGTTTGGTAAGGACTACTAGACCAGCCTTGTTTAGTAGCTACTTCTAGACTAGCCTTGTTGGTAGGGACTTCTAGACCAGCTTTGTTGGTAAGGACTTCTAGATGAGCCTTGTTGGTAGGCACTTCTAGACCAGCCTTGTTGGTAATGACTTCTAGACCAGCCTTGTTTGGTAAGGACTTCTTGACCAACCTTGTTTTGTAAGGACTTCTTGACCAACCTTGTTGGTAATGACTAATAGACCAGCCTTGTTTGGTAGGGACTTCTAGACCAGCCTTGTTGGTAAGGACTTCTAGACCAGCCTTGTTGGTAAGGACTTCTAGACCAGCCTTGTTTGGTAGGGACTTCTAGACCAGCCTTGTTTGGTAGGGACTTCTATTAGCCTGTTTGGTAAGGACTTCTAGACCAGCCTTGTTTGGTAGGGACCTCTAGGCCAGCCTTGTTTGGTAAGGACTACTAGACCAGCCTTGTTGGTAAGGACTACTAGACCAGCCTTGTTGGTAAGGACTTCTAGACCAGCCTTGTTGGTAAGAACTACTAGACCAGACTTGTTTTGTAGGGACTACTAGACCAGCCTTGTTTGTTAGGGATTTCTAGACCAGCCTTGTTTGTTAGGGACTACAAGACAAGCCTCGTTTGGTAGGGACTTCTATAGCAGCCTTGTTTGGTAGGGACTACTAGACCAGCCTTGTTTGTTAGGGACTTCTAGACCAGCTTTTTTGGTAGGGACCTCTAGGCCAACCTTGTTTGGTAAGGACTACTAGACCAGCCTTGTTTAGTAGCTACTTCTAGACTAGCCTTGTTGGTAGGGACTTCTAGACCAGCTTTGTTGGTAAGGACTTCTAGATGAGCCTTGTTGGTAGGCACTTCTAGACCAGCCTTGTTGGTAATGACTTCTAGACCAGCCTTGTTTGGTAAGGACTTCTTGACCAACCTTGTTTTGTAAGGACTTCTTGACCAACCTTGTTGGTAATGACTAATAGACCAGCCTTGTTTGGTAGGGACTTCTAGACCAGCCTTGTTGGTAAGGACTTCTAGACCAGCCTTGTTGGTAAGGACTTCTAGACCAGCCTTGTTTGGTAGGGACTTCTAGACCAGCCTTGTTTGGTAGGGACTTCTATTAGCCTGTTTGGTAAGGACTTCTAGACCAGCCTTGTTTGGTAGGGACCTCTAGGCCAGCCTTGTTTGGTAAGGACTACTAGACCAGCCTTGTTGGTAAGGACTACTAGACCAGCCTTGTTGGTAAGGACTTCTAGACCAGCCTTGTTGGTAAGAACTACTAGACCAGACTTGTTTTGTAGGGACTACTAGACCAGCCTTGTTTGTTAGGGATTTCTAGACCAGCCTTGTTTGTTAGGGACTACAAGACAAGCCTCGTTTGGTAGGGACTTCTATAGCAGCCTTGTTTGGTAGGGACTACTAGACCAGCCTTGTTTGTTAGGGACTTCTAGACCAGCTTTTTTGGTAGGGACTTCTAGACCAGCCTTGTTTGGTAAGGACTTCTTGACCAACCTTGTTGGTAATGACTAATAGACCAGCCTTGTTTGGTAGGGACTTCTAGACCAGCCTTGTTGGTAAGGACTTCTACACCAGCCTTGTTGGTAGGGACGTATAGACCAGCCTTGTTGGTAAGGACTTCTAGACCAGCTTTGTTTGGTAGGGACTACCAGACCAGCGTTGTTTGCAAGGACCACTAGACCATCCTTGTTTGGTAGGGATTACTAGACCTAGTCTTTGTTGGTAAGGACTACGAGACCTAGTCCTTGTTGGTAAGGACTTCTAGACAAGGCCCTTCAATAAGGACTTCTAGACCAGCCTTGTTGGTAAATTCTTCTAGGCAAGCCTTGTTGGTAAGGACTTCTAGACCAGCCTTGTTTGGTAGGGACTACTAGACCAGCTTTTTTTGGTAGGGACTTCTAGACCAGCCTTGTTTGGTAAGGACTTCTTGACCAACCTTGTTGGTAATGACTAATAGACCAGCCTTGTTGGTAAGGACTTCTAGACCAGCCTTGTTGGTACGGACTTCTAGACCAGCCTTGTTTGGTAGGGACTTCTAGACCAGCCTTGTTTGGTAGGGACTTCTATCAGCCTGTTTGGTAAGGACTTCTAGACCAGCCTTGTTTGGTAGGGACCTCTAGGCCAGCCTTGTTTGGTAAGGACCACTAGACCAGCCTTGTTTAGTAGCTACTTCTAGACTAGCCTTGTTTGGTAGGGACTTCTAGACAAGCCTTGTTTGGTAAGGACTACTACACCAGCCTTGTTTGGTAGGGACTTCTAGACCAGCCTTGTTAGGTAAGATATACTTGACCAGCCTTGATTGGTAGGGACTATTAGACCAGCCTTGTTTGGTAAGGACTACTTAACCAGCTTTGTTGGTAAGGTTTTCTAGATGAGCCTTGTTGGTAGGCACTTCTAGACCAGCCGTGTTGGTAAGGACTTCTACACCAGCCTTGTTGGTAGGGACTTCTACACCAGCCTTGTTGGTAGGGACTTCTAGATCAGCCTTTTTGGTAAGGACTTATAGACCAGCCTTGTTGGTAGGGACTTCTAGATCAGCCTTTTTGGTATGGACTTCTAGACCAGCCTTGTTTGGTAAGGACTTCTTGACCAACCTTGTTGGTAATGACTAATAGACCAGCCTTGTTTGGTAGGGACTTCTAGACCAGCCTTGTTTGGTAAGGACTTCTTGACCAACCTTGTTGGTAATGACTAATAGACCAGCCTTGTTTGGTAGGGACTTCTAGACCAGCCTTGTTGGTAGGGACTTCTAGACCAGCTTTGTTGGTAAGGACTTCTAGACCAGCCTTGTTTGGTAGGGACTTCTAGACCAGCCTTGTTTGGTAGGGACTTCTATTAGCCTGTTTGATAAGGACTTCTAGACCAGCCTTGTTTGGTAGGGACTTCTAGACCAGCCTTGTTTAGTAGGGACTTCTAGAACAGCCTTATTGGTAGGGACTTCTGACCAGCCTTGTTGCTAAGGATTACTAGACCAGCCTTGTTGGTAAGAACTTCTAGACCAGCCTTGTTGGTAAGGGCTTCTAGACCAGCCTTGTTTGGTAGGGACTTCTAGACCAGCCTTGTCGGTAAGGACCTCTAGACCAGCCTTTTTGGTAGGGACTTCTAGACCAGCCTTGTTGGTAAGGACTTCTAGACCAGCCTTGTTTGGTAGGGACTACTAGACCTAGTCTTTGTTGGTAGGGACTTCTAGAACTGCCTTGTTGGTAAGGACTTCTAGACCAGCCTTGTTGGTAAGGACTTCTAGACCAGCCTTGTTGGTAAGGACTTCTAGACCAGCCTTGTTGGAAAGGACTACTAGACCAGCCTTGTTTGGTAGGGATTTCTAGACCAGCCTTGTTTGGTAGGGACTTCTAGACTAGTCATGTTTGTTAGGGACTACAAGACAAGCCTCGTTTGGTAGGGACTTCTATAGCAGCCTTGTTTGTAAGGGACTTCTAGACCAGCCTTGTTTGGTAAGGACTACTAGACCAGCCTTGTTGGTAAGGACTTCTAGACCAGCCTTGTTGGTAAGGACTTTTAGACAAGGCCCTTCAATAAGGACTACTAGACCAGCCTTGTTTGGTAGGGATTTCTAGACCAGCCTTGTTTGGTAGGGACTTCTAGACCAGCCTTGTTTGGTAAGGACTACTAGACCAGCCTTGTTGGTAATGACTTCTAGACCAGCCTTGTTGGTAAGGACTTCTAGACAAGGCCCTTCAATAAGGACTACTAGACCAGCCTTGTTTGGTAGGGATTTCTAGACCAGCCTTGTTTGGTAGGGACTTCTAGACTAGTCATATTTGTTAAGGACTACAAGACAAGCCTCGTTTGGTAGGGACTTCTATAGCAGCCTTGTTTGGTAGGGACTACTAGACCAGCCTTGTTTGTTAGGGACTTCTAGACCAGCCTTGTTTGGTAAGGACTACTAGACCAGCCTTGTTGGTAAGGACTTCTAGACCAGCCTTGTTGGTAAGGACTTCTAGACCAGCCTTGTTGGTAAGAACTACTAGACCAGACTTGTTTTGTAGGGACTACTAGACCAGCCTTGTTTGTTAGGGATTTCTAGACCAGCCTTGTTTGGTAGGGACTATTAGACCAGCCTTGTTGGTAGTGACTTCTAGACCAGCCTTGTTGGTAGGGACTTCTAGACCAGCTTTGTTGGTAAGGACTTCTAGATGAGCCTTGTTGGTAGGCACTTCTAGACCAGCCTTGTTGGTAGGGACTACTAGACCAGCTTTTTTGGTAAGGACTTTTAGACCAGCCTTGTTGGTAAGGACTTCTAGACCAGCCTTGTTGGTAAGGACTTCTAGACCAGCCTTGTTGGTAAGGACTACTAGACCAGCCTTGTTTGGTAAGGACTTCTAGAACTGCCTTGTTGGTAAGGACTTCTAGACCAGCCTTGTTGGTAAGGACTACTAGACCAGCTTTTTTTGGTAGGGACTTCTAGACCAGCATTGTTTGGTAAGGACTTCTTGACCAACCTTGTTGGTAATGACTAATAGACCAGCCTTGTTTGGTAGGGACTTCTAGACCAGCCTTGTTGGTAAGGACTTCTAGACCAGCCTTGTTGGTAAGGACTTCTAGACCAGCCTTGTTTGGTAGGGACTTCTAGACCAGCCTTGTTTGGTAGGGACTTCTATTAGCCTGTTTGGTAAGGACTTCTAGACCAGCCTTGTTTGGTAGGGACCTCTAGGCCAGCCTTGTTTGGTAAGGACTACTAGACCAGCCTTGTTGGTAAGGACTACTAGACCAGCCTTGTTGGTAAGGACTTCTAGACCAGCCTTGTTGGTAAGAACTACTAGACCAGACTTGTTTTGTAGGGACTACTAGACCAGCCTTGTTTGTTAGGGATTTCTAGACCAGCCTTGTTTGTTAGGGACTACAAGACAAGCCTCGTTTGGTAGGGACTTCTATAGCAGCCTTGTTTGGTAGGGACTACTAGACCAGCCTTGTTTGTTAGGGACTTCTAGACCAGCCTTGTTTGGTAAGGACTACTAGACCAGCCTTGTTGGTAAGGACTACTAGACCAGCCTTGTTGGTAATAACTTCTAGACCAGCCTTGTTGGTAAGAACTACTAGACCAGACTTGTTTTGTAGGGACTACTAGACCAGCCTTGTTTGTTAGGGATTTCTAGAACAGCCTTGTTTGGTAGGGACTATTAGACCAGCCTTGTTAGTAGTGACTTCTAGACCAGCCTTGTTGGTAGGGACTTCTAGACCAGCTTTGTTGGTAAGGACTTCTAGATGAGCCTTGTTGGTAGGCACTTCTAGACCAGCCTTGTTGGTAGGGACTACTAGACCAGCCTTGTTGGTAGGGACTACTAGACCAGCCTTGTTGGTAAGGACTTCTAGTTCAGCTTTTTTTGGTAGGGACTACCAGACCAGCCTTGTTTGCAAGGACTACTAGACCATCCTTGTTGGTAAGGACTTCTAGACCAGCCTTGTTTGGTAGGGATTACTAGACCTAGTCTTTGTTGGTAAGGACTACGAGACCTAGTCCTTGTTGGTAAGGACTACTAGACCAGCCTTATTGGTAAGGACTTCTAGACCAGCCTTGTTGGTAAGGACTTCTAGACAAGGCCCTTCAATAAGGACTTCTAGACCAGCCTTGTTGGTAAGGACTTCTAGGCAAGCCTTGTTGGTAAGGACTTCTAGACCAGCCTTGTTTGGTAGGGACTACTAGATCAGCCTTGTTGGTCAGGACTACTAGACCAGCCTTGTTGGTAAGGACTTCTAGACCAGCCTTGTCGGTAAGGACTTCTAGACCAGCCTTGTTGGTAGTGACTTCTAGACCAGCCTTGTTGGTAAGGACTTCTAGACCAGCCTTGTTGGTAGGGACTTCTAGAACTGCCTTGTTGGTAAGGACTTCTAGACCAGCCTTGTTGGTAAGGACTACTAGACCAGCTTTTTTTGGTAGGGACTTCTAGACCAGCCTTGTTGGTAAGGACTTCTAGACCAGCCTTGTTGGTAAGGACTTCTAGACCAGCCTTGTTTGGTAGGGACTTCTAGACCAGCCTTGTTTGGTAGGGACTTCTATCAGCCTGTTTGGTAAGGACTTCTAGACCAGCCTTGTTTGGTAGGGACCTCTAGGCCAACCTTGTTTGGTAAGGACTACTAGACCAGCCTTGTTTAGTAGCTACTTCTAGACTAGCCTTGTTGGTAGGGACTTCTAGACCAGCTTTGTTGGTAAGGACTTCTAGATGAGCCTTGTTGGTAGGCACTTCTAGACCAGCCTTGTTGGTAATGACTTCTAGACCAGTCTTGTTTGGTAGGGACTACTAGACCAGCCTTGTTGGTAAGGACTTCTAGTTCAGCTTTGTTTGGTAGGGACTACCAGACCAGCCTTGTTTGCAAGGACTACTAGACCATCCTTGTTGGTAAGGACTTCTAGACCAGCCTTGTTTGGTAGGGATTACTAGACCTAGTCTTTGTTGGTAAGGACTACGAGACCTAGTCCTTGTTGGTAAGGACTACTAGACCAGCCTTATTGGTAAGGACTTCTAGACCAGCCTTGTTGGTAAGGACTTCTAGACAAGGCCCTTCAATAAGGACTTCTAGACCAGCCTTGTTGGTAAGGACTTCTAGGCAAGCCTTGTTGGTAAGGACTTCTAGACCAGCCTTGTTTGGTAGGGACTACTAGATCAGCCTTGTTGGTCAGGACTACTAGACCAGCCTTGTTGGTAAGGACTTCTAGACCAGCCTTGTCGGTAAGGACTTCTAGACCAGCCTTGTTGGTAGTGACTTCTAGACCAGCCTTGTTGGTAAGGACTTCTAGACCAGCCTTGTTGGTAGGGACTTCTAGAACTGCCTTGTTGGTAAGGACTTCTAGACCAGCCTTGTTGGTAAGGACTACTAGACCAGCTTTTTTTGGTAGGGACTTCTAGACCAGCCTTGTTGGTAAGGACTTCTAGACCAGCCTTGTTGGTAAGGACTTCTAGACCAGCCTTGTTTGGTAGGGACTTCTAGACCAGCCTTGTTTGGTAGGGACTTCTATCAGCCTGTTTGGTAAGGACTTCTAGACCAGCCTTGTTTGGTAGGGACCTCTAGGCCAACCTTGTTTGGTAAGGACTACTAGACCAGCCTTGTTTAGTAGCTACTTCTAGACTAGCCTTGTTGGTAGGGACTTCTAGACCAGCTTTGTTGGTAAGGACTTCTAGATGAGCCTTGTTGGTAGGCACTTCTAGACCAGCCTTGTTGGTAATGACTTCTAGACCAGCCTTGTTTGGTAGGGACTACTAGACCAGCCTTGTTGGTAAGGACTTCTAGTTCAGCTTTGTTTGGTAGGGACTACCAGACCAGCCTTGTTTGCAAGGACTACTAGACCATCCTTGTTGGTAAGGACTTCTAGACCAGCCTTGTTTGGTAGGGATTACTAGACCTAGTCTTTGTTGGTAAGGACTACGAGACCTAGTCCTTGTTGGTAAGGACTACTAGACCAGCCTTATTGGTAAGGACTTCTAGACCAGCCTTGTTGGTAAGGACTTCTAGACAAGGCCCTTCAATAAGGACTTCTAGACCAGCCTTGTTGGTAAGGACTTCTAGGCAAGCCTTGTTGGTAAGGACTTCTAGACCAGCCTTGTTTGGTAGGGACTACTAGATCAGCCTTGTTGGTCAGGACTACTAGACCAGCCTTGTTGGTAAGGACTTCTAGACCAGCCTTGTCGGTAAGGACTTCTAGACCAGCCTTGTTGGTAGTGACTTCTAGACCAGCCTTGTTGGTAAGGACTTCTAGACCAGCCTTGTTGGTAGGGACTTCTAGAACTGCCTTGTTGGTAAGGACTTCTAGACCAGCCTTGTTGGTAAGGACTACTAGACCAGCTTTTTTTGGTAGGGACTTCTAGACCAGCCTTGTTGGTAAGGACTTCTAGACCAGCCTTGTTGGTAAGGACTTCTAGACCAGCCTTGTTTGGTAGGGACTTCTAGACCAGCCTTGTTTGGTAGGGACTTCTATCAGCCTGTTTGGTAAGGACTTCTAGACCAGCCTTGTTTGGTAGGGACCTCTAGGCCAACCTTGTTTGGTAAGGACTACTAGACCAGCCTTGTTTAGTAGCTACTTCTAGACTAGCCTTGTTGGTAGGGACTTCTAGACCAGCTTTGTTGGTAAGGACTTCTAGATGAGCCTTGTTGGTAGGCACTTCTAGACCAGCCTTGTTGGTAATGACTTCTAGACCAGCCTTGTTTGGTAAGGACTTCTTGACCAACCTTGTTTTGTAAGGACTTCTTGACCAACCTTGTTGGTAATGACTAATAGACCAGCCTTGTTTGGTAGGGACTTCTAGACCAGCCTTGTTGGTAAGGACTTCTAGACCAGCCTTGTTGGTAAGGACTTCTAGACCAGCCTTGTTTGGTAGGGACTTCTAGACCAGCCTTGTTTGGTAGGGACTTCTATTAGCCTGTTTGGTAAGGACTTCTAGACCAGCCTTGTTTGGTAGGGACCTCTAGGCCAGCCTTGTTTGGTAAGGACTACTAGACCAGCCTTGTTGGTAAGGACTACTAGACCAGCCTTGTTGGTAAGGACTTCTAGACCAGCCTTGTTGGTAAGAACTACTAGACCAGACTTGTTTTGTAGGGACTACTAGACCAGCCTTGTTTGTTAGGGATTTCTAGACCAGCCTTGTTTGTTAGGGACTACAAGACAAGCCTCGTTTGGTAGGGACTTCTATAGCAGCCTTGTTTGGTAGGGACTACTAGACCAGCCTTGTTTGTTAGGGACTTCTAGACCAGCTTTTTTGGTAGGGACTTCTAGACCAGCCTTGTTTGGTAAGGACTTCTTGACCAACCTTGTTGGTAATGACTAATAGACCAGCCTTGTTTGGTAGGGACTTCTAGACCAGCCTTGTTGGTAAGGACTTCTACACCAGCCTTGTTGGTAGGGACGTATAGACCAGCCTTGTTGGTAAGGACTTCTAGACCAGCTTTGTTTGGTAGGGACTACCAGACCAGCGTTGTTTGCAAGGACCACTAGACCATCCTTGTTTGGTAGGGATTACTAGACCTAGTCTTTGTTGGTAAGGACTACGAGACCTAGTCCTTGTTGGTAAGGACTACTAGACCAGCCTTATTGGTAAGGACTTCTAGACCAGCCTTGTTGGTAAGGACTTCTAGACAAGGCCCTTCAATAAGGACTTCTAGACCAGCCTTGTTGGTAAATTCTTCTAGGCAAGCCTTGTTGGTAAGGACTTCTAGACCAGCCTTGTTTGGTAGGGACTACTAGACCAGCTTTTTTTGGTAGGGACTTCTAGACCAGCCTTGTTTGGTAAGGACTTCTTGACCAACCTTGTTGGTAGTGACTTCTAGACCAGCCTTGTTGGTAAGGACTTCTAGACCAGCCTTGTTGGTAGGGACTTCTAGAACTGCCTTGTTGGTAAGGACTTCTAGACCAGCCTTGTTGGTAAGGACTACTAGACCAGCTTTTTTTGGTAGGGACATCTAGACCAGCCTTGTTGGTAAGGACTTCTAGACCAGCCTTGTTGGTAAGGACTTCTAGACCAGCCTTGTTTGGTAGGGACTTCTAGACCAGCCTTGTTTGGTAGGGACTTCTATCAGCCTGTTTGGTAAGGACTTCTAGACCAGCCTTGTTTGGTAGGGACCTCTAGGCCAACCTTGTTTGGTAAGGACTACTAGACCAGCCTTGTTTAGTAGCTACTTCTAGACTAGCCTTGTTGGTAGGGACTTCTAGACCAGCTTTGTTGGTAAGGACTTCTAGATGAGCCTTGTTGGTAGGCACTTCTAGACCAGCCTTGTTGGTAATGACTTCTAGACCAGCCTTGTTTGGTAAGGACTTCTTGACCAACCTTGTTTTGTAAGGACTTCTTGACCAACCTTGTTGGTAATGACTAATAGACCAGCCTTGTTTGGTAGGGACTTCTAGACCAGCCTTGTTGGTAAGGACTTCTAGACCAGCCTTGTTGGTAAGGACTTCTAGACCAGCCTTGTTTGGTAGGGACTTCTAGACCAGCCTTGTTTGGTAGGGACTTCTATTAGCCTGTTTGGTAAGGACTTCTAGACCAGCCTTGTTTGGTAGGGACCTCTAGGCCAGCCTTGTTTGGTAAGGACTACTAGACCAGCCTTGTTGGTAAGGACTACTAGACCAGCCTTGTTGGTAAGGACTTCTAGACCAGCCTTGTTGGTAAGAACTACTAGACCAGACTTGTTTTGTAGGGACTACTAGACCAGCCTTGTTTGTTAGGGATTTCTAGACCAGCCTTGTTTGTTAGGGACTACAAGACAAGCCTCGTTTGGTAGGGACTTCTATAGCAGCCTTGTTTGGTAGGGACTACTAGACCAGCCTTGTTTGTTAGGGACTTCTAGACCAGCTTTTTTGGTAGGGACTTCTAGACCAGCCTTGTTTGGTAAGGACTTCTTGACCAACCTTGTTGGTAATGACTAATAGACCAGCCTTGTTTGGTAGGGACTTCTAGACCAGCCTTGTTGGTAAGGACTTCTACACCAGCCTTGTTGGTAGGGACGTATAGACCAGCCTTGTTGGTAAGGACTTCTAGACCAGCTTTGTTTGGTAGGGACTACCAGACCAGCGTTGTTTGCAAGGACCACTAGACCATCCTTGTTTGGTAGGGATTACTAGACCTAGTCTTTGTTGGTAAGGACTACGAGACCTAGTCCTTGTTGGTAAGGACTACTAGACCAGCCTTATTGGTAAGGACTTCTAGACCAGCCTTGTTGGTAAGGACTTCTAGACAAGGCCCTTCAATAAGGACTTCTAGACCAGCCTTGTTGGTAAATTCTTCTAGGCAAGCCTTGTTGGTAAGGACTTCTAGACCAGCCTTGTTTGGTAGGGACTACTAGACCAGCTTTTTTTGGTAGGGACTTCTAGACCAGCCTTGTTTGGTAAGGACTTCTTGACCAACCTTGTTGGTAATGACTAATAGACCAGCCTTGTTGGTAAGGACTTCTAGACCAGCCTTGTTGGTACGGACTTCTAGACCAGCCTTGTTTGGTAGGGACTTCTAGACCAGCCTTGTTTGGTAGGGACTTCTATCAGCCTGTTTGGTAAGGACTTCTAGACCAGCCTTGTTTGGTAGGGACCTCTAGGCCAGCCTTGTTTGGTAAGGACCACTAGACCAGCCTTGTTTAGTAGCTACTTCTAGACTAGCCTTGTTTGGTAGGGACTTCTAGACAAGCCTTGTTTGGTAAGGACTACTACACCAGCCTTGTTTGGTAGGGACTTCTAGACCAGCCTTGTTAGGTAAGATATACTTGACCAGCCTTGATTGGTAGGGACTATTAGATCAGCCTTGTTTGGTAAGGACTACTTGACCAGCTTTGTTGGTAAGGTTTTCTAGATGAGCCTTGTTGGTAGGCACTTCTAGACCAGCCGTGTTGGTAAGGACTTCTACACCAGCCTTGTTGGTAGGGACTTCTACACCAGCCTTGTTGGTAGGGACTTCTAGATCAGCCTTTTTGGTAAGGACTTATAGACCAGCCTTGTTGGTAGGGACTTCTAGATCAGCCTTTTTGGTATGGACTTCTAGACCAGCCTTGTTTGGTAAGGACTTCTTGACCAACCTTGTTGGTAATGACTAAGAGACCAGCCTTGTTTGGTAGGGACTTCTAGACCAGCCTTGTTGGTAGGGACTTCTAGACCAGCTTTGTTGGTAAGGACTTCTAGACCAGCCTTGTTTGGTAGGGACTTCTAGACCAGCCTTGTTTGGTAGGGACTTCTATTAGCCTGTTTGATAAGGACTACTAGACCAGCCTTGTTGGTAAGGACTACTAGACCAGCCTTGTTGGTAAGGACTTCTAGACCAGCCTTGTTGGTAAGAACTACTAGACCAGACTTGTTTTGTAGGGACTACTAGACCAGCCTTGTTTGTTAGGGATTTCTAGACCAGCCTTGTTTGGTAGGGACTTCTACACTAGTCATGTTTGTTAGGGACTACAAGACAAGCCTCGTTTGGTAGGGACTTCTATAGCAGCCTTGTTTGGTAGGGACTACTAGACCAGCCTTGTTTGTTAGGGACTTCTAGACCAGCCTTGTTTGGTAAGGACTACTAGACCAGCCTTGTTGGTAAGGACTACTAGACCAGCCTTGTTGGTAATAACTTCTAGACCAGCCTTGTTGGTAGGGACTTCTAGACCAGCTTTGTTGGTAAGGACTTCTAGATGAGCCTTGTTGGTAGGCACTTCTAGACCAGCCTTGTTAATAGGGACTACTAGACCAGCCTTGTTGGTAGGGACTACTAGACCAGCCTTGTTGGTAAGGACTTCTACACCAGCCTTGTTGGTAGGGACGTATAGACCAGCCTTGTTGGTAAGGACTTCTAGACCAGCTTTGTTTGGTAGGGACTACCAGACCAGCCTTGTTTGCAAGGACTACTAGACCATCCTTGTTTGGTAGGGATTACTAGACCTAGTCTTTGTTGGTAAGGACTACGAGACCTAGTCCTTGTTGGTAAGGACTACTAGACCAGCCTTATTGGTAAGGACTTCTAGACCAGCCTTGTTGGTAAGGACTTCTAGACAAGGCCCTTCAATAAGGACTTTTAGACCAGCCTTGTTGGTAAGGACTTCTAGGCAAGCCTTGTTGGTAAGGACTTCTAGACCAGCCTTGTTTGGTAGGGACTACTAGATCAGCCTTGTAGGTCAGGACTACTAGACCAGCCTTGTTGGTAAGGACTTCTAGACCAGCCTTGTCGGTAAGGACTTCTAGACCAGCCTTGTTGGTAGTGACTTCTAGACCAGCCTTGTTGGTAAGGACTTCTAGACCAGCCTTGTTGGTAGGGACTTCTAGAACTGCCTTGTTGGTAAGGACTTCTAGACCAGCCTTGTTGGTAAGGACTACTAGACCAGCTTTTTTTGGTAGGGACTTCTAGACCAGCCTTGTTTGGTAAGGACTTCTTGACCAACCTTGTTGGTAATGACTAATAGACCAGCCTTTTTTGGTAGGGACTTCTAGACCAGCCTTGTTGGTAAGGACTTCTAGACCAGCCTTGTTGGTAAGGACTTCTAGACCAGCCTTGTTTGGTAGGGACTTCTAGACCAGCCTTGTTTGGTAGGGACTTCTATCAGCCTGTTTGGTAAGGACTTCTAGACCAGCCTTGTTTGGTAGGGACCTCTAGGCCAGCCTTGTTTTGTAAGGACCACTAGACCAGCCTTGTTTAGTAGCTACTTCTAGACTAGCCTTGTTTGGTAGGGACTTCTAGACAAGCCTTGTTTGGTAAGGACTACTACACCAGCCTTGTTTGGTAGGGACTTCTAGACCAGCCTTGTTAGGTAAGATATACTTGACCAGCCTTGATTGGTAGGGACTATTAGACCAGCCTTGTTTGGTAAGGACTACTTGACCAGCTTTGTTGGTAAGGTTTTCTAGATGAGCCTTGTTGGTAGGCACTTCTAGACCAGCCTTGTTGGTAAGGACTTCTACACCAGCCTTGTTGGTAGGGACTTCTACACCAGCCTTGTTGGTAGGGACTTCTAGATTAGCCTTTTTGGTAAGGAGTTCTAGACCAGCCTTGTTGGTAGGGACTTCTAGATCAGCCTTTTTGGTAGGGACTTCTTAGACCAGCCGTGTTCCGTAGGGACTTCTAGATCAGTTAGAATTTTTTCGTTTAGCCGGTTATAGTATTGTTTGTGCAATCGTAAGTGTAATTTCTCTTCGTATTCATATTGTTTGTTCGTATTATTTTTGTAATTACATATTGGTGATTTTCTTGTTGATTTCGTCTATTGATTGATTTCTTTTATAGCAGACTGTATTGTTATCTATATTGTTTTTGTGTTTGTCATTTATTCTTTAATTTATCTCTATTTTCTTTTATTACTTTTTTTTATTTATTTTCTCTCATTTTTTCACTGCACATGTTTCAAAGATATATTTGAAATAATACTATTGTGTACTTATATACCATCACTTGATTAGAGCTTTATGTTTGTTGGGCTCTTGTACTTATTTCGTATTGACACATTTCTCATACTATGATCAGATTTTGTGTTGATACATTTTATGACACAACACTTATTACTATTAACTAATTTGTACATTGCATTTGGCACACATTGACTACAAAGTTTAATTTATTTTGATACATTTCTCGTACTCTGATTATTTTGTGGATATATTTTTGGCACAGCATTTGTCACTATTATTTAGTGCATTATATTTGGCACACATTAATTACAAAGTTGATTATTTAGCGCATTGTACCTGACACATATTGATTACAAACTTAACACATTTATTGGCCATCTATTATTTAAATACCAAAAATACATGCAAAGTGAGACATTATTATTTTGTATTTTGATAACTAAGCACTCACTACAATACTACATAAAGCTTGGAATCCTATATATCTGTTGACTTTATACACGTTGAAGATTATTTAATATTTATTGATATTTTACACACTTGAAGCCTAAATCCCATACCTATCAACAATGTCTACCTATGATCAAATCTTGGAGTTGGCCAGAGAAATGGAATTGAAGGGTGAAAAGAAAAGAGAGTTCATCGAAGAGAATTGAATGAATTAAAGAAGAAAGAACTTGAAGTAGCGGAACGAGATGAACGAGCTGCAGAAAGAGCGTATCAGAAAGAAATGAAACAATTAGAGAAAGAAATGAAACAAATAGAGAAAGAAATGAAGGCACAAGAAGATAAAAAAGAATTTTCTAGACTTGAAGCTGCAAAGGTGAATCCCAACATATTACTACCACAGACACAGCAAGCCAAGACATACGTCTCGAAATTCCACAAATTCATCGAGAAAAATGAAACTCTGGAAAACTACCTTGTGCAATTCGAGCACATTGCCTCAACATATGATGTCTCATAAAGATATGGCTAAGCAGCTACTTGCTAATCTTGCAGGTGAACCGCTTAATATAATAGCTACCCTGACACCCGAACAAAAGACTGACTACAAGGCTGTGAAAAGTAGACTCCTCGAGCACTTTGGTAAATCCGAGGACCACTACAGAAAACTCTTTCGAGACATTAAATTACAAAAGAATGGAGATTATAATAGAATAATTTTTGAAATTAAACAAAATATTTTAAAGTGGCTTGAACTGTGATATGACGAAACCAGATGAAATCATTGATATGTTTTTGAATGATAGTGTGCTGTTGAACATTTCAGACAATGTTTTCACTTTCCTGAAAGAAAAAGAGATTAGAAACGAAACAGAGCTCATAAATAACCTGAACCTATTTAAGGACAGCCATCCTAACCACACCATCGACTGAAGATACCTTCACCAAGTAGCTGCCACCATTAACAGATTCAAGCAAGTTCAAGTACAGTAACAAAATAAAACCTGCTTTAATTGCGGCAGAAGTGGCCATATAAAGAGCCAGTGTAGATCAAACAACACAAGTAATTTCCAGTATAGAAGTGGCACATATTAGAACAATAGATTGACAACAGAAGAAACACCAGAGCAACCCAAAGCTACAGCCCTAATGACAGAAGAAGGCAATACAACACCATCAATAACTACAACCCCCATAACTATCAAAGAAGACAGCCATTCAACACCAACAACGACAACTACAACTTTCAGAACAATTATAGACAATCCAGACGTGACGGCTACGATGAGATACTAAAATAAATATTGTTACGATATTCTCAATCAGGCCTTCTGCAAACACTACTTCACAACACAACACAGCACATCTAACTCAAGAACTTGACAACAAGAGCTTCAAGTAACAAAGTGGCGGTTTAATTTACAAATACATCGACAGCCAATTCAACACAATTGGCTACATCAAATTCAAATGCTTTCTTGTACTTAACAGAACTGCCTAACTAAACGTTACTAGTCTCTCTAGCTCGTACAGCTACATTTTCGAGGACTCAAAGGTACCACAAGTCCTTACGTCTGCTGTCCTGGACTCAACTGTCCTTTTCAACACACTGTCTCTCGAACGTGAAGGCTCTTGATCACATGACCACAACACAGGTCATACTTGCGGTTATTAGCACTACTGTCCCTTGTCTATCGACAGCCGTTGACCCGTTGACCTGTGTGATTGGCCTGAGTCGTGTGTATCAGTAGGCCGCACACATTAACCCTTTCAGTCCGCCACTGGAGTTACAACAATATGAAATGATAAAAATGATATAGAAAATACGGCAGAAAAAAATAATGACAAGACAATGATGACATGATAATAATGACATAATAACGAGGTCATTAAAACCATGACATAACATTGATGACATGATAATAGATTCTGTCTAACATTTAGCTGAAATCGTTATGAACAACTTTTGATCTAGCAAGAGATCAATCTTTTTTTTCCTCACAAGGAAATCCGAACTCATAAATATCATAAACAACAATATTCCCTTTCCACGTAGTCAAAGGAAAGAAAAAACAAAATCGATCTTCTCATCTCTCGGTTATGTTCTCCGCCTCTGATGTCATGTGCCACAATGGGGAACCAGAAACTAGCACGAGACATGATGACGCAATAGATGTGGCCTGGAAGCCTCGGACATGTCTTCTCTATTGATTTCTAGTTCTGAGTCTACCCCCCCCCCTTCACCCCCTACCCCGTTTTCTTTTAGCTCAGAGTCTGTGTGTGAGGATTGTCCTTCGTATGATGTAAGAAAGACTAGAGCTGTGACATGTAACACATTCAGACCGAGTTGTTAGAAATAGATCCAGGATTATATCAAAAGAGTCTCAGACAAAAAGACTCCCTGTAGAAAACATGTGACAATAACTTCACATCATTGTCCAACGTTCTCTTCTTAAAACATCTTACACATGATACATCTCCACACAACACATCTCCACACAATACATCTACACACAAATCATCTCCACACGATACATCTCCACATGTTACATCTACACACGTTACATCTCCACACGTTACATCTACACATGATACACATACACATGTTACATCTACACATGATATTTCTACACATGTTACATCTCTACACAATACATCTACACATGTTACATCTACACATGTTACATCTACACATGATACACCTACACATGTTACATCTCCACACAATACATCTCCACATGTTACATCTACACACGTTACATCTACACATGATACATCTCCATACTTTACATCTCCACACAATACATCTCCACACGTTACATCTACACATGATACACCTACACATGTTACATCTACACATGTTACATCTACACATGATACATCTACACATGTTACATCTACACATGTTACATCTACACATGTTACATCTACACATGTTACATCTACACATGATACATCTACACATGTTACATCTACACATGATACATCTACACATGTTACATCTACACATGATACATCTACACATGTTACATCTACACATGATACATCTACACATGTTACATCTACACATGATACATCTACACATGTTACATCTACATATGATACATCTACACATGTTACATCTACACATGATATTTCTACACATGATACATCTACACATGTTACATCTACACATGTTACATCTACACATGATAAATCAACACATGTTACATCTACACACGTTACATCTACACATGATAAATCAACACATGTTACATCTACACATGTTACATCAACACGTTACATCTACACACGTTACATCTACACATGATACATCTACACATGTTACATCTACACATGATACATCTACACATGATACAACTACACATGTTACATCTACACATGATACATCTACACATGTTACATCTACACATGATACATCTACACATGTTACATCTACACATGATACATCTACACATGATACATCTACACATGTTACATCTACACATGTTACATCTACACATGATAAATCAACACATGTTACATCTACACATGATAAATCAACACATGTTACATCTACACACGTTACATCTACACATGATACATCTACACATGTTACATCTACACACGTTACATCTACACATGATAAATCAACACATGTTACATCTACACATGTTACATCAACACATGTTACATCTACACACGTTACATCTACACATAATACATCTACACATGTTACATCTACACATGTTACATCTACACATGTTACACCTACACATGATACATCTACACATGATACATCTACATATAATGATATATCAACACATGATACATCTCAATACTTTTCATTTTTACAATATACATCTCGAAATGATACATATGGACATAATACATCTCCTCACAAAATATCTCCATAAAATACATCAGATTATCATCTCCACATGATCTACACACGATATTTCGACAGGATACATGTCCACAAGATATATGTCCACATGATACATGTTCAGATGATACATGCCCATAAGATAAATGTACACATAAGACAAGTTTATTTTTTTTAATGTAAAATGGATCTTACAAATCAAAGTGTATACAAATAGTAAACAACTTTGGTTAAAATTTATTTTGAAAGTCGGTAATAGACGTGACTAAATTGCGTTTTATTAATCCTTGCGGATAGTACTTTGGTAAGTGTAGTGTATTGATTCTTTAAAAGTCTATGAACAGAGCACTTCATTTCTACTGCGATTAATTAACTAAGGAGGGTGAGCAAATTGTATGTCGATATAAGAGAGAAATTGCCTTATAAAATATATTGAAAAAACTGGTTGTAAGAAAACGAAAGGATCTTCTGATGAATTATTTTGCATTCTTTTATCAGACATTAACATTTGAGTTCTTGGTTACATGCTACCGTATAGCTGGGGTGCCTAAATTACCTGTGTCTAAATTTCAAGTGTCTAAATTTTTAAAATTATGTTCGAAATTAGTCATTAAAGAGTGCCTAATTTTCCGGTGCCATTTTTTTCCGCCATATCAAAAGTGCCTAATTTACCGTTGCCTAATTCCTAATTAACCGGGTGCCTAAATTACCGGTGCCTAAATTACCGGTGCCTAAATTTCCAGTACCTAATATCCAGACACCCGTATCGCCATGTCCCAGGCTATATGCTTGTTATTTCGATATTGAAACAAAATCAGTAAAAAAACACCATATTCATAAGTAAATCAATGCTTATGTTAATGTTATTGACAATTTCGGCATCCACAGTAAACGTTTGCAGTTTCTTTTTGTTATAGGGCAGGTACGTGCCGCAAGGAGTAGAGCAGAGTAAATAGTTTGTTCACTTGTTTATTTTTTTTCTATTTCATGAAAGAAGTATTTACAGTGCCTTATATATCGCATAGGCCTGAATAGCGTTCCATGAACTACTGCAGGGTTCTGAACCTGTGGGTCGCGACCCCCTTCGGGATCGATTAACGATTTGCCAGGGGTCGCCTAAGACCATCGAAAATATGAATTGTTTTTGTCTATTCTTCTATAGCTGTATGTGTGTGTGTGTGTGTGGGGGGGGGTCGCGGCAGAGTGGGGGATTGTAAAAAGTTTTCGCCGAGCATAAAAGGTTGAGAACCGCTGAACTACTGGAATAATTAACTAGTAGGACACCACTTTAATTAATCTCTCTAAAAAAATATAAGCAAAGAGTTCCGCCAAATTTTGTTCTGACTAGTATCTTGGGTATTATGTAAATCTACTACTAATTCATCAACTATTCTACATTAGCCAAAAAACAGTACAATTAACAATATCAACTTGATCAAGACGTTCCATTACTGTAAATGATACATTTAGTAACTCTTGGGATGTCTGCCTCGTCTATTTATCCATAGTTACTTATGTATCTCTAATACTAATCAAACTTCTTCGAAGCTATCGCCATATTGTTCCTACTTGTTCGCCCATTCTGCTTCCTCATTCGTCTGTCTTACTACGTCTCTATTTTTACCGTCGCTAAAACAATAAACAATATATTTGTCTACCAAAACTAACATACTCTCTAATATACTAGTACACAACAATATTCAGAATGTGCGCAATGTTCCGTTAAAGAAAAAAGTTTAGGAATCATTCCGCATAGGGAAAAACAAAAACGGGAAGTTCTAGTCTAGCCTGTCCAAGACACACTTATGTCGCACCTCTCTCATCTGCTTTGAAACCACCTGTTGCCACACCACCCAAACTTTACCCGGCCGCTGTACACAATATATTCGTTCCGATATTTCATTCGATACTAAACTAAAAAAATATGTAAATATTCTCCATCTAGATGTCTCCAAGGCTCCGCATCGCAACTACTCACTCTTAATTATTTTATAGCAAACATCATGACCTACAGCTAATTGATAGCTAGAAAAAGTATCGTTCTCTTTTCAGACCTTTTGATCTATAAGATAGATGATGTTAAGGTCATCTGTTTCTTTGGCCAACGGTTAACGAGCAGGGTGTCATGTGACCAGCACAACGACCAACCCCCTTTACTTTCCCATCTAAAGTCAGGTACCCATAAGAGTTGGCTGGACCAAGGGGCGCCCTGAAATTCACGAGATTCAAAATAAAAGATTCAAACCCAGGACAACAGGTTCGGAAGCCAAGCGCTTAACCACCCACCCACAGCGCCCCCATTGGGTAGCTAGCACTAAGATTATTATTCTATTTTTGGACAACCCATTGGAGAAATTCCTTTGTCTTTTCCAAACCATAAAGCTCACAAGTTCTATGCAACGTAAAACAGAGTCCCTTAACTAGGTGTTATAATAAATGAAAAACTGTCATGGAATCCACATATTGAAGAAACTATAAAAAAATCAAACAAAGCATTAGGATTTATTAAAAGAAATTTCTATTGTTATGACATGATTAGGAATTAGTTATTTGTTTCGGGAATAGGGTAAAGTTTTACTTAGCGACGATGACGTAAAGTTGGTTAAAAAAGAAGAAGGCTCTAAGTGACGCTACAAAGAAGACGCTTCGTATAGAGCAGTAGAATAGATATACGGATTTACGGACATAGCTGACATCGGACGATCCCTTCTTGATTATTAAATATATTTGTAAAACAACATCAGCGTCGACTACATATTTTGATTGTTTCGGCCTTTCGCCGGTGTTAGTGAAGTAGTTCGAGTTCAGCATTACTTCCAGTCAGACGTAGATCTACACTAGATATATTTCCAAGAATCAACACCGCGCGGAAGCCTTAACACTATAAATCAAATAAGAACATAAAACTAAAATGTTATTTAACGTTGGTTAGGCCGATAATAGAATATGCATCCTCCGTTTGGGACCCCTCAACTCAAGATAACGTTAAGAAACTGGAACAGACACAAAATAAAGCAGTGAGATTCATAACAAACGAATATTCACACTTAAACCAGAGTAACACCTTTAGTTAAATCACTAAATTTAGAAAGCCTTCAGGACAGAAGACTCAAAAGTAAAGTAGCAATTATACATAAAAAACTGAACATACAAAAAAAAAAAAAAAAAAAAATCTAATAAAATACTCTGAAAGACACAAAGATAAAGGCACACTCCTCATCCCATATGCTAGGACAAATGTGTACAAATGCTCCTTCTTCCCTAGTGCTATTAGAGCATGGAATGGGTTGCCCGAGCTAGCCAGGAAAACCAGTGACTTTGCAGAATTTAAGTCATTGGTAAATATGCATGACTAAATGTATGACGCGTAGGACGTAATCATCTTCTTTTTTAAAGTAACATCTGTATTATATAAGATAAGAAGATAAAACTTTAAAAACGTCGTATCTTATAAATTACAGACGTTCCTTCAGATAAGACCGACGCGTTGTCATGCGTTAATCTAGTCATGCATGCGTTAATCTAGTTATGCATGCTAATTATAGACTTAAATTCCGTTAAGTCATTGGTTTTCCTAGCTGATTCAGGCTATTTGTTCCATGCTTTATTGGCACTTGGGAAGAAGCCAGAAGGTGTTCTTGACAAAATTTGTTGTTGCTAATGAAACTTATGCATTTTACTTTGGTTTTTTTTGAGTATTTTATTTATAAAGTGCTTTATCTGGTTAGATAATTGAGGAAAAGAGAAATAACTAATTATCAAGTAACTATTTGAGGCAATAAATTAAGTACCAAATAAGAAAAAAAACAACACAACTACCATGTTGTATTACTTCCCCATCCCCAGGCCCACAACATTTCAAGCACCTCTTCCCAAGTAAGAAACAACTTGGTTTCACCTGATGACACATTCACCTCGACCCTTCCATCTGCCGTGTCATTTTCCCCGACCCACCCCAACCACCAGCGCTCACTACAAATCCAACCCCCATCCCCTCCCCACAGCCTCTCTTCCATCTCCTGTATAGTTGTGTGAGTAGTGGTCTCTGCGCGAGCGAGAGGCGGGGGTGAGCTTTGTCCTCATAGGTGATGGCGGACTTAGCATCGCTCAGTGGTGCGCCCGACAGGAGAAAGCGCTCGCAAAATAGGGGGAGAAAGAGGAAGCAGAGAGAGTGAGAAAGAAAAAATAAACGGTTTAGAGAGAGGGAAAGAGTGAACAATAGTCCTCCACCTTCCTTGCCTGTCTACAGGCACCTATTCGCGACTATTCAATTAGTTGTAGAGCTTAGTTGTAATGCGTGTCGCCTGTTTGTTGTTTTCTTCAATCGCCTTTGACCTGTTACCTCTGACCCCTGCAGCCTATTGACATGCCCCTCTCCGCTTCTTACATACCTCCCCATCCACTCTGACCCTTATTATTCCTCACCAAAAACTACCGTGCAAATTGTTTCTGCCTGATTTCCGACTAGCCTAATAATCGCTAGATAATCACTTAGGGTGTACAGCCAATTCGGTACGATGTTTTGTTTACTATTGTCGGAGCGCGAGGCAGCGCGAGGAAAGCCGCGCTGGAGCACGTACAGTGTAGTCATGTCCGGGCCACTAGCTCCCAGTCGAACAGGTTGCCGCCGATCGAGGCTTTAATTTTCATTGCATTTAGACCGTTAGGATACCAAATTGTTCTTTTTTTTTTCTTCTTTTTCTTTTATTCCTGCTGTATCAGGAGTTTTTGTTTGGCACTGTGGATACTAGCCCTATCTTGCTGACCGTTTCACGCTCAATTCGAGCTTTTCAGCTTCCCTCGGATAGAACCACTACAGCTTTTCCTAAAAAGTAGTTCTTTAATTAGGATAAAAAATTCGTCTGCTAAAGAGATCGAATTCTTGGAATTATTTCTGACTTTGGATTGTTTATTGAAGCTGGCAACTGTACCTCTTTAGGATTTGTTTCATTAAGGTAGGTTATTATTTTTTTGCTTTTACAATATCCTGTCTCTATTATTTAGATCTAGAGTTATTTCGAAAATCATTTTAAGCGTTGACATATTGTAATAAATTTAATTAGCATGAATGCAATTAATTAGAATATTGCTGTGATTTCTAAACGTAGATTATGGTCTCAATTAGACACAAATAAGGAAGTAATTAAATATTTTTTGTTCAGAGTGATCTCAGGTCAATATACTTCCATTGAGAAGGGTCATTTCATCTTAACTGCTACACCACGCTTGTATTTACTCAGCAGACATTGACATCATTGTTAACACACCATTACGTTAAGTGTGTATTTTCAATAAGATGTTTTGATGATAGCTATGAGATTTTGAAATCGGATCCATAGATGTTTTCAATGAGATATTTTCCTGATGTCAGTGCAATACTTTGATGTTTTAGTTTTAAAATAGACCATTGAAAGACATAGAAAGAACAAAATGCCAGGCTCTTGAAGATGTCAAGGTTCTACTGAAATAATCGTGTAGCTGTGTGATAGAGAACGTAATATTGTAAAATGAATTCATGACCAAGAAACCGTTTAAGCAGCTAATTGTAAGGATTTCATTTCAATCCTTTTCATATTGTTACCACATCAGTACTGCACTGACTCCCAACACGATTACCCTCACTGACTCCCAATATTAGTACTGTCACGGTGTCACTGACTACCAATATCAGTACTTTCACTCCCAATATTAGTACTTTCACTGAATCACAACACTGGTACTGCCACTGACTCACAACATTGGCACTGTCACTGATTCACAACATTGGCACTTTCACTGACTCACAACATTAGTACAGTCACTGTCTCACAACATTGGTAATGTCAATGACTCAAAATATTAGTACTGTCACTGACTCACAACATTGGTAATGTCACTGACTCACAACATTAGTACAGTCACTGACTCCACTGCCATACCCTTCTGTCTCTGCTTTCACTTCTATGTCCATGATATTCTTTGGATCTTTTAAGACTCACAGAAACTGTGTGATCATCTTCCTTGTGAAAAGGAAGACACTAGCTTACATCCCACCAATCAATCAATCAATCAATCAAACAGGCAGTCGATCAATGCACATGTCTGTCTGCATCATTTAACACCAGCACATGAGACATTCATTTCTTTTTTTTTTAAATTATTTTAATCTGCCTCTGCATTCGTAAAGTCTTCAAGTTTTTTCCCCTCTTATTATTACAAGTAACAGACGTTAATTAAAACAGCCTTTTTATTTCTGGTTATTTTACAAGCCGTTTGTTTATCTTGTTAATTACAAACTTCAAATCTGCTGCTTTTTTTCCCTCTTGTTTAATCCTATTCCATTCTCAAGAAAACCGAAAAAATAAAAAAAATAAAAATAAATAAAATGGTCCATTGTAGGTGACTTATAAAAATATGCTGTTTTTTTTCCATATTATTTAAGCTGCATATCCATATGAGTAATTGGAGGGTCCTTGGCACTTAACATGGCAGTAGGTCTACATAGGTCCATCCCCATTTTGAAGACTTGAATGAAAGTGATCTTAATACAAGCTAGAGCAATGGCATAGTAGAACACTGCTTTTAATAGTATGCCCTTTTTTTCTTTTTAATGTAAGGATATTTTTTAGACACAATTATTTTAGTTTGTCAAGCCTCTTCTCTCTTTGATAGTGAGACGTTGGTGCAGCTGCACTGTATGTACTGTAGTGTTTCCGGTCCTGATGTTACTTTCATGTGAAACGTATTTTTCATAGCTGTATACACAAAGTACTTTTGTTCGTTGTCTGCTTGGTCGTATGGTATTTGATCTTGACCATCACAATGATGGGTCTGGGGTTTGAAACCTGTTGTCTCTCATTCCTTGCCGTATTGTGAAGTTTTAGGCTAAGACGCAATAATCAAATGAAAGTCCTAGGAGCGATCTATTGAAAATTGTATCCATGCACTTGCAGCTTATGGCCCTGCTAACCTTGAACAGTGATGCCTTTCTTGGTCTTTCTTTATCTTTTATGGTCTTGCCTCGGTCTGAGTGCCCTATTAATTTCCAAACCATGTCTCACGTGCCGCACCACTGTAAAAAATCATGCAAACAAATAAAAAAAAAACAAAAAAAAAACCGATGCTCTGAGGCTTCAGACGTTTTTAGTAGACAGTACCATGTCACGGGTTGGAAATGTCCCTCGGAGCGTATTTCTGGCATTAGAGATGTAGAGCTATTGTAAATATCAGTAACAAATATATGAGACTGAAACATTGTTTAAGATCCAGTTTTTTTAAATGTAGATTGTAATGCTGTAAGGAGAAAAAGAATAGAATGCGATACGAAAAAATGTGGTAGCTCTATATAATGGCACCTAAGAAAATTTAATAAAACATTATTTATTGTATACAAATATTAGAGAGCAATACCTTTCTATTTGGCTAATTACAATATCTATAAATACATAAAAAAAATGAACTTGAAAATTGTTTTAAAAACGTAATATTGAAGGCCATTGTGCTGGCAGCGGTTGTAATCAATGCCACAAATATTTTGAACCTATTCATATTGTGGACTGTTTAATTGAATTACTTCTATGCCTAGAAGATTAACAATCTGATCAAAGGCATTAAGAACATATTCAAACTTTGATTGACAGCTCTTATTGAGCTTAAAAATGTTCCAAATGTTACCTTCTCACGGAAACTGCACAGACAAAGTTGAACTGGATGTAGGCTACGCTAAATAGTTTTTCCTTAAGTCAATGGTCAATTTAGCGTTCTTAAAAGACCTACTGGTTGAGCCCTATTGAAACGCACCCCAAAGACCTACTGGTTCTAATACATTTTTATAGATTCATTTGTTCATTGTACAGAAGAACCCTTTAGAGACTTATTAGTGTCATTGAAAGATTTACTGAAGGGACCTTCGGTATCTCTTGGTCCCAAATACTGAAGAACAATACAAAGCTATACAGTTGCCACAAACGGAAGTGACTTACGCCTTAATGAAGGGCCATTCAAAGACCTGAATAGTTCATCTTTTAGAATTGCATTTCATATAGCTAATAGGTCATCTTGATGGAGTCAAGTGCCATTCCAAAACGTACTATTTTATCTTGCTAGAGTGGACTTTAAAAAAACTACTGGTTTGCCTTACTAAATTTGATTTCAAAAATCTATTTCACCTTGCTAGAGAGGACTTTAAAAATGGTACTACGTATTATTAATGCATAATGATATTCTACCGTCTACCTGGGCTTCAATTTCATGCTATTGCGGCATTAAACTAGCACTCTATCACCTGGGCCCGGTGTTTAATATTAATCACGAAAGGAATAAATAAAGTAAGAACAAGTACTAAATAGACATGGTACTTTCGTTTTTCATTAGTACATGTTGAGATAATTATGCTATAGAGATAAACTAGAACTGTGTCAAGTTGTGTTTAATTGGTTATTGTGTTTCTCTTGGTGCGTGGCAAAGTCTGTTGCGCCTAAACAGACGACTTTGAGCAATCCGAATTTGTTTCCATCTGTTGTCTATACAATCGAATATGTTTATTTTGAAATAAAACACGAACACACACATGTACATTCAGAATTCACGTTGCTGGACATAGTTTTGAGCATCCATTGCTTGTAAAGATTGCTTCCCATGTTTCGCCCGTTAAAAGGGAGACAAATTACGAAACATTTATGTCTGTGTTGACAAACATTTAGATAATTCAATACAACACCCTTGAGAATCTAGTTTTAATAGCATTCGTGTTGGCGTCAATGCATTTTTATAAGGTAAACATGAGCTATTTTTGGGTAACCCTTTAGATTTAAAAAGGAAAAGAATGGAAGAGGGAGATCTTCAAGACTCATGTAGAATCATTGGTGCTTCCTTTTTCTTTTCGCGTACAAAACATACAGTTGCCCATAAGGGCTCTACCAGGCTTGTGCTTTTTATAATATTATTGTTATCACTAAAAGGGACAAAGCGAGCAACTGATGCCTAAATCATTAAGCTTCAGACAGGAGGAGCTCTATAACCTTGGCTGCCTACCCACCTAGGAAAAGGAAAACTCTGAATCCAAGCCTCTGCTGCCTTGCAGCTATACTCAAACTTAGGAAGGGCTTTGAGAGTAAACCCTGAGGTAAAAATCAGGAGCCGTTGATCCTAAGGCAGCTTGCAGCGCACAGTGCTACACCCTGGCTGTGCACCTGCCGTTCCATTAAAACACCAGCAGTCTTTAAAGGAGAAACTGCTGTGTACACGACATTCCTCCAAGCATATCCGATCTTTTTGTTTTCTGTTATAGCCAAAGAAGGAGCCCAGAGAGAGAGAGAGAGAGAGAGAATTGATAAGGTTAGTGTTAGCTCTAAGCGGCACTGATGTAGATTTGTGTTTAGCACATTAAAAGGACTATTGTTATTGTGCCATTGTGGTTCCTAATTTTTTGGTCATGTTTTCGGTAAGCTTATTATGCATTTTTAAAATGTCATCAACTTTTTTTTTGATCCTATCTATTTCTAGGTCGTCAAGATTTATTCATGAAATTCGATTTAAAACTGCTAAATAAAATTTAATATATAAACACGAATGAAACAAAAAAATAAATACAATTTAGTGGGCTATTTTGGTATTAGAATTTTAATATCTACTTTCAATTTAGATAAGTTTAGTATTACAATATTTCAGTTAGTGATATTCTGTTTCATTGGAAGATTAGCGTGCAATCTTGCTGACACATTTTCCCTTCTAAATATGAAGATGATAAAACAAGTAGAAATTTTCTGGTGATACTCCGTAATATGTTATAAGTATCAAGGTAAATTCTTTTTTGTAGCCAGAAGATCTGACATCCCTGGCAAATCCACGTTTCTCATATAATGTGAGGTTTTCAGGATTTTGCTAATAAGAAGAGATATAGTAAGACGCTCGCAAACTTTTCTCTTTGTGATTTTGAAGTGAGCATTTTGACCATTGTGGATCTTTTCTGAACATTTTCTTTGAGTGTTAGAAAGTATGTCAAATCTTTATCTATCTTATCATCTCAAATGATCCTCCAGCTGAGATGGTTTATGGGGTCAGTACTAAAAACTTTGTTGCTAAAAAAGGCACAAAGGGAATGATGGAAGGGACAAAGCCAAATTTAAAACAATCAACACTCTACGGTTCACGTTTCCTTTTGGGTTCTGCCATACTTAATATTATCTCATGTCAATATAATTGACATAATTTAAAATGTTTACATTTAACAATAAAAAAAAATCATTCAAATAACATAGCTTAAAATCAAAGGATTAACTTAGGTACAAATCATATGTGTGTATGGGTTATTCCATTACTGGGAAAGAAAATTATAAGTCTCCAACTGCTTAAATTAGATGGAGTTTCGTGAATCCCGCTTTACATCTCATAAACCCTCAATTTATTTTTTCACCTTCGTAGACCCATTAGAAGTCGTCGTAGACCCATTGGGGTTTATACATTCCACTTTGGGAATCAGTGCACTAATTAATGATTGCCTATACTAAATAGATCTACTCTGCATCATAAGTTGACTTAATTTTACATGTGACTGTAACTGTGTGAATTAAAGTGTCCCCCAATTCTCAAGAGAATTTCTACTTTGTCGTGCGAAACAAAACTCTAAGACACAACAGAAGATCTTTCACACAGAGACGCCACATTTTGGACTGACGAAGTGGGAAAACCACCTAGCTTTGGTGTCAGACCATGAAACATTAAGAAAACAAACCGATGTCAATGTAAAGACAAAAATCAATATTTGTTTTAAGCAGAATGAAAGTATGATAGCTAACTTTTAGCCAAGGGTCGGAGGTTACTATAGGCAACACAAGCTATAGCTTTGAGCCCCCAAGAAATATATTGTAATGACATGTAATACCTGGACATAATGGGACCCAAACGGGCAACATATCTTAAATAGTTTAAGGTCCTTTGAAGTCGAAATACGCCACTTGTTTTGTTGATGTCATTTGAAATTCTTTTTCCTAGTTTGTAGCCTGTTTTTTTGCAATGGTTTTAACTTGGTTTTAGCTTCTTTTCGTTTTTCCCCTAGTTTGTCATGCTTTCATTTCGGAAACAGCAGCCCACTGACCATTATAATTTTAGATTTGTGTCAGCCAACTTATGGGGCAGACGCAAACATTTGCCGCTCTTTTTCCTGGCTGTTGTTAGAGAGTTTGAGGTTTACGTCGGAGCTCATTACGGCGGCCTGATTCCCCCCATTACTTGGTTTGCTTGGCGTGACCTGTCAGTCAGGTGAGGGACAGATATTGGGGCCTCGATCGATAGACATTGATGACATTTTTGGGTTATTATGAGTGGGCCTAGTTATCTCCCTCAGCTTTTTTTCCCATACTGGCATTGCTTCCCCTTGTTCCCAAACCTCGTATTGAATAGTGCTTCTCTGTTTTTGCAATGAATAAGCAGCAACAGAAAAAGCATGCAGTTAAGTATAGAATGGCTTCTATCTCTATAACTATATATCTATGGTAGCATTCTTGATCAAAACTTTGACCACATAACAACGGAATTAAACGAAACAAAAGCAACATTTTTTTTAATGTTTTTTTTTAATGGTCAAGAGAGCAAGTGAGTATATGCGAGGCCGGATTTAAGCTTAGTGGAGCCGCTACACTTTCTCGAAAGCTTAAATATGAATCCATTTAATAATAATCCTTTTTTTTTTAAAGCATGGCTTAGAAAGAAAGCAGTTGTAAATTTTATCTCATTTCCCTTCTTTAAAAATTTAATATGCATATTATAGCAAAAAAAAAAAAAAAAAGTATATTTTTGAGTTTGTAAAGGCTAACACCCCATTGGGTTAACTCACTGCCCTATAAACTCGGAGATGCATTTATAACGATTAAAAATATTTTTACCAATTTTTTTTTTGTTTAGCGCAATTTCATGTTTTTAGCTTTCTTAATGCGCCTGCCTGGACCAGTTGGGAAACGGGTGGGTGGAGAAAGTAGAAGGTATCTTTGTGAATATTACCGTGATCGCTTTTTAAATGCATTTATAAATTTAAAAAAAAGTTTAATGACCTGGATTGGAACTTGATGGTTCTAGTCTCCTCAAGCCAACGCACTATTATTATTTATTTCCTCCATCACACATGTTGAGAGTTAATCTTGTAACACCAGACTTAGTCAATACTGTATCAGAGAGGTAGCGTTTCATAGTCTTTTGTTTGCTATTGATTATACTCTCTTGTACCACCTGATGTTATTTTTAACTCGCTTGAAACATTTCACATTGTTTCAAGTTGTCAGACGGCATGGAAAACACAAATTTCAGATGTTTTACAGTAGGCAATAATCTAGATTGTATATTGTAATAATCGTTTGAACTACTGTAAATAAGTAAACAAAATTGTAAGAAAAAAAAAAGTATAAATAAAACAAAGGTCAGAAAGAAGGCCATTCTTCATGTCTTGAGAAAAGTTTCCGATTGCATTGTGCAATGTTTAAATGTCTGGGTTTCATACTTTAGACTTTTTTGTTTAATGCTTTAGGAGGTAAATAGTTTAATGTTTTTAACGTCATGGTGTCAGAGAAATACTACAACTACATTTTGGGGTGGGGCTGTTTCGTTTTCTTTTTTAAATTCATAAAATTTTTTTTTTTTTATTTGTAATGAAAAAAAAAAGGAATAAAATAGAATATCACAAAGTCATTGCTCTATGATTAAACCAAGGTTTTTAAATACAAAGTGTATCAAATAATTACCGTTTTTTAATGCAAACGGTTTTAATTACATTTACTATTAGAAAATGTTTCTTAAATCTCATTGGATGCTGTGTATACTTAAATAAATACGTCTGGTCAGCAATAATTTACATGTACCCCCCCCCACACACCAAAACACCAATGGGTATCTTACAAGAGACGTCTGGTTAGCAATAATTTACATGTACCTCCCCACCTAAAGATCAATGGGTATCCTACAAGAGATGTCTGGTCAGTACTACTTTAAATGTACCTCTCCACCTGAGGCCCAATAGGTATCTTAAAAGAGATGTCTGGTCAGCAATAATTTACATGCACCTCCACACCGCCTCCTTGTTTTCTTTCCAGACAGATTGTGAAATCATCAGCTATGGTGTCATTGAAACGTAAGGAAAAGAACAATACTCAGAAGAAACTATTTTAATGACCAACTTCATGTTAGCAGATGTCAGAGAGGTGAAGGCCATATTGCGACACGTACGGGTTAGTCTCTCTTGGAGGTGAATAATCAATAAGTTCGATAACCGAGAGGCGATGAAGTTGTCTCAAGAACATTAAATATAAAGAGGGAGGCGGGGATAGGTTCGGAATGTTATTCGAGATTACCCCCCCCCCCCCCCCCCCCATTGTATTGACTAAGACATTCTTACAACGTTGAAGTATTATGTCTTGAAGGAAGCTACACACCGGTCTATTCCCCAACTCACATTTTGTATCCAACCAGGACCGGCTTTAGACTTCAAAAGGCCCTGATCTTTTTGAGATACAGGGCTCCTTGTAATAAGCATAAGGTAATTTTTCCAACTTTTTAAAAAAATAATTGAAAATATCTCTGGAACCATTTTTGAAGCCCCCAAGCATAAGGAGGCCCTAATCTAAGCTAATGTTGTCTATAGGTAAATCCAGCATTGTATCGAGCCGCCGTAAATACCCCATCTCTCTTTCCTCTGAATAGAAATAATTATTAACATAATACTATTAGAACAGAATAACACTTCATCCTGTCAAGGCCAGCATAGTTATATTGTCCAGGCGTGTCAAAGCGACCTTCTCACCAAAAAAAAAAAATTAAAAAATCGAAAATGAATAATTTCGTTAAAATATCGATTACATAATCAAATAATCAACTTCCCGATTCTCACTCAATTCTAAATTGGACAATAGAAGCGGATTATCAGCTACATCCACGCATGTTTAAAAATCGATACTTGATATTTTTGTTCAACAAATAGAGGACAAGAAATAACATTAAAACTATTGACTTGTGGGCTCCACTATAATAAACAAATAGGCTATGAAACGCAGTTAACTTTTAGAAATAGCTTGTTTTGAGAGCATTATTTAACGTATGTTTTAGCTTATGAGTATTTATACTCTTTTTTTGTTAAATAGTCCTAAGAGTTGAGTCCATGACTATTGGAACTCTAGACCTATCTGTCTATCTGAACACACTTCTGTTTGGGAAAGAGCAAAGCAGATGTACATTTCTACATCCCTATTACCGATGGCATGTATCCCAATACGTTCGAATTAGAAGTCAAAGCGGAGAGGATGCCCGAGGTGAGCGAGGAGGAAATAACCTCCGCTCTAACCAGAAGGATCTCCCCTCTCCAGAGAGAAAGACAGTGGAATTGTAGAGGCCTTAATGCCAATTATCAGGAAATGTAGCTACTGATGGACTCTGAGACTCCTGTAGCTGTCTGCCTACAGGAAACATTTCTGAAAGATAGCATCAGCTTCCGAAGCTACAGTGCTTACAGCAAGAATATTGAGGATACAGAGAGAGCATCAGGTGGAGTCTGTATCTTTGTGAAAGATAGCATCCCCCATGAGAGGGTAGAACTACAGACCACACTACAGGCCGTAGCAGCTAGGATAACTCTTCACAAGGTTATCACTTGCTGCAGCCTGTATCTACCACCAGGCGCTTCATTAAACCAAACAGACATGGAAGACCTATTGAAACAACTCCCCCGGCCTTACATAATCCTTGGGGATTTCAATGCCCATAACACCATGTGGGGATCCAACAATAGTGACACAAGAGGCTGTATGCTGGAGGATATCTTCCTCCAACATGATTTATGCATACTTAATGATGCATCACCGACCTACTTGCACCCAGGAACTGGATCTCTCACATGCATTGACCTCACCGTATGCGTCCCTGGACTTCTGGACGACTTTAAATGGTCAGTTAGCAATGATCTACGGGGAAGTGATCACTTCCCAATCATCATTGCTAAGAATCTTCCCTCATTGGGACGACCTCAGCGGTGGAAACTGAATAAGGCCGATTGGGAACAATTCCAAAAAAGATGCTCAGAGGATATCACAGAAAATATCCTCGATGAACAGAACCCAGCTGATACCTTTGCTAGCAAGCTACTTAGTATAGCCAGGAAAGTTGTCCCCCTAACCTCCGCAAATCCAAAACGGCCTAGCAAACCATGGTTTGATACAGCCTGCAAAAGTGCTATTAGCGATAGGAAAAAACTACTGGCTGCATTTATAAAAAATCCATCCCAGGAAAACCTAAAGCTATTCAGAATAGCTAGAGCAAAGGCTAGACAAACCATACGGTCAGCCAAAAGGAATTCCTGGAGAAGTTTTGTCGGTAGTCTGGATGCCAAAACTTCTGCTAAAGCGGTCTGGAAGGCAGTAAGGCGAATCAAAGGGAAAGAATCAAATGCAATAGGGCATTTAAAAAACCAAGGACGAACTGTCACGTCCCCCAGAGAAATAGCTGACTGCCTTGCATCCTCAATAGCAGAAAAGTCATCCACTGCACATTACACGCCAGAGTTCCAAAAAGTCAAAACCAGGGAGGAAAGACACTCCATTGATTTCAGGTCAGAGAACAATGAAGACTACAACAAACCGTTCTCGCTTGAGGAACTGAGGGAATCGCTAGACAAGTCACATGACACAGCACCTGGAGAAGATGAAATCCATTACCAGTTCCTCAAGCACCTTCCAGAACCCTCATTGGCAGTCCTTCTAGGGGTCTATAACTGTGTGTGGCAAACAGGCGCTTTCCCAAACAGCTGGAGGAAAGCCACAGTTATACCGATACCTAAACCGGGAAGAGACGGCTCTGACCCAGCTAACTATCGACCAATAGCACTAACAAGCTGCATCTGCAAAACCACGGAAAGAATGATTAACAGTAGGCTGGTCTGGTACCTGGAGAGGAATAAAGTGATATCTAACTAACAGTGCGGATTCCGGCAAGGGCGGACAACTGACCACCTGGTAAGGCTGGAAGATTATATTAGAAATGCATTACTCAGAAGAGAACATCTAGTAGCAGTATTCTTCGATATAGAAAAGGCCTATGACACAACCTGGAAACATGGCATTCTACGTGACCTGGAGCTAATGGGGCTTAAGGGACATCTTCCCCGTTTTGTGGGGGAATTCCTGAAAGACCGAAAATTTCAGGTTCGAGTGGGCAACTCCGCTTCTGACACTCATGACCAGGAAATGGGTGTACCCCAGGGCAGCATTCTGTCAGTCACCCTGTTCAACATTAAAATAAATAGCATCATAAATGCTCTGTCCCCTGGCATAGAGTGCTCTTTGTATGTTGATGACTTTGTCATTTTCACTTATGGGAAAAACATGAACACCTTAGAAAGAAAATTACAGTTATGTTTAAACAAAATTCAAAATTGGGCAAACGATAATGGTTTTAAATTTTCGGACTCCAAAACAGTTAGTATGCATTTTTATAATTTAAGGGGACTCCACCCAGACCCTGAACTATTTATACACAAAAAGAAGATCCCTGTCGTGAAAACTACAAAATTTTTAGGCCTCACTCTAGATTCCAAATTTAATTTTCTCCCCCACATTAAGGAACTTAGGAGGAAATGCCAAAAGTCATTAAACATACTTAGAGTGCACAGCCATACGGACTGGGGAGCCGACAGAGATACCTTGCTGCTGCTATATCGGAGTCTAATTCGATCCAAGCTAGACTACGGATCCATAATATATGGAGCAGCAAGGAAGTCGTACCTAAAAATACTGGAACCAATACAAAATGCTGCCCTGCGTCTCTGTCTCGGCGCGTTTCGTACATCACCTATCCCAAGCCTTCATGTGGAGGCTGGAGAAGTCCCCATGGATATAAGAATGAAAAAGCTTGCAATGCAGTATATAGTCAAGCTAAAATCCAACCCCACGAACCCTGCTTTCGATTCCATATTTAACCCCACAGAGGTAGAATTATACAATCGAAGGCCTAACGTCATACAGCCGTTAAGCCTTCGAATGAGAGAACCCATCCAAAATTTAACTCCACCCATTGACCAAATCTCTAAAATAGAAACCCCTCAGAATCCTCCTTGGCTAATGAATAAACCCAAATTAAATTTATCCCTCCTTAATTTCAAAAAAGAAAATACAGACCCAAGCATACTACAAGTCCACTTTAGGGAACTGCAAGAGAGCTACGGGGATTGTGGCACCATCTACACAGACGGATCCAAAATGGATGGAAAGGTCGCGTGTGCCTGCTCCTTTCGGAACAAAACAATCTCCCGTAGACTCCCCGATGGCTGCTCCATCTTTACGGCCGAATTGCATGCAATATCGCTTGCACTTATGGCCGTCAAAGCATCAGAAAGGAGGAAATTTATAATCTGCTCCGACTCCAAATCTGCATTGCAAGCTTTGGGGCGGATGAAGACTGACATTCCATTGGTACATAAGAGCCTGAAGCTGTTGGACCAAATAACAGCCGACCATAGGGATGTCACCTTCATCTGGGTCCCCTCCCATGTGGGCATTGAGGGAAACGAAGCCGCAGACAGAGAAGCAAAGAGAGCCCTAAATCATGCGGTGTCAGGAACCCAAATTCCCTGCTCGGACCTGAGACAAAGTATTGCCTCTGCCACCTACCAAGAGTGGCAGGACCGATGGGAGGCTGAGACTCACAATAAACTCAGGCAGATTGTGGCGGATGTCAGGTGGCGGTCCACATCTAAGGGTCTGACAAGGCGTGGTAGCACGACCATGTCCAGACTTAGAATTGGCCACACCTACATCACGCACTCTTTTGTGCTGAAGAAAGAAGAGCCCCCACTTTGTGAGTATTGTGACTCTCGCCTCACCGTGGAACATATCCTCATCGACTGCCCCAGATACCAGGATGTCAGGGAAAAATATTTTAGAGCCACTTATTTAAAAACACTATTCAATAATGTCGACCCTGGGAAGGTACTGGGCTTTATCCGCGAAGTGGGGTTGTCTACGAAGATCTTACTTATGAATTTGTAAACATGTACTATTTACATTAAATTTTTACCAAATTATTAAATTTTTACTACCTCTACTATTTTAACTGTGAATAGACCTTGATTTTAATGATTTGACTGTATGGAATTTGGCCCTTGTTGTGTGGAGGGAGAGTGGCCCTTGAGGGACTGCAGGCACGACATGGTCTAAATTGTGCCGATGTGCCCAAAATCACAAATCACAAAATCGAATTAGAAGCGAGGCCAAAGGCCGAGCACACTTGGAAAACTACCCCATGTTCCTTTTTTTTTTACCACATCAGCCTACTGGTGTCTGCTATAAAAAACGGTCCCTGAGGAATGGTATGTAGATAGTGACATGTTTGTTGGGGCGTTCTTCCGTCTCCGCTAGTGCAATGGACTCGGTTCTAAAGTAACCAAACGTGGGTTCATTTTTTCCCTATAGGACAATCGTTTCCACCCTAGCACCACGTTGAGGTTGGGAGGTATTGCTCAAGAGTTCATGAGTATAAGACCAAATTGTATACTCTTTCAATTCATCCCTTTTTGGTTCAAGTAGAGAGTAAATCCTTGTTGTTATTTTGATGGTTTTTATTGAGTCGTAGGACGTCTACGGTTCATCATATTAATAGAAAAATTGAAGATAATAAAAACATACAAAAGCAAACAGCATTCTCTAAGAGAAAAAGGTTCGTTCGACTTGACTCGAAAGTACTCCACAGTACTCAAAACATCTCATGTAAACTGCAATACAAGCAGGTGTTTTTAAGTACGGATTATCCTTCTCACGTCCCTCATTGTACCTGTGTTTGTTGATGGTATCAGGGTGCACATATTGAGGCGAATACCTGCCAACGCTCACTGTTATGGAGAGGCGGGAAGTAGAAGTGGTTGGCCCATAATTCAAATGGCACAGGGAATCCGCTCAGGTGAGACCTTAGTTCTCTGGTGTTGTTGGGTTTTCCCCCCTTGATTCATGCAAGACAATCAACAAGATTTCACTTTGATGAAGACATTGTGTTGACGAGACAATTTGAGATGTTCACCATGAACTAAGCAATGCCAAGGACTCTAAATTAAACTTCCCAGCTACCAACTATATGTATACAAAAAAATTATGAATTCTGGTCTACTACTGTACTACATCTACATTGAAGAAACGAGATTTGTAGAGACTTGATAAGATAAAATAAGATAATTGTTATTGATCCAATCAAATGGAAATTCCGTTTGACAACAATTGACAACCTCAGCGTAAGTACTGTAACAATAACATGCAAATACGAACACCATTCACACACGAAACACATATACATTCACAACCAGCGCTTCATGAATTAGACTTCTATGTACTTCTCGATGATGACAACTGATCTTGTAACACTCTGACCGAAAGTTGGATGAAGGAGTTCTTTCTGTTTTAGTCCTAATGAAAAGGAGACGACCACTTCGTTCAGATCTTATGTAATTGGAGTTTAATGGGTGAAGGTTATCTTTAAGAATCGTGAGTGTTTTGGAAAGGCATCTTTCATAGAATATTAATATCAATATTAATAGATAAGACAAAATTCTATACAATTTCTAGATCAGTATCTAATCAACACCGACCGAATAAAACAAGGAACACCTAACTAAATAACTAATACCAGGCAGTCATCCGTAGTGACGGGTGAATACCACTTGTTCTTCCCCCCTCTTGTTTTTTTTGTAAGATAACTCTATCCGCAGAAATAAAAGAGTGATCTTTCCTTTACTTCTTCTTCTCGTCCAAACTCTTGAGCCATGAAGAAAATTATATATATATTGATTGCGTAGCATGCAACGTACTACTCTTGACTCTTGCTTATTGGTCGTGAGTGAGGTATAAAAAAAGAGAAAATATAAAATATAATATAAGAAATGGCAAGAGAACAAGCAAAAATCCTTTTTCAAAAAGCAAAGCTTATCTAAGGAAAAGAGCTCCGCACTCAAAACCTTAACTCTCAATAATGTAGAAGTTTTTTTCCTTGATCGATATAAAAAAATTAATTACCAATAATTAATTGGTTAATTGTTAAACAGTTCAACTTGCTCCGAGAATGCTTGTTGGAGAAATGACTTGTTAAATTATCTATGTGAACGAAACCCTACATATTTAGCCCTACCTGTGAATACTGAAGTATTAATATTTTCCTTGTTGCCTTGTTGGTATAATATTTTTTGTGTATACGACACTGAACTTGAGATATTGAGCACACCCACAGACACACATAAACTTGTTCCCTCCGACACACCCACACACACACACTCTTTACAATTAGATACAAACACAGTCACAACATTCACACACACACACCTAAACATCATACACTCACACAAACGTATTCACACCACCACTTCCACGCACTAACACACATTCACACACATTCACACACACACTCACTACAATTAGATACACACGTATTCGCTATAATTCGCACATGTTCAAACACACTCACCACTCACACCCTTATACACATATATATATGCACATACACACACACACACACACTACAAACACACTTACACAGCGCTCCCTCAACATACACTCATACACTTTCACACACACACACACACATATGCTCAGATACTCTTACTGCGACAAAGGAACGTGTTACTAAAAATAGGGCTGTCCTCCTGAAGCAGTTGCCATCGCTGACGAGCTGACCAAGGAAATCTACAGTATTGATTACCTCTGGCTGGACTAGACTGTCACTAGACCGATGTTGATTGCTTGTAGCAGTGACACAGCCAGTCTTAAACATAACTACGCTGACAGTAGATTAGATGTTATAGGTGTTATACTAAATAAATAAAAACTATCATGGACTCCCTATATTGATGACTATAAAAAAGCCAACAAAGCAGTAGGGTTTATTACAATGAATTTCTACAAACAGAAAACTATCATGCTTTTAGACCTTCCCTCTCCCAATTGACGATAGTATCGTTGATTTGATCCCATTAAATTAAATTATTTTTTGGTTTTATAAACTTTGTATTTGTGTTCTATAATAAGAGCATGCATTTTCCTATAATTCTATACCAATAGTGACGTTTTCTGATTACCAACAAAAATGTTATTGAAGTTTAATCATAACAGGGTAGAATGTACAATTCTGAAAAATAAACAAATCTGTTAAAACGTGGAAGATAATTACGAGATGAAGAGTTAACCTTGGTTAGGCCAACAATAGAATATGCATCCTCTGTTTGGGATCCCTTAACTCTTGAAAACATGAAGAAAATGGAACAGACTCTAAGAGCAGTGAGATTCATAACAAACGAATATTCACATTCACAGTAACGCCTTTAGTAAAATCTCACGCTTTCACATACACACACAAACACACTGAGAGAGAGGGAGAGAGAGAGAGGTATGTAAATGTTTTTTTTTCAATGCTACAGTTAATTTAACTAACATAAAACACGTGACTTAGGTTTCCTCCAATGGTATCAATCAATACTTATGTCCTATTTTAAGTTCTTCCGCCTGAAATAGAGTGAGCCGAACCTTCAGCAAGGTATCATCCTTCACACGAGACTTATTTTTCTAACTTTTTTATTAAGCCCAATCCAATGGTCAGCGTCCAGCTAAGCCAAGGACGTTAACCCAGTCAGGCTGGGGCATTAAATAGATTTGTTTCAACCATTTCTAATCGTGGGTAAAAACAAGAGCATTAATCTAAATCCCGTTCTGGAAACTACTTCTGAGGATCGAACTTAGGATAGAAATTCTGTTTCTGATTTATAGTCGAAAGCTGGATATTTATCAACGTGTAATTCTAGGCTTAATGGTGCGGAGCAGGCACGCGATATAAAGTTTGTTCATTAATGTGGCCAAGACATACTACAGAATTGTTTCGTCATCGCAAAATTGATTAGCAAGTACCTAGGGGGTTGGGGGCACGATGGCTGAGTGGTAAAGTGCTCGGCTTCCGAACCTGGGATGCGGGGTTCGAATCTCTGTGAATACTGGGATTTTGAATTTCGGGATTTTTAATGGGTACCTGACTTTAGTTGGGGGAAAGTAAAGGCAGTTGGTCGTTGTGCTGGCCACATGACACCCTGCTCGTTAAACTATGGACACAGAAACAGATGACCTGAACATATTCTGCCCCATAGATGGCACGGTCTGAAAGGGGAAACTTTACTTTACCTACGTGGTTCTTTATGAATTCAAGTGTGAAGTTATTCCTATATAGCTCTTTGCTGATAGGTAAAAGTTCGAAATCTTTCTTTCTCTCTCTCTCTCTGTCTTTCTCTCTCGAAAGATTAGAAGGTAGATGCTGGTAGACAACTAAACCGTCGTAGGCATAATATATCTTAACTAATAAACTTTGAAAAAAAACTTGAATAACTTCCTTTTGTGAACAATACTAAAGATAACTTTATTTACTACATTATAAATTTATTTATTACTTTATAACTTTATTTATGAAAAAGACAAATATCAAGTTAATATGAAATAAATGTACTAGACATAAGTAACAATATTTTTTAACAAAATCTAACTCACTACGTGACACAACCTATGAGTGTTTTGGATTTTGGATCTTTTTTATATAACGATCATCATTTCACGATTTCCTTTTATGTATACTCATATTTTCTTATAGCTCATTTGTATACAACACACGGGCTTTAAGACGTTGTAGAATATATGTTTTTTTTCTCCTTTTGTAGCAAAAAAAAAAAAAAGCAACAACAACAACACCTATCCTTTGAACTAGGATTTGAACAGTTTTCTTCATCTGCTCTCATGTCAATCCAGTATCCTCAGCTTCACTGATGTCTGGCCTCTTCCAGGTTTGCTTGGGTCTGCCCGCGTTCCTGTTTCCTTGCGGATTCCAATCAAGTGCCTGCCTTGCAACATTAGTAGCTGGTTTTCGCAAGTAGTGTCTTATCCAGCTTCATTTTTTAATTGTTATATCTTGGCTATGGCTTTTTCCCACAGATTGACAATAGATTGGCCTATATGTTTGGGTCACATGATTTTCAGTATGCGGCTTAGGCCAACAGTTGCCTACTCCGGATACTAGGAATCATGTGGCCCTAAAAGATATATCTATTGTCAACTCGTGGCAGCATTCTTGTATGATGAACAAAACTTTGACCACACAACGACGCATTCAACGAAACAAAAAAAAAGAAAAAGTGTTGAAACTGTTTCTCTTCAATGACCGAGACTGATAAGAGAGTTAAGCTCATCCTCACTTTGCCCACTCCTAACCCCTCCTCATACAGATAGTGAAGAAGATCTACTTCAGTGATGTTACCATCTATAAGTCTAAACTTTCTGTAATCTGTTACTAAATAAATTTCTCACAACTAAATCAAACGTTCTACGCTAGAAATCTTAATATTTTATCAAGGCATAAAATTGGTTTTAAAAACTTTGTTGGAAAACAACGTATTTGACAGATTCATAATTAATTTAAAACACTTCAATGTAATGACATTAAACGCCGCCTGTGAACTGCTGGAGTCTCTGGGGGGAGCTTATCCGTGAGATCATTTTAACGAATCATTCATGGCGCAATAATAGAGAACTTTTTGTTTTCAAATTAAATTAAATTAAATTTTTATAACCTTTTAAATGGAAAAAAAAAGAAGTAGGATTCAAGATCATCAATGTTTTCTGTAGGACTGTTTTGATGGCCTAGTGAAAAATAAACGTGGAATACAATAAAGGGATTTAAAGTTTTCTTTGTCTCAATAGGACAGCTTTGTTGCAAACTGAAATACAAGTGAAATTAAATGCTAAAGTGTCTTAATGACGAAATATTTCATAATCATGGGACTGAGATGTTACAGAAAGATTCTACGCATCGCATGGTACAATCGCAGATATTCGAAATTGTATGACAATGTCGATAGGGCCCATAATGACATTATTACCACTATCACAAAACAAACTCAAATTAAGACTAAGGCAATAAAATGAGCACGCAAAGACTTTCCTGCAAGGAACGGTACCAGAGAGAAGAAGGAGAGGCAGACAGAGAAAGAGATGGGAGGACAACATTAAGGAATGGACGGGCCTGTCTATGCAAGAGACTCTAAACTTGGCTAAAGACTTAGTGGAGAAAGATGGTCTACAGATCATGTGGGATGCTCCAACTATTCGACAGGCTAAGGGACACCCTCAGATGACGGTAAAGGTGAAGTCCAACTACAACAATGAGGCCGATGACTCCCCAGAAGAATAAAGATTTGAATTTAACATGCAGATCGGACACCATATCCATGAGCTGTACCTATAATTGCGTAACATCTTGTTATTTATGGTTTCGTAAGGTATCCGGGGCTAGGGTTACAGCACACCAGACAGTGCCGCCATCACAAGCAATAAGCTTACATTTGGCATTAGTAATACCGTATGTGTATGTGGAACAAATGGAAAGAAAATAAAATGATATACAGGTTTTCTTATGTGTCATTACAGTTTCAAGGGTGGGCAGGGGCTTTCACAAAAAATACTGACTAGGGCCTCGACTTATTTAAATCCGCCCCCGATATCACAAGTTAATATATTAGTAAATTATAGGCTACACTTTTAAATCATTTTACTCATGTAGTTGGAATTCTTTATGTTTATGTCGCTGGCATTATTTCCCTTTGACAAGCGATACTGATAGAGGCGACGTCGAGTGTACTGGCCAGAGTATTGAGATAAGATGGATTCAAGAAAAGTAGAACTAAGAGAAATCCTTCTAATTGTCATTAGTTACGTCCTGGGCATGAATCGATCGTGTCCTAGAGCAGCTTCATCAAGATTGATGTGTTGCTAATTAACGATGCTTTAGGGATTGGGTATTTCTTACTAGACTTGGGTTAAAAGGGCAGTAATGATGATCTTATGAGATATCGTAGTATAGTTTCTTGTAAAACTCCTTTGTTTTGGCTTTTTTCGATTAATGAATATTTTCTTTTCTATACTATGTGGCTGTTATACAAATACACAATGCCCAGAAAATGTGGCCTATGTTTGTGTATTTGATTGAAATTCAACAATGTGACGCAATGTTTAAGATGCACGCCTTAATTGCACCCACTCGATACACATTTGCAGTAGTGTATTACAAGTGCAGATGGTGCCAATGTTTGGATGAATTGTGTCGCAAACTTAAAAGACGCTGAAACGATGTAAAAGATTGCATGAAGTATATTGCTAATGTTGCTAATGAAGTAGACATAGATTTTCCTTTTTTTTTATATATAATTTCAAATAATAATTTAAAATTCTCTAAAGCGCACCAAATTGTGACTATTCTTTAGCAACAGCGTAAAGGGAAAGAACTAGGTTTTCAGGGTTTTCCCTGTCTCCGTACAGAAAGATTATCATTAACACCAGAGCTTTCTCTTTGTGGACTTCGCCTAATATTGAAGCCAGTTCCTTCCTGAACCGAGACCAATCGCTATAGAAGGCCTGAACAAATGACCTGCAACGTCACAACTTGAAGGCAGTTTAGACCAATCGTTGTCCCGTCACAGCTCTGTACTACATTGCAAATAGCAAACTTTATATTTTTTTGTTCACTGTGTCAGACTGACAGCATAGACCAAAATCATGCTATTTTTTGGTTTCCAAAACGAGAACAGTATTTAAATGAAAAAGATTTCATGACAGAATAGAAAAAAAAATTTATGCAATTCCAGACCTGAATGAATATTTTCAAAGTATTTTTTCAAAGTTCATTAAAATTTTTTAAATCTCGCTTGCACAATTTCCGGCTAAAAAAAAACAAAAACAAAACAAAAAAAAAAACAAGCATTCTTTTTTTGCATCCTGGCTTTACCTCCCCCATTCCCCTCTCCAATGAATGTCTTAATAACTAGAAAGCGAGCCGTAAGCTCGGTCTTAGTTACATTTTGTTATTGATGAAGAGTTAGAGTGATTTCCTTAGCTTCCTAAATAGTCAAAAAGTTACACTATTATTTGGCTCATATCAATCTTTTTTTCCTCGCAAATACCAAAGTAGTGATATTGCGGGACTATGGTATCTGTTTTGTTGAGATAATTCTCCTACATCAACTAGATTTCCTTTAAGTTGTTACAGCATTATTGTGTTGCTGCTCTATACACTATTAAGTTCACTGAAGAAAATTATTTTGTTTTATGCAAATTGTTATACACCTTTCGAACGTTCCATCCGGAATGGAGTTTATGACACCTAACCTCAAATTCACACATGCCGACATCATTCCACATTAAGCGTAGTTCGAATTCTAAACCATCCTTGAGAAAGTCGGTAAGAATACCAAACAACCAGGCAGCCAATATATTCAGACACTTGCCTACTAGACCAGTTATTAACTTTGAAATATTATAACATGGTTGATTTATGTTTCCACAAAGATTACAGAAGTAACATTACACTTAGGTCACGAATTTAGCCATCACAGGGAAGATACCGACTCAAATAACAAACGGATACAAGAACTCTTTTGTTCCCTAAGCAGTTTAACCATTTCATAAAATCCTATTTCCTAATGTAAACATCACATTGCAACGTTTGATTGAAACTATGGTGTACAAGTATAGTTCGTTTACTATCAATATAATATTCAGTGTCCTCCTTGTTATGTGTAAGACACAAATACAAGACTTAATTTCCTTAAGAATAAAACGAAATATAATTACTATTGATATTATTATTATTTTGTCTATCTACATGGCGACGTAGCATTTCCGTCTCTATGAAGAAATTTTGTAACTCTTATGTCATGAAGGAAGAAAAAAAGACTTTCAATTTTTTAAGATTCGTTGGTTAATAGTGTTAGAATTACCTGATATACGAACATAAGATTTATCTAGGAGTAATATTTCCAGGTTTACCTACTCTATCAACAGAACAATTACCCTTGTAAAGTTTATCTAATCTTTCTAGTCTATATTATAATAATTTGTAGGTAATATTTCCAGGTCAAGCACAGCCATAGACGTAGCAATTATCTTATTACCTTATTGTTAATGTTCGCTCGTTGGTTTGTAGCTCCAACATTGCCTACAAACAGCTAGTACAACTAAACCGATGTAGGCGTATACAGTTCCTAATATACTTGGAAAAAGCATGAAAAAAAATTATTTTAAAACAAAACCGAATAGAACTTTTATTTATAGATTTGCAGAGATTCAACTCCAAAGTAGATATAGACCTATGTAGAAAGTAGAAACACAAGTGAAATAATTATTTTAAAAGTTAGAACTCACTATAAATAGAGGTCTTGCAACTTTCACACCATTATTTATTGGCTTGAACTACCAAACACCACCTTGCGATTTCATCAGAATCTATTCAGCCAATACAACCAAAACCATCCGCCCTACTTTCCACATGGTTACAAAATAAACACGCACGTACTCTCCTTACACCGGTCTACGTATGTAATAATTCCCCCTCGGTAACACAAAATGTCACCAAGTTTGATGTCACGATTTTCCACAATGAACTTAGAATAGCTATGGAGAGCCCTCTCCTCTATCAATCAACACCCTGTAATTGGTTACTATTATAGAACCGTGAAGCAAAAACCATGGTCCACGGGTCATTTCCGGCCCGTCGTGCAATGCTATCTAGTCCCGCGAAACTTTTACCCACAGCGTAATAAAAGCCGAAGAAGATCGGTTCCATTGCACTCGACGATTTTTCGCCGTGATTCGGTCTCATGCCGCATGTGCCGGAAATGTGTATTGTCCTTAAAGCAGAGTGTAGTTTGGCACCACTGATCAAAGCTTGTTGCTTTTACATATTTCCAATGCAGTTTTCACGTATCCTCCACACGAGTTGTCTCCTCATTAACCCCTCTTCCCAAAACCTAATCTAATCCTTAACACAAACTTAAACTCCCTCCCCACACCCATCCCCACATCTCTCCCCCTATAGCCTTGATAATTATCCCCACAACACACGTGCCTCTCGTCAACAGGATTTGCCCATTAGTGTTGGCAGAGCAGACGTCATGTATGCTGCGAGATCCCAAATACACGTGGCTGTTATCACGGGAGGCGGGAAAAGAAAAGAATGGTTTGGAGGAGGGGGGGTTAGGGTAAAGAAAAGACGCAGGGAGAAGGGTGTCGTGTATTTGGGGGGAGGAAATGTGTGTCAGTCTAACACTTGTCTACATCTCCTGAAATGACGGCGTTGACGGAAGGCTCGATATGTCCAACTAGGCGGCTGCCATGGCGCAAGGAAAAGAAGTGCAGATTTTACTAGTCCTGAAAACGCACTTTTTTTTATATACAGAAAGAGATAATTGGAGGCTTAGTAAGTATATTCAATTAAAAACTTAAATAATGATTTGCCATGAAATATTTAGCTACCCATAGACCTCTAGAGTATATATCATCCTATAATGTTATAATTTTCAACGGTGTGGAAGATTGTTATAAATAGTGGCAAATATATAAATAGCCAATTTTATTGGTATATCCGTTGTGCAAAATACCAAGTACTGTCAGGCTATATGTTTACAAAAAACTATTTTTTGCTCTGCTATATAGCTTTTCTATACTCCTACTTTTATAGAAGAAAATAACATGTATTATTCCGTTGACAAATTATATGCTAATATGTATTATTCCGTTGACAAATTATATTCTAATATGTATTATTCCGTTGACAAATTATATTCTAATATGTATTATTCCGTTGACAAATTATATTCTAATATATCCAAATTATGGTTTTCAATTTTGTATTTCAACATCTCTCACAGTCTTTATCTTTTCCTATTTTCTTGACTATGTCTTTATGTTCCATTACATCGCCACCACATGTCTCTATATCGATTTCTCTTTCTGTATTTTGTAGCTTCAAGACGTCTTTTCAATGTAAACCTGGCCTTATAAATTATAATGTAAACAAAGATCAGTCTGTCACCTGACTCCTTTGATTAAGCTAATAAAAAATATCCCATATAAATTATACATAGCATTACATAAGGAGCATAAACATAGACGGATAATATAGGGACTTATACCACACGGCCAATTATAAGTATTTATTGATGCTGGGTTCAACAATGGTATAAAGACTAAGAAAAGCATAAATGTCAGCAGTTTTTAAAAAGCGCAGGGCATGTCTTTGAGACGAAAGTAAAGTAAATTTCCCTTTTTAGACCTTGCGATCTATATAGGGCAACTGATGTAAAAGTCATCTGCTTCTGTGGCCCACGGTTAACGAGTATGTCATGTGGCCAGCACAACGACCAACCGCTTTTACTTTTCCTCAACTAGCCCCATTTGAACTGGGTTTACAGCTGGGTTTACTCTGAGGCTCCCAAAAAATTAAAAAATCCTAGTTTTCATCAGGATTCGAACCCGGGACCCCTGGTTTTGATGCCAAGAGCCTTACCGCTCAGCCACTGCGACAAAAGAAGCTTAGCTATTTTATTTCGATGCTTAAATTCTTCTGCCTGAACAATGATCTGATTCCTCTGAATGCATATCTTTATCTCTGAATAAAGGACAAAAGTTGTGACTCCTTTTGGACTGCTCATGGCGCTCCAACAGAGCCATAGCTGCAGGGGCGTTTTTAATCATGGGACATCGCTTATCAGTTTAAAAAGTCCTGACATTTTTCCAGACTAATTGCAACGAAACTAAATGTATATGTACAATCGAGTATGACTTAAAATATTTAAGTATAACTTATTAAAAACGGCGCGGTGGCTGAGTGGTTAAGCGCTTGGCTTTGTGAAGCTGGAGTCCTGGGTTTGAATCTCGGTGAAGACTGGAATTTTGAATTTCCGGATTTCTAGGGCGTCCTAGAGTCCATCCAACTCTAACAGGGCCTGGCTTTAGTTGGGGAAAGTAAATGCGGTTGGTCGTTGTGCTGGCCACGTGACACTCTACTCATTAACCGTTGGTCAAAGAAAAAGATGCCCTTAACACCATCTGCCCTATAGATATCAAGGTCTGAAAGGCGACTTTACATTTTTTAAAATTAAAAACAATCTATCTATCTGTCTGTCTGTCTGTCTATCTATCTATCTATCTATCTATCTATCTATCTATCTATCTATCTATCTATCTATCTATCTATCTATCTAGTTACAAAGACACACACACACACATATTTACACACATATATAAAGTTGAATGTGATTTCATCACAGTAGCAGACGACAGGAAGTGATGTAATTATCACCGCATCGGGACTATGTTTTACACCACACTCAGTAATCAATGAACGAACACTAAGTGTATATTTGTTTTATCTCTGCCTACCATATCCCTACACCGGACGACCTTCGCACATCAATGTTCTAGTGCCAACATAAAGTGATGGGTGCTTCTGAAATAACACCGCAATCAATGCAAAGGTGTGCGTGTGGTGTGTATGGGGGGGGGGGGGGGAATGTAATCTGAATCCTTTTCAATCCTAACATTTGTTTTTAAACATAGCATTCATTATAATTAAATACTTTTTAAAAATATCTGATATTCATATGGAATTCATATAAATGGAATTTTAAAAACTATACACGCACCTAATTTGAAAACATTATTATAATCTTTAAACGTTCGCGGAAGAGCAATGACTCATACACTCATACAATTATGACATTTTGAGCCCCATTTGCAGAGGTGGCCTAACCATACATAAAATATGCTAAGCGCTTTCATGAAAATAGCTATACTTGCCGGACAGGCTACATTGAAATTGAGTAATAGGTCTTGGTTTAAAAAATTTGTTTTGAAGTAAGTAGACCACATTTAACCTCTAGCGTATCGGTTCGATACTAATCGGTACTTTAGAATACACGAGGAGATGACAAAGAAAGTCTATATATTGCGGGGCCCCCTCATGCACGGGGCCTTGAGCTATTGCACTTGTTCTCCACCCCCAAATGCCGCCTTGGCAATCTTCTTTGGAGCCCATGTAAAGACTTGCTTTTTTTTTCCACTAAAGATGGCAAAATTCAGTTTTGCTCGAGGCGTAAGCATTTACTGGGACTACGCTGTAAGAAACTAACTTTGATTATCATAAAAAATGTGACTTGCTATTTGGCGACATTGAGAATCTACTATAAATGCCTTGCCAAGTTGTGCTAGCAAGGGAGGGATAATATCAAGTGGAGCTACCAAGTGAAGATTTTGATTGGTGCTAGCAACTGAGGAAGGATTTCGAATGGTACTACCAAATGATCTTAACAAGTGATGGTATTAAGTGGTGCTTCTAATTGGTGATATAGAGTTAATTTACCTAACTCTTTGGAATAGAAGACATTGCCATTATTATTATTAATAATATTAGTAGTAGTAGTAGTAGTCATGGTATCGAATTGTGCTTCAAATTGAAGGTACCATGTGGTACTATCAAGGGATGGTTTCACATATTCCATCAAGTAAAATAACATATTTTAAGATAAGATAATTTTTTTGATCCAATCAAATGGAAATTCAGTTTGACTACAATTGACCACCTCAGCGTAACTACTGTAACAATAACAATAAAGATGCAACATTGCTAAGTAAAAGTATCGAATGTGCTACTAATTAATGACATTTGTGGCCCGCTCAAGTGCAAGCTTACTTTTAATGGCCTTGAAAAGTGGCTACTCCTGAACATGACAGCCGGAGAGTTCTTACAAAGGCCGCAGGATGCAAACCAAAATGAAATCTAATGTCGAAGACAGGCGAAAACGCTATCAAAATTTTTTAAATCGACCACCGGCAGACAACATGCTACAGGTATCAAAATATCTAGTTCACAGCTTGAACTACTTAACGAGAAATAATGCACTCCTTCTTTATTCTTTCGACTCTAATCGAAATGATATTGAGTGTTACATCCAGTGAATGTAATCTTTGTGCTGCCAAATGAAACCATTAAGGATAAAATATGCTTCCTGGTAATGCTACCTAGTATTGCTTGTTAGTCATTTAAGTCTACTAAGTGGTGCTACCGAGTAATGCTAAAAAACCAAGGTAAAACGAGATACTAGTAACTATTGTGATCTAATATCACTTATTACTGATACCAAGCGGAACTAGTGAAATTACTAGACCACAATTACGATCAAGTGATTCTAGCTAGTAGAGGTGCGGTGGCTGAGCGGTAAAGCGCTTGGCTTCTGAACCGGGGGTCCTGGGTTCGAATCCTGGTTTTGAGCTCTTTGGTTCTTTAGGATCTCTAAGTCCACACTGCTCTAATGGGTACATGACATTAGGTGGGGAAATGTTAAGGCGGTTGGTCGTTGTGCTGGCCACATGACACCCTCGTTAACCGTAGGCCATTGAAACAGTTAACCTTTACATCATCTGCCTGTAGATCACAAGGTTTGAACTTTTATTTCTGGCTAGTGGTCTACCGTGTGCCGGTTATAATAGCTATGCTAATTCAAACGTGGGAACACAGACAGGGCCGGTCCTACAGATTGCGGGGCCCTATGCGAAACGGATTGCGCGGGGCCTAGTCTAGGTAGAGATAAGTGAAAATTAAGATTTTTTGTTAGAAAATAAATTCGTCTTTGCATTTTATTCTTACTTTACTAAGTGCTATATTGCGATAAAATTAACTGTACGAGCTATCTACAATAGAAGGTAGATTTCCAACTTAAAGCCGATAAACATTCAGATCTGCCTTTTAGATTTACTATCGACTAGCAAAATATCGCTTTTGAATTTTTAAAAAAAGAGATCGAGTTAGATTTAGATCTATATTTAAACGCCATTGACTAATACAGTAAATTAAGTATTGGAATTTACTGTTTTTGTTAAAATTCGTCCTTAAAAGTCGCCTTATTATTTTTATTTAATGAAAGCTGACAATACCTTTTTTTAAAATGCGTTTTCCACATTGAATGACACCTCAAAATTACAATTTTTACTATTTTTCAAAACATGTTTTGAGTTTTCAGGATATTTAATAATTTCAGGAGATTTTCATGACTTTTTTCGTATACTTTGCAATTTCAGATTTCAGATTCAGACTTCATTGGACTAGAGAAATCTAGATTCTGGAAATAGATACCAAAATGGTCTTAAACTAAGCCAATCAAATTGTAATGGTGTTGGTGAAAGTGTGACAACCATTCCACGGAAGGAGATTCGGTCATTCGAAACACCTTGGGAAAGTCTGTCGGCTAGAGAAAGTGGCCTCAGTGGTCACTGGAGAGTTCACATTCACTCTGTAGTACGTCCATTAAATCCGGGCAGCACACCATTCACACCTCTTCCCACCCCCCATTTCCCAGAATCCATCTAGCAGGCGACATAAACTCTGCCGGTTGTCTTTTTTGGCTTGATGACAGTCTATGACGTCAGCGGCCTTTCTTAGCGTCAGCCATCTTGTTCAATTACTTGTACATTGTATAGTAGGCCTATTTTATCTAACAAGACCATTATCTATCTATCTATCTATCTATCTATCTATCTATCTATCTATCTATCTATCTATCTATCTATCTATCTATCTATCTATCTATCTATCTATCTATCTATCTATCTATCTATCTATCTATCTATCTATCTATCTATATCTTTTGAAAACCCTCTTTATTCTTTAATTCTGTTATCCTTTATCTCAATACTTTATTACACAGCTTATATCAACTCACTCTGGCTGTATGTCTGTCTGTCTGTATAGTACAATTCTTGAACACGTTATTTCTAACACACCCATTCTCGGATCAAGTTGAAACTTGACACAATTATGTATTGTTCCTATTAAAACAATGAGTTAAAAAAAAACAAAAAACAATTAGTTAATTCAATATTGTTAATTGTTTATTTTGTTTGGTATCAAAAAAGGAGAAAAAAGCTACTTATTGAGAGATGTGGCTTAGGGTTAGGGTTATACAGCCAGTCAACCTCAACGTTCTATCTTTTTTTTCGCTAGGTTTTTAACTCTATATTTTGTTCTATCTTGAACAAATCACCAACATATTAGCATCATTTGCTATATATTATTGGCTACTTCTGTTTGATATATAGTTTGATTCGATATTTTAATGCATTCTTAATTTTAAAGATAGAACTCGTTAACGTCATCACCATTTTCACTCGTGTCCAAGATTGACCAAAACGACCATCCTTATGAATGTAATGTATCAAAGTTTAAATCTTTCGTAGCTTAGGACACTGGCAAGCAAATCGATTGCGGATTTAATCCTAAGGTTATATTATAGAAACCTGTGCTCCAAATTAATATTAACCCTCTCAATCCAGAGCTCTTGTCTGTCGCGAGCGCCTAGAATATTGTTCTTGGGCCTCAGACTCTCCGCTGGGTAGTTGTCGAGTTAGGTTGGGGGTACTCCAAATTAAGGAACGGGTGAAATAAGAAGAGAACTTAAAACGAAACATGTACAGGTCACGTAATAATAAGTGTCAAGGTCAAGCTTGTTTTAATTGTATAAACAATAAACTACATGTTTACATTTCGAGAAACAACAGTAATTTTCCAATAGAACTAAAAATAGGCAACGAATTAAAAAAAATAAGCAAAGATATTACCAACAAAAGATTATTATCTGGGATTTACTATCGGAAAAAATAACTTTTGAGATGCTTTTTATATGGGCCTATGTGTCTAAGTTTCAAGCTTCATGTAAAGTCTACATTTCTGAATCTATTATTAAAATAAAGTTAATTTATCATTGCGTTATTAGTGAATTTTCAATCTTTTTATGATTTCAACGTGGAGAATTAAATTATTTTATTTCGAAAGAGGAACTGTGTTATTTCTTTACCTTGACAAGAGTCCTTGGCATACATCGGATATTGGGTCATCAGACTGAACTTCTAAATTATACCAGTACCACTCAAACTAATTGTAAAATTTGATAAAGGGTATTTTCTAATGAACAGTCAACATTATAGTACACGGCAGTCACAAATTGAGAATCACTGGTCTAGAAAACCTATTTAAAAAACCCAAAAAGATCTAGCCGTATGTTTTCTAGTTAAAGCCACTAGAGCCAACTAACAAAATGAGATGCTATTAATAGAGCCAGACTAGGGGCAGGCTCGATCCAAGAGCACCGAAGGTCATCCCTGACCAAACCAATGATGCGAACTCACGGCACACAACCCAACGAGCAGCCCAAGCCTTCACGATTAGTTGAAATCCACACAAGCCAACGGGTATGGTGTATTGGAAAAGTGGGGTGGGGGTGGAATTGAAGGCGAGGTGAGAGGGGGGGGGGGATAGACCGCGCTTGTACCAACGGAATTATAGATATAGGGCTTTGTGTGCTCACGCGTTTGTGTGTTTGTATATGTGTGAGCTCACGTTGACCAGTGGCCAGCAATTGATCGTAGCTGGGTTGTCTCGTTTTTGTGTATGTTCACATAGGTGAATGTGTTTGCGTGCGTGCCACAGCGTGGGTATACACAAACATCAAGTGTATTCATTGGACAACACATTCAATGATAAAACTGAGTCTCCCGATAGAGTGTGTTCATTTTCTTGCTGATTAGGCAAATATGGAACTAGGAATGTTCTCTAATGGGGTGTCAAGATTTTTTTTCATTTGTAAGCCTGCCAATGAGAAAATTTCAATCGCAGGCAAAGTTGATGAACAAAGTTAATTGCAATTAGGAAATGTGAGTTCATTAGTATGACTTTTTGTGTGTCTCCGTCTGTCCGTCATTTTATCTCCCTAGCCTTGACTGGCCCTAGAAGTTTCAGGGACGTGGACCGTTCATGCTCCGTGAGGTCTTGACGTTACTCAAGTTTGAATGAAGCGCTAATGACCCGAATGGTCAGCATGCCCCTCTCCAAGAGCCATTTTTTGCGCCATCCTCCCTTCCCCCTCCAAAAAAAATATTGACGCTCCACTGATGAAGTAAGAAACGACAAGTGTACCTGTTCCTGTGTTTAAGCTGTACCCCTCCTTTCCCTCACGCGTACCTTGCTCCAGTAAGACTCGTGGTCCAAGCCACCCCCAGTTCTTACCTAAACCAAATGTTCTACTTACCAGGTCTTAAGTCAGCCTGTCGAGGTGTGACTCACGTCAATACCTACCATATGGATTAAGCTCGACGTGAAACCTGCAACTGATTCCCATAGTCCTCTCTCCTAATAATGTCCTATTTGAAATGTTTTATTATGTGTACAATGCAATTCCTACTATCCTACAACTATCAACAAAATGTCGTCAACTGCTGTACTATAGGCATGTCCGGTCCCGCCAAAAATGCTACAAAACAAAATTGCTACTGGTTAATATAATCTAGATAATCAATAGCATACAAATAACGATTGCTTCTTTAATGACACTCCCTGGTAGGTTACCAGACGGCTAAAAAAAAGAGGACATGTCATCCTTTTTTTTTTGGCCGTATCCTCCGCGCAGTAGGCTTTGGTCTAATGTGTAAAAATGTTCGGTTTTCAGTCTGTTGTTTCCTTCATAACATCTGGTTTAAACACACAATTGGATAAATCTAACTCCTTCATTCATAACATCTGGTTCAAAGACACAAACTCATAAATAGAAAGTTGACAGGCTACTTGGCTCCATGAACAGTAGTATATATACTCGGCTGTTTGGAAGAAAGCTGTTATTCAAGATCTGCGATTGTTTCTTTTGAGTTCTTGGGCATTTTAACTGATCATCGCACAATGGACAATAGATGAGTGTAGTGTCTCCAATCAATTGCTGAAAGACATTTCTAGCTTTCATTGTTCTCGTGATGTTAACTCTATCTCTTCGTAATTATTTTCCGCGTTCAGAAGGAATTATTCATTTTCTACATTTGTATTTCACTAGCCTGTTAGGGTTAAACTTCAATAACGTTTTTCTTTTAATCAGGCAATGTTATAATTGGTAGAGATAAATGCATGCTCTTTTATATAATACAAATCAAAGTTTATGAACCCAAAAATTAAGTTAATTTAATGGGGTCAAATCAACGATGGCACCGTCGACCAGGAGAGAAAGAGTGTGGACGTAAGACAACAAGTCTGTGTGTGCATGTGCATATCACAATGAGATTACAATGGTCGTAGGTAGGCGGGAGGCTGTTTTAAATAGTTCTAGACTTTTTTATTTTGCAAATCAAATCAACATTTGTTTCCCAGTGCGTATATAATGTGTTTAGCTTCTACATAAATACACGTAGTGAATGCTCTATTGAACACAAGCGAGGGGCAACACGTGTAAGTCTACAGTGCTCACAGCCCATGGGACTTAAAGCGCACACAGATCTGGTACCTGTTGATATCGTCTGCTGTTATTCTGCTTCCTATGCCAACTTAAATCCCAGCCCCCCCCCCTTTTTTTTTCGGTGACTACCACTCCACCCCCGACCACCCAAACACTTTCTCACTTTTCAGTTACTTGTTAGCTAACAATGACATCATACATTACAATAAAGAGATACGTTTTAAAAAAATGAAGTTGCTAGACACTATCTTAGTCTTCTTAGAACAAGTTTAAGATTTAAATATTGTCCATGTTTGTTTGTATATGACTTTAAATTTATGCAGCTGCCGTAGGTGAAATACCATGTTCTCATACTGTCCATATACCCACAATTCAATGTTGTTAAGATTCGTTTGCTTCTCTTGTTTCAAAGTTCCTCAAAAATTAGATTTAGGAATTCTCTCTATCAGTGGCTTAAAAATAGTCCTGTCGTCGCCCCTCACATATCCCAATAGTGTACTGTACAAAATTCGTATTTGCTCTAAGAAAAGTCACTAGTAAGCAATACAAAACACATACAAAGTAAATGAAGTTCATGATCGTAGCGAAAGAATTGTACGATATTTACAGAAGTGTTTGGCGCTCCAAAGTCCTGGAGACGGGCGAGTTCCCCATGTCCCCAACCCCCTTTTAAGACACAGCTCTTTATAAATTACTTTTTTTTAAGACAAATTTCGGACGGATCTTGGTAGTGCGTTGGATATCTATCTTCCATGGTATTGGGCTGCTGCTAATTTTAACTGTTAATGCAATTAGAATTACTGATAATTACTTCTACCGCAACAAAATATCTTTAAATTCAAAATACTATGAGATGCTACGATAAACTGCGAGGAACGTAATTATCTTCTTTCTTTGAAGTAACGTCTATAACAAAAGATGATGTAAGATTTTCAATATCTTTTCTAGTTTCTGCGATCTAAACGGGACCGACGGACGGACAGATAGACCACACAATACTAATAGCGGATTCGTTTGAGACTCTTTATGCAAAGCTACATATTTAATTCTCTCTCTCACAACAACTGTATGTCTAATGAAACATATTGTATCTGAGTTACTCACTCATTGAGTCTCTCACACACCAACCAGAGCGTACATTGACACACATACGCCTATGTGAGCACACCAGTGCTTTCTAGTGAACTATAGAGTTTAGATTGGGGTGGGGCGGGAGTGTGTGTGTGGGGGGAGGGGGGAACAAGTGTTGTTTGTTGGGGTGTGAAGGGAAGGGTAAGAACCTCTACAGGTCAAGGAAGGTGGAGTGGGAGAGGGTTAAGTTCTACAGGTGGTTTCTGTCCAGGTAAGTATTGAACAGCTCACCTAAAGTCAGGCGTTGTGGCTGAATGAGGCAGCTGGTTTGGTAGAACTAAAAAGTATCACAGATCGTACAGCGGAAGGTTATTGTGGGAAAAAAAAGAGAAGTTATACTTAAATAGAAAACGACCGGCGCAGTAAGTGCCTGGCCCCAGACAGACCTGTGGCACAATGAAGGTGATATGAAGGCCAGCTTGCCAGAACACTGCATTGACCACCCCAGGCATGTGATCCACATCTGTGTTTAAACCTTGAAAAAACCCAGCCCTGAAGTTTATCTAGGATTAGCTGGGGAAAGTAAAAGATATTGGTTATCGTACTGGCCACGCTACACCCTCGTTAGTGCACATAATGTTAAAGGAGAGCTATATCTATATCATTTAAAAGATTAACTACCTAAATAAGCCCCTATTATGGATCACACTTGAACATTTTGTTTGCTTGTATAGTTTTATACTTTTTCCCCCCGATGAATTAATAAAGATAATGGAAAATCAATATAACATTTTAATTCGTCTAACCTTGTCCAATAAAGAGGATAAGAATGTATTATCCTGCAATGGGACTACTCCGACTCTCTTAGAACGTAGATGTTAATCCACTGAAAGATAAAATGTATTCACTAATTTTACATTCATAGTAAAATTTAGTAATAATATTTATCAACATAGTCAGTAAAAACACACTTAATCAGTCGATAAGTCTAAAATAACCATAATCGTCGACTTTACTATGTGCTTTATTCCTTTTATAACTGTGGACATTGTTCATTGCAAAAATTATTGAAACAGTTTCCGTTTTTATGTGAGCTATTATTATTATAGTTTAAATCTGTTTGCATAACAAAGCTCACAATGATCGTATAATACAAGAAAAATAAAACTACAACACTTTAATCTGTTGATAAGACTATCTAAATGACTCGTTATTAGAGACATTATTGATTACATAAATACTTTGAGTTGCCTTACATGTCAAGTGAGATATCCAGAAACATTTTTTGAAATAGCCTCCCTTTATTATGTCCAGTTTTTATTCTAGTTTAGTTTAAAGGAATGTGCGAATTGCTTTAAAATCTAATACACTTTTTTTTATTAGCGGCCTCCGAAAGGGGAAAAGACGCTATTAGTTTTGTGTGGATTGTCAGTCCGTGCGTCCGTCCGTCGCGTTTAACTAGTTTAACTCGTAAACTAGAAAAGATAGTGAAAATCCGACATCATAATATTTTAGACCATTCAAAGTTCTGATGCAACGGCTACTTTTTTCTTTTCTGAAAGCGAAAAAACTAATTTTTTAAATCACTTATGCAAGCTGTTTTTCTTTTTTTCATAAAAATACACCACTTTTACAAATATTCACTATTAATATTAATTGTAACAAATAAGATAAGAAAGGATCTTTAGTAGGGAAGATGACTATGTACCATATTTTTAACACATTTATGCAAATGGTTTTAGATTTTTGGTCAAAAATATTTTTTCTACATTTGTATTGCTGAGTTAAATAAGTTATGTTATATTAAGTACTACATTTACATAAAAGATGTTTACTTTTTTTTTAAGAGAAAAAATCTATTTAGTATGCACATACGTTGGACATAATTTAAAACAACAATAAATAAGTAGTTTTTCATATTATCACATGAGCGATGACACCCCTAGGACAAAGAGAATTGTATTTTTTTCGAAATGATTTTTTCTTGAGGATTTGAATTAGAGAATGACCATTTACAAAACAATTAGATCAGTTAGATATTTATTATAAAACATCAGTTAGACCAGGTTCACATTCATCCATCCTTTGGACCGCTGGGGCACCACACAAGATCTGTCCACCTTCTTTCTCCATTCTTCTCTGTCATTTGTCTTTGATAGAATTTCCTTCTGACGTTCTTTCTCAGAATATTGAAATCTGCCTTTTTACCTGCCTGGGTGGACCACTTCGTGGACCGATTTTGAGTTTGTGTTTCACACAAACTGTCTTTGTAACCTTGCATTATTTATATTTTACTTTTAAGAAAACATTGAACAAAATTAGTTTTTCTAAATGTTGAAGTTTTATAAAAATCCAATGTTTAAACTCGCCATAGTTTTATGTGTATTACTGTGTGCAGTTTATATTGGGACTAAATGGAAATTCTGGGACAAATCTACGTCTGCATGTTCATAATAGTATGTATGTTGTAAGTAGGCCCTACAAATAGTGTACATCAATAAAACAACGGGGGTGCAGTGTTTGTTTAAATTGCAGACACTAATGCTCCAGAAATCCAACCTGATATTTTTCTCTCGAGTCAACGCCCCTGTCAGAAAGACACTAATAAACGGCACGTTCCCGAAACAAGCAGGCAAGATGGAGGAGGGGCTGTACCACAACTCAGCGCTACCCTTTAACCTTTCAACCTTACACTCACAACTATTCTATTTTTCTACCCTTTCAATTTGTGCGCGATGACAGGGAGTTTATGTGACAGCCAGTGTAATAGATCCAAGGCATTTGTAACATTATATTAATATGGAACTTATACATATTTCATACATCTATTTGCCCGTCTTTATTTCCTAAAGATAAGAGCTATAACTTAAAGTATTGATGTGATTAACAGTACGTTTGAATACATGGAAGCAAATCCATAAACAGCAAACTTGTTGGTGTATCTGGTGTACAGAATACTGAAGTATTGATATGCGAAGTAACTTAACAAACAATATGCTGCAATTTGTTTCAATTTTCAGCATAATACATCACTTTTCATGGCTTATCTTGTAGCACATAACAATTTGTATTATTTAATTGGCCACAATTATTTTTCAATAGGCATCCTCGACTTTATTTTGTCTATTTTAAAAATCTATTCAAAATCTGTTGCACCAATTTTAATTATGTAATTTTAAAAATTTAGTTTCAAATTGTATTGCCCCTATTTGTGTCTCACGAATTGAATAATATTGATATCTGTCATAAGTACGACAGATAGGTCCGTAAGACCGAGCATTAAAGTGAGGATATTTACTTGAGGCAATTAGTGAAACCTTACCGTTCCCTTACTAGACGTACCAAACATGTTGTTTTGAGGAGATTGCTTATGTGCAGAACCAATATGCCACCACTGTCTGTCTCTAAATTGGCACGTTTGATTAAGAAGCCTGGTAGACAGGATAAACTAGCTGTGATTGTAGGAGCCATCATAGATGACATCCGTATTCAGAAGTTGCCCAAGCTCAAGATTTGTACACCGCGTATTGGTGACAGAGGAAGATGACGTATCTTGAAGGCTGGTGGGGAAATCTTAACATATGACCAGCTTGCTCTTCGTGCACCTAAAGGACAAAACACAGTTTTAGTTCAAGGTCCCAGGAAAACTCGCAAGTCTTTCAGACATTTTGAATTGGCTCCCGGTGCACCACAGAGTCATACTGCTCCTATTGTACGCTCCAAGGGTCGCACATTTGAACGTGCTCGTGGTCGCAGAAAGAGCAGAGACTTCAAGGCTTAAAGAGACTTACTTGTCTGTAGTCAGTTTGAAATTTATTCTGTTTATTCAATAAACAAAGGACTATACCAAAAAAAAAAGGACAAATTAATTTGATGAAGTGTCAGTGTGGAAACCCCCCCAATACATTGTACTGTCATGATTGTTACCTTATAAAGGAAAGATACACAGCTTTTGTTATTATTTTTTTATTTTAATGATACTATATTTTTGTGGGGATGTATAAAGAAAATATAGGCACAGGCTTGATAGCAATTAAAACACAGGCTTGATTTTCTCTAAGATAATATAATTTTGTTGGTCCAAATAATCAGAATTTAAATTTTGAATTGTCCACCCCAACATCATTACTACAACAGAGTCGCAAATACAAATATGTCACAGCCAAGTTCTTGTTGTAGGCGTGATAACGCGAATGTCGTGTTATGTATATACCTCTTGTAGATAATATAATATTCTTTGTACTCTTAGTTAAATGCTTTCTAGATTCGCTAGTGCGTGAGAACACTAACATGCTGAACTCTTTGACCACAATATTTAGAATAATTAATAGACTCACTGGTATACAGACATGGTTTTTATTACATATAATAATGAATCATAAAAGATATTGGCAAGTCCAGCCATCAAGAAATATTCACAAAAACATAGTACATTATAATCCAATGAAATACTTCAGATATCACATATACTCCAAATCAACCTTAATATCTATACATTACTACACTGGACAAGATATGCACAATATACCTCTCTCTACGAGAGTCCAAGATCAACTGAGGTGTCCACCTCGTGGTCAGCTTCCAATCAAACAAAATCTCGTGCGAACTGCACGGAATGGTTCAGTAATTACTTGTCACCAAATATTACAGGGGTTCTAAAACTGATGTGACATACGCCCCTTCCCCTGGAAAAGATTTTTGAAAAAAATCTTTGACAAAAGTACATATGATAGTAATATCCTATACATATGTTTAGTAGCTTAATCACTCATGTCAAGCTGATCTAATTAATCACTTAAATACTGCTTGCTCAATTATACATAAGTATTAATGTCATGTCTTTCATTTTAACTATGAATGGTTTCATATACTAACTAACAAATGCATTGTTCAACTCTCAAAATGTTTGCTTAGAAAAATATACATTAGTATGATTACATCTACTATACAAGTATGTTATTGAAAAAATATCAATACAATCTGAGGCTTTAGTCTCATGAAATCTAGTTAAATAATAATATATCATCTATTCACAATTATACTGAAATATTTTACATGAGCATGTTTAATTGCTATGTGCTCATTCTGTTAACATAGATTGACATCTCAATTATGAGAATAAAAAAAATTAAAGTTATTTTACTTCCAATCATTTATATAATATAACACACCCAATGTATATCATCTGACACATTAAGTGAATTTATTGAAGAAGTTCCCAATAAAGTTTACATACATCTATATAAGTATATTTGTGTTCAGTACTGATTATATCACTCTAGGTTCTGTCACCATTATACAAGGTTACAGTTACATTGTCTATGATTGTTATTAATAGCACACATATGTTGTGGTTAAAGTACAATTGCATGAAAAATGATAGCATTCAAGTGTGTACCACTTGGAGAAAAAGAAAAAAAATTAACAATATTTACATTTGTGAGTTGTTTTTCAAAAAAAAATTTCAGGTCAACAGTTCAAGTAGTTCACTGTTGTTTACAAAATGTTTGTTTACATTACTGTGTTTACTAATCATCTAAATTATTAGCACATCTAGTCATTATGAAATTCTATGTTATTGTCAAATTGTGATAAGTAAATATGTAATGCACAATTAATTAAAAAATGATAGTACAATAGCATCAATGAAAAAGAAAAAAAAATGTCATCATGACCCAATAAAATGATACCAGTAAATATTACAAAATATGTCATAACCTAGTTACATAAGAAAAAAAATGTCAGCTTGACCTGATTGAAAAATGTCAAGTTGTTTGTAATTGTATTGTGAAGTTACTCAGTTAAAATACTTTGATATGTACAATATCATTGTCCTCATGTGTATCTGTTTCATGATCTACCTGTCTTGACAAAAAATCAGCTAATACATTTTCATGACCAGGTATACTTTGTAGGTCAAACTTGTAATCAGATATAATTAGTGACCATCTATTTATTCTGTTATTCTTTAGTTCTTTTCTCTTAAGTGCTAACAATGGTTTATGGTCACATTTAATTGTAAAGAATCTTCCTAGTAAATAGTGTTTTAGTTTGACTATGCTCCATAGTCCATACCATAGCTAATAGTTCTTTTTCTATTATTGAATATTTTCTATCTGCTTTAGATAATGTTCTACTTATATGAACTATAGGTTTCAGATATGACTCTTTCTGTTGCAGTAGGCATGCTCCTATACCATTATTAGATGCATCAGTGTACAGTAGGAGTTGTGAAATAGGATCAATACTCCCTAATTCTAGTTTCTCATTAAATTTATCCTTTAATCTGGTTAGTGCTTCTCTGCTGCTATCATCTAAGTTTATTATGTTTGAATGTTTCTTCTTAGTAAACTCTACTAAGGGCTGAATTAGTTGGGCATAGTTGGGTATAAATTTTCTATAAAAGTTGCACAAGCCTAATAGTGCTCTGACATCCTTTTTTGTTTTAGGTTCCTTAATGTTTCTTATTTTACTTATGTTTGCCTTGGTAGGAGTTATTCTGTTGTTAGTAATGTTGTAGCCTAAAAATTGAATTTCATCCTTTACAAGATTTAATTTATTGGGAGCAATTGTCGTCTTTATGTTGTTTTAGACGAGCAAATATTTGTTCAAGTGTGTCTAGATGTTCCTTTTCTGACTTAGTGAAAACATAAATGTCATCCACATATGAAAGTACATTGTCTATGCCTGATAATAGTTTACTCATACATTTTTGGAAAGTGGCTGTGCTGTTAACTAACCCAAATGGCATGACATTCCATACATATATCCCTTCAAACCCAGGTAAAATACATTTGAAAGCTGTGTATTGTTTAGACATTTCTTCCATTTTTATTTGCCAGAATCCTCTATTTAGATCCATGGTGTTAAACAGTGAGGCTCTACTTAGCATATTAATTATAGTGTCTGTATCAGGTAAAGGTTCAGGATCTATAATAGTACAATTGTTTAGCTCTCTATAGTCGCAACAGATTCTTACACTATTATCTTTTTTCTTAACAATTACCATAGGTGATGCATAAGAGCATACATCTGATTTTTCTATCTTGTTTTCACTTAGTAATTTCTTTAGTTCTACCTTTACTAATTCCTCATAGGCCTTTGGGATGTTATATGCCTTTGTTTTAGATGGTAGTGTCTTATTTAAGTGTATTGAATGCTGAATTAGATCAGCGCAGACTAGTTTCAATGTAATGACATCATTGTATTTTCTTATCAAGTTATCTATATTGGTCCTATCACTACTGGAGTCTTGGGTGGTAGCATGAATAGTTGTGTTTGCAGCATGTTCTTGTATAGTTCCTATTGAATCTGTATCCCTATCAATTACTTCTCTCTCTTCAATTTTTCTTTTGGGAAATCTTACTAATTTGTCTATGTTTAGTTACATTCCTTGCCATTTTTGTCTACTTTGTACACTTTGTTGTTTATTTTGCCTACTATCTTATATGGACCTTCATTTTTGTTTTTACTATACTTATTTTCTATCTTGACATATACTTGGTCTCCTATGTTTAATGTCCTTAATTTTCTGTTCTTATTTTTGATATCTCTATGTCTCTAAGTTTTTATCCATGTTTATGTCAGCTAATTTTATACCCTGTCTTAAATTTTGTTTTGTTTGTGTTATCCATGGATGGAATTCTTCATAGTTCTCTAGGTCTAACATATTATCAGCCCATAGTTCTAGTGGACCTTTAGGTTTCCTATCAAAAACTAATTCATATGGACTGAATTTTGTTGTTTCATGAGTAGTAGTGTTGTAAGCAAAGATAGCATAGTTTAAAGTCTGATCTCAAGTATTCATTGCTTCTGTTTCTAATTTATAAATTATTTCTTTGATTATCTTGTTCCATCTTTCAATTACACCGTTGGATTGTGGTAAATAAATTGTACTGTGAACCAGTTTGATGTTGGTCATTTTTGCGAAGGCTTTATTTAAGTTTGATTTAAAGTTGGATGCATTATCTGATAGAATTTTGTTTGGGAATCCAAACTTTAGGAATATTGTTCTTAGTGAGGTGCATATATCTTCTGCCCTAATATCCCTAAGAGGAAAAGCTTCTGCCCACCTGGTTGCTATATCTATGATTCCCAATATATATTTATTCCCTTGGTACTTGTATTTAATGGGCCCATAATATCAATGGCTATTTTATCCCAGAAGCAATGGGCTTTATCTGATTTTTGTAGAGGTGCATTAAGTATGACTTTTTGTTTAGTACATTCTGGACAAGAATCTATATAGTCTTTTATTTGAGTCTTCATCTTGGGCCAAAATAATTTTTCTGAAATTTTGGCATATGTTTTCTTTTTGCCAAAATGGCCTGCTGTTGGATCATCATGGGCCATTTTAAGTATTTTGGGTGTTAGGCTTGGTGGAATTATTATTTGAATTCTTGTGTTATCTTTGTTTCTATTACATCTTATGGCTAGGTTGTTGGCTAAGATATGATGGTTCTTTAAATTTATTTTATTATAGTCTTTACTTAACAAATCTTGTACTATAGGGTCACTGTTTTGCATTTTGATTAGTTCTTGTCTGGTGGTTTCTAATTCATTGAATAGAGTATTTGGCAATTCAATCTCAGGCACTATTTTTTTGTGTGATCTAGTTTGTACAGCTGCTATTTGATGTTGATGTAGATACCAATTTTTTTGTCTATTCTTTATCCATGAATCTAGTTGAGTTATTGGTCAAATCTCTAACACCATGTGAATTCCCTATTATGAGGTCTTCATTACAACTACTTTTATCTCACCTGTAATCCAGGGAGATTCAATCCAGACCTTGGCAGTTTTACATGTCAAATTTTTGTACATTGGCATAGATCACCTTAACAGTTTCTTTTAAATATTGTTCTGGTTTGACTAGATTGGATCTTACTATTGATGTTGCACCAGAATCTCTCATTGCTTTAATCTCTACTGAATTTACATAGGATGGAAAGACATTTACTTTAGACATGTCTGCTTGTAGGTAAGCAACATTCTCTTCTCTTTGGACATTGTTGTTATTGTTATTGCCTCTATTTCTGTTTCGATAGTTTGTATTGTAGTTAGACTGCTGGTTGTATGTGTCCCTCCTTAATTGTCTATTAGTATTATAGTTATTGTAATAGAAGTTATTTCTAAGGCTCCTTCTTTCTCTGGGGCTTGCACTCTGGTTTGATCTATAGTTTCCATATTGATTGTTGTAGTTACTAGGATTGTTGTAATTATTTTGATTGTAGTTGCTAGGGTTATGATAATTAGTGTAACTTCTATATCTAAAGTTGCTAGTATTAGTTTGTCTGCATTGGCTTTTAACATGGCCCTTCTTGCCACAATTAAAACAAGTTTTTGAGTTAGAAAATTTGAATCTATCATTAGTATTACTGTTTGATGTACTAACTGTTGCGGCTAATTGATGTAGGTCTTCTTTTATCTTTAGTATGACCAGGATGACTATCTTTAAAAAGGTTTAAATTAGTAATGAGATCAGTTTCTGTTTTTACTTTCTTTTCTTTAAGAAAAGTGAACACTAAATCTGTTACATTGGACAGTACATTGTCAATTAGGATCATGTCTAAAATTTGAATTGGATCTTTTATGTCACACTTAGCTAGTTCTAACCACTTAAGCATATTTGCCTTCATGTCAAAGATAATCCTGTTGAAGTCTCCATCCTTGTTTAGTTTAATTTTTTTAAAGAGTTTTCTGTAATAGTCTTCACTTTTTCCAAAATGCTCCAAAAGTCTAGTTTTAACAGCAAGGTAGTCTTTTTTTTGTTCAGTTGTGAGTGTGCTTAGTATGTTTAGGGGTTTTCCTGATAAATTAGCTAGCAGATGTTTTGCCATATCCTCATTGTTTAAATTGTAGGTGGATGAAATATGTTTAAACTGAACTAGGTAATTTTCTAATGTTTCCTCCTTAATGTTAAATTTATGAAATTTGGAAATAAATGGTTTGTTACTAGTTTGGTGGGTAATAATGTTGGGATTAATTTTAGCTGCTTCCAATTTGGCTAACTTTGTCCTGACTTTCTTTTTGTTTTGCCTCTAATTCTTTTTGTTTAGTTTCTAGTTCTTTTAGTTCTTTCTGATGAGCTCTTTCCGCAGCTCTTTCTTCCCTATCTCTAATTTGTTTCTTTTCTTCCCTTTCTTTCTTTTCTATTCTATCTTTTTCCTCCCTTTCTTTCTTTTCTGCCTTTTCTAATTCTTTTTTGATAAACTCCTTTTTCTCCTCCCCTTCTAGTTCCATCACCTTCACAAGTTCTAGAATTTTATCATATGATGCCATGGTTATTATAAATGTATCAATTTATGTCTAATGAGTAGTTAAAGAAGTAAATCAATCAAAGTATATAGTAGCGAAAAAAAAAAGAAATATGTTACAGATATGTTACACTAGAAGAATGTGTGTGAATTATCTAAAGTGTATTTTTACAAAGTAAATACAAGTTCACTGATGTTAATTAATAGTCATATGTTCAAATAGTTCTACATGTATCAAATCAATATTATTCAAAAATGCAATAGCTGAAGTATTTCTTAATGTAGCATTATTTTGAGCTTAAATATTACTCAATGTTAAGTATGTATGGCTATTGTTTATGCCAGTTATAATAGAAAAAAAAAATTGAAATTAATAAGAAGTAAAAAATATATGTACAATGTATAAAAAAGACAAACACAGAAACAATATGAATGATGACACAGTCTGCTATAAAAAGAAATCAATAAAAAGGAGAAATGAGACAGGAGAGTTACAAATATGTAAATACAAGACTTAACACAAACAACAATATAAATACAAACAGAATACTCTGACAAAATACACAAACAAGACTAAAACAGCTAATAAATAATTCCCAATATGATCTAGTACCTCCCTACCAACAAGAATGACCTCAGACGCGTTGGGTCTTATCGAAGGTAAAAGAACAGATAGGATGTTCCCTAATAGATCCTATTATTATGATAGATCATAAAATAGTCCCTCTCCAGCCACCCTTACAAACACTTAGAAAAATGTAAATGGTTACTCACTAGTGACTATCTTCAATTGTCAACATCACTTAATTGGATACTTTAAATTATGTCAATGTATAACAAATACATACAATAATTAAAACTTACAGGGGCTTTCTAATGTAGTCTTATCTTATCTTATCTTATATAATACTGACGTTACTTAAAAAAAGAAGATGATTACGTCCTACGCGTCATGCATTTAGTCATGCATATTAACCAATGACTTAAATTCTGCCAAGTCACTGGTTTTTCTGGCTAGGCAACCCATTCCATGCTCTAATAGCACTAGGGAAGAAGGAGTATTTGTACAAATTTGTCCTAGCATAGGGGACGAGGAATGTGCCTTTATTTTTGTGTCTTTCAGAGTATTTTATTAAGTTTTGTTTTTGTATTTGAAGATTATGGTTCAGTGTTTTATGTATAATTGCTACTTTACTTTTGAGTCTTCTGTCCTGAAGGCTTTCTAAATTTAGTGATTTTACTATAGGTGTTACTCTAGTCAAATGTGAATATTCATTTGTTATGAATCTCACTGCTCTATTTTGTGTTTGTTCCAGTTTCTTAATGTTTTCTTGAGTTGAGGGGTCCCAAACGGTGGATGCATATTCTATTATTGGCCTAACCAAGGTTAAATAACATTTTAGTTTTATGTTCTTATTTGATTTATAGAAATTTCTTTTAATAAACCCTAATGCTTTGTTGGATTTCTTTGTAGTTTCATCAATATGTGGATTCCATGACAGTTTTTCATTTATTATAACACCTAGGTTTGCGTTTTTAGTCTGTGTTACTGGTTTGCCATGAATAAGATAAGTGGAATTAATTTGTTTTAGTTTTTTTGTTACTCTTAACAACTGACATTTTTCTGGGTGGAAAGACATGCTCCAATTTGATTCCCATTTCTGTAATTCATCTAATTCTCTTTGTAAAATATCTGTCTTGTGTTATTTTTATTGTTCTATATATTATGCAATCATCTGCAAATAATCTGACTTTTGTTCCTGAACTAATGCAATTTGGTAAATCATTTATGTAAATTAAAAATAGTAGTGGACCCAAGACTGTTCTTTGAGGTACACCTGAGTTTACTGTTATTGGTGTTGATTTAGAGCCATTTATTATTACAGTTTGTTCTCTCCCTATCAGAAAATCTTTAATCCACTGATGCAGTGGACCATTAATGCCGAAATATTTTAATTTTTTAAGCAAACTATGGTGGTGAACTTTGTCAAAAGCCTTGGAAAAATCTAGTAAAATAGCATCTATTTGTTCACTATTACCTAAACCTTTTGAAAAATCATCAATTAGTCCTATTAGTTGTGTTTCACATGATCTATATTTCCTAAAGCCATGTTGGTATGGGGTGATAACATTATGTTTGTCTAAGTGGTTTATGATGCTGCTACATATGTGTTCTAGGATTTTACATGTGATGCTGGTAAGTGATACTGGTCTGTAGTTTCCTGGATCAGATTTTTCTCCTTTTTTAAATAGGGGGGTGACATAAGCTTTTTTCCAGTCCTTTGGTACTCTGCCCTGGTTAAGCGATGCCTGAAAGAGTATTTTGAACACTGGGGCTAGCTCATTGCTTAGTTCTTTGAGTAATCTAGCTGGAATACCATCAGGTCCAGATGCTTTATTTGGTTTGGTGTTGGATAATAGTTTTTGAATTCCATTTTCTTGTACTACTAAATCTTCTATGTTGTCTACTTGGTTCAAATTAAGAAATATGTCTTTGTCTCCTGGGGCTGAGAATGCTGATGCAAAGTATTTGTTTAGGATGTTTGCTTTAGTTTCATTATCATTATGTTTTATGTTATGTTCATCTTTTAATGGCGCTATGCCTGTTGTTTCCATTTTCTTAGACTTAATGTATGACCATAGGTTTTTGTTGTTATCTTTAGATATTACATTGTTTATGTATTCACTCTGCAGCTGTCTGCTTACTTTTTGGGTTAGGTGTTTAATTTTTACATACTTTTTGTGAACTCTTTCTGCCTTGGTTTCTTTAAATTTATATATAGGTTTTCCTTCTGTTTACAAAGCTTCTTTAGTCTATTATTAAACCAGTATTAATTTATTTTGCTTGATGTGTATTTAGTTGGTATATGATTTTCTTTAATGCTTTTAAGATGGTTTTTGATGAAATTCCAGAGGTCATCGACTGGTTGGTTAATGTCTTTTTCTAATAAGAATGTTTGTTGAAAGTTTAATGCAGCTTGGTGTAGTTGTGTTAGGTTACATTTATTCCCGAGTAAGATTTTTCTTTTGGGTTTTGTACTCTACTGCTTTTATCTGACTGTGTATTTTAATGATCTCATGGTCTGATAGACCAGGGATAATATCATAATCAACTACTAATCTAGGTCTGTTGGTTAAGAAGAGATCTAATGTGTTGTTTAATCTAGTTGGCTTTTTAATGATTTGATGTAAATTTAGGTTGTGTAAAGTTTCTATGAAAAGCTCATTTATGTCCTTAAGGTTTTGGTGTTTATCTATGGTTAGTGTTTTCCAATTTATATCAGGTAGGTTGAAATCACCCATAATCCAAAAAACTGCATTTTTATTTGTCTCTTTAAGTGTAGTAATCTGATTACATAGTTCCTGCATGTATTCTAAACTAGAATTTGGTGGTCTGTAAATGCTGCCTATTATTAGGGATGTTGAGGTGGTATTAATTTTACAAAATGTAGATTCTATATTTGTTGAGTTAGGTAAGGTAATTTCTTCTGCTATAAGAGTGTTTTTTATTGCTAAAAGAACTCCTCCATGATTATCAGCCCTGATAGTCTGATGTAGATAAGCTCAATCCTCTTAGTGTAGATCCATAGTCCAGTGATAATCCAATCATCAAATAAATCAGTGAAATAAGGTAATATATCCAATAGTCCAGTCACAAAATAAACCAATGCAATAAGGTAATATATCCAATAGTGAGCTCAATAATCCAAACAGAATTAATTACACTGGTAGCTAGTAATCCAATAAAGGCTTAGTACAAATAATATGGGCAACGATGACTTGAATGAGAAATAGTATATATATATTCCAAAGTACTTGAGGTTTTAGAAGATAATCCAATACGGCAATAGTGAATGACTGACTCAATTAGCAGTATAAGACACAAAAAGTTCTTCACATGAGATGTTATGGAGAAGATTCAGTTAGGACGATATGGTGGTATCACGTGCCCAAGTGTACCACAATTTGTTACTGGAAAAGTGAACAAATAATTAGGTGAGTCTCAAATGACGTACACCACGATGAATAGTCGACTTGAATGACGTCGGACTTGATTAGTACAGACAGGTTGCTGTGCTTCTGAGGTTGTAGCACAGACAGATTGCTGTACTCCAGCTTTTCTTCAGTGATTTTTCACCCAGATTGCGGCTCATCAGGCATGACTGTATTCAGTTTCATACACAATAATTAAATGGACTTCTATGTGTATGAGGATGTTAAAGTAGTAGATCTCTAAAAGTTAAGATGCATGGGCCTTGTGTTTATCATCAATCTGCATCAGATCTTGGTTCAAAATGGTTCTTTGTAAGGTGAAGTTTCTAGTTAAGTTACCTTCAACTTGATATTGTATTACGAGTCTAGTTGGTTATATTTTAGATCTATAATAACGTATTTAGATCTAGGAATCGATTTGAGATCATGCTGGAGCCAGGTCACCTGAGTTAATTTCTTGTTGTTGAAGAAAAGTTTGTTAGACCTCTAAGTTCTGTTCAATTGTTTTCGCCGCCATAATGGAAGAAATAGTTCTTTGTACTTTTACGCCAGATTATATGTAGACGATCGACGATTTACTTGTTAAAGAGTGTTGGTTCGTTCTGTCATTTAAGACATACTGGCCACCATATATGTCACAGCCCAGTTCTTGTTGTAGGCGTGATAACGCGAATGTCGTGTTATGTATATACCTCTTGTAGATAATATAATATTCTTTGTACTCTTAGTTAAATGCTTTCACTCGCGTACTAGATTCGCTAGTGCGTGAGAACACTAACATGCTGAACTCTTTGACCACAATATTTAGAATAATTAATAGACTCACTGGTATACAGACATGGTTTTTATTACATATAATATTGAATCATAAAAGATATTGGCAAGTCCAGCCATCAAGAAATATTCACAAAAACATAGTACATTATAATCCAATGAAATACTTCAGATATCACATATACTCCAAATCAACCTTAATATCTATACATTACTACACTGGACAAGATATGCACAATATACCTCTCTCTACGAGAGTCCAAGATCAACTGAGGTGTCCACCTCGTGGTCAGCTTCCAACCAAACAAATTCTCGTGCGAACTGCACGGAATGGTTCAGTAATTACTAGTCACCAAATATTACAGGGGTTCTAAAACTGATGTGACAAAATAACATACTCATAAGACCAAATACAATTAACATACTCATAAGACCAAATACAAATAACATACTCATAAGACCAAATACAAATAACATACTCATAAGACCAAATACAAATAACATACTCATAAGACCAAATACAAATAACATACTCATAAGACCAAATACAAATAACATACTCATAAGACCAAATACAAATAACATACTCGTAAGACCAAATGTGAATAACATACTCATACGACCAAATTTGAATAACATACTCATAAGACCAAATGCGAATAACATGCTCATAAGACCAAATGCAAATAACATACTCGTAAGACCAAATGCAAATAACATACTCATAAGACCAAATGCAAATAACATACTCATAAGACCAAATGCAAATAACATACTCATAAGACCAAATGCAAATAACATACTCGTAAGACCAAATGCGAATAACATGCTCATAAGACCAAATACAAATAACATACCGTACTCATAAGACCAAATACAAATAACATGCCGTACTCATAAGACCAAATACAAATAACATACTCATATGACCAAATGCAAATATGGCTTAAACCAGGTTTGTGAATAGAGTTCTCTGTGACGACCAGTGACCTTGAAAAACCCTGACTTAACGAGGAATAAAGTAGTTTAGAAATCTTCTGATATTTCCTTCATGTACAGTAGACGACCAGTTCGTTTAGATCGGATGCAATTTTTTGTTTTCTTGGTGCTAATGGCCTTTGATGATTTTGTATCTTTTGGAAAGGAAAATGTGTAGAAATTGTCATACATCCATACTGAGAAACTGGGGCATGAACTTGTATTTTATGTGCTCTCGTACTATTGTTTTGCTTTAATTGTGTATTGTTATTTGCAATGCGCAATTGTAAAACATTTACTCATCGATAATAACGATTATAATTATTATTATTGAAATGAATTAATTTTTTTTTATTCTCTGGCACTGCCAGAGTCGAGCTTCATTGAAGGGAAACAATTCATTGTAAACCCTTTAACAGTGTCCACTGAGAAATTATAGGATGATGTGACTGGTCTGCAGCGGTACTGCCCTTTGACAGGTAACAAGAATTCTCTTATGAAAGCTTACTGCTCCAAATGTGTTTACGAGGTTATTATTATTATTATTATTATTATTGTTAGAAAAGAACGAGTATTCATTCTCTGGCGCTGCCAGGGTCGAGTTTCGTTAAAGGGAAACAAAATTCATCGTAGTCCCTTATCAGTTTCCACCGTGAAATTTTCTGGTAATGTGGCAGGTCTGCAGCAGTATTATTATCATTATTATTATTATTATTATCATTGTTATTATTATTTAAACATTAATCAAGTAATAACGACATAACGATTAAGTATAATGAAATCATCAAATAAAGTGACACCGATATATTACCGATGTAAGAACAAGATGGAGTCAAGAATTGCTCTTGAAGAATTAACTTCAATAAGTCGTTTGAATAAGACTAATCCAATTCGAGTCTATAGATTCGAGTCGGTGGGATCATGTTTCTAAGAGATGACCATTGATTCGGAATGTTTTATTGACCTGACAAAAATGTACTTAATTTGAAATAAATGAGTTCTTAAATCTCTCTGTAATAGGCTTTATGGAAGGGAGCCGACCACTTCGACCAGATTTGGTGTAGCTCTGGTATACTGTGTGCAAAGTGTATTTTAGGATGTTATATATCTCGAAAAGGTATCTTTTACTAAATAGTTCTTCAAGAAATACATGATCAGGTTTGGGAGTCAATAAAATAAATGTCCAGCTTGGTAATCAATGAAATAAATTGAAACTTGACCTTAGGACTGCTGGAACTGCCTCGAACCTGAAGCAGATTTTACTTCTGTTCCAACAGACTATCCCCAGATTTCTTTATACCTTCAGATTGTCTGAATTTCTTTCGTTCAAATTTTTTCTCTTTCTCTATTTCTTTCCATCATATTTTTCCTTTCTTTCTACATTACACTCAACACAAACACATATACAAACACACACACAATTACTTTTTTTTGCCATCTTTTCTTCTTGTTCTTCCTTGTTCTCTTTTTTTGTGTTAGAGCGTTCAGATGACTAGACCAATATTTGAGATGAGCTGCGCTGTGGTTTCCAAAATCAGAGAATAGTTTTCTTTCTATTGAGGTGTCATCACAATTACATTTACTCTTTTCTATCTCTTCTTCTTCCTCTTAACTCTCTCTCTCTCTCTCTCTCTCTCTCTCTAGTTATGAATCTTTAATTTACTCTCTCAATCCCACTTTCAAATTGTTATTCCCCTTTCTATATTCATTTATTAGTTCACACTTTCTTTAAAGTCAAATCTATAAAAGATGGAGGGGGTGAAAATAATCCTAATGAGGCTTACCATCAAGTCCAAGATCAATGAAGAACGAGGGTTGAAAACAGGCAACTAAAAAGAAATGAATCATTTAAAATGTTGCACACAAAAGTATGGCTGATTAGCTAACACGATAGAGTGCAGCGCCAATTACGATAATGTCGCGGTTTGACTACCCATACTGACCTATTTATTTCTCAATTTTTCAACGATAACCAGTGGCGTAGCTAGGGATATGGGGGCACGGTGGCTTGACCTCTTTAGAGGGCCCTGCATTTTGACATTCGACATCATGACATGAGATAATGGCGTATTAGTTAATGTAAAAAACTAATTTCGGACACTTATTTTGGTCCCTGGGATTTTTAAAATTAACCCTCCTCTCCTCGACTCTAGCTACGCCACTGACGACAACTAAAATATAAATGTTTAGTTTACTATATTATTTGAACGTTAAGTAAGAATATTTTTTTTATATTACTGGGTTGTTGTTTTGTTTTGTTTTGCTTCGTCTGCCTGTCTTGCTCTATCTCCATTAATTTGTATCTATGCATCATGCCCACAGGTCTGCCCAAGAAACCTAGCTAAACCTAAAATATCAGTCCATTCTAGGGACCACCACAACAGCTAACCCCTTCAACCAACACGTTTTCAGTGTATGAATTCAAAAGTAACAGCTGGCAGCCTCATTAACCAAGCTCAAGCTCTACACCACAAAACATTTACTACCCAGCTTGACCTTTAGTGAAGTAATACTTTGCTCTTGATGTACACCATTTTGAAACTCACACATTCTCAAACAAGCACATTAAATTGGGCCAATACATGCAATATACATATATATATATATATATATATATATATATATATATATATATATATATATATATATATATATATATATATATATATATACATACATATATAGCGACACCCATGTATTGACTATGCAGTAGGATTTAACGCTTGGCCAGCCATGCGTAGGGGGTGAAATGGTAAACGTCCTGCTATTATAACCCGCAACAAGTGAGGAATGACGTTGATTAACAGTCCACGTGTACAGCTCGTCGCTTTTAGGTGGTCGGTGATGGAAAGAAGGTTAGGTGAGGGGGGGGGGGGAAGTGGTTGTGAATGGAAATGAGTTAGGGAGGGAGGGGGGGGGTGTGCATGGGTGTAATAAAAGTGTTTTTTTTTAGTCGTGTGTTTTGTTGTGTGTGAGGGTGAGCGCTGTTAGGTGCATGCTGTGCTGGTTGATTTTGTGAGTCATTCTCATTCATATATATATATATATATATCTTATCTTATTTTATATGATACAGACGTTACGTCAAAAAAAAAAAAAGGAGATGAATACGTCCTACGCGTCATGCATCTAGTCATGCGTATTAACCAATGACCTAAATTCTGCCAAGTCACTGGTATATAAACCCTCCTTGAAACCATTAGTTTGTTACATATTTAGGTTTTGTCAATCATTTCACCACGAATGGCTCAATTGACTACAAAACATAATTTCTATTTGTATCTTATTCCAAATTGTTACAAAGCTTAAATCAACTGACCGTCTGTCTGGTAAAAGGTAATTAATTATTTTGTTTGGCATCTCAAGCAAAGGAAAAAACTGTACTTGACTGAAGTGGTAGTAAAAATTCACGCAGATCTCCCTTTTTTTCTTACCTCCTCCCCCCCCCCCCGCCCCATTGCCTCAACTGGTCCAGTCACGTGATAGGATCAGAGCGTAGTGAGAAAGCTAAAAGCATGAAATAGCGCTAAATAAAAAAAGATTGGTCAAAATATTTCTAATCGCACAGATTTATTGTTGTTGGTCTAGATCTATTACAAATTTAATGACATGACTGATTCAAACTTATTGATACAATGGAGCTCATTCACCAATCGTTAATAAACAACATTTAGTCACGTGATAATATTGATAAAACAAAAAAAAACCTGTCACATGGTATTAAAAATTAGATTGTAATTTGTATAGAAGAGATAGAGAATCACGTAAGATTAATAATTATTATTTTTAAAAAAATATAAGTGTATGCTAAATGAATATATGGAGACGCTGTGGCTGAGGGGTAAAGCACTTGGAACCTTAAGTCCCGTGTTCGAATCCTGGTGAAGACTCTTGGTGGATCATTTCGGATGCCAATTTTGAGTTTGTGTTTCCACACAAACTGTCTTTGTAACCTTGTTTTTAAAGATTTTAGATAAAGTTATATGGATAAAAAAAAATAGAGGAAACATTTTTTTACTAGTCATATAGTGACCTCAACAAATCGATACACAGATGATTATGAACAGATGTGGTCATGGTTTGAATCAAGTTCATTCAGTTACGTTAGAAGTTGGGGTACCTTAAGAGTATCTTATCTTACTCTCCAGTTTCTATTTGTCATTTCACTCTCGTGATGTTTCTCTATTCATTTATTTGTGATTCCCTTTTTGATTATCTATCACTCTCTATTTGTTTATCATTCTCTTTTTGTTTATCTACCATTCTCTTTCAGTTTATTAACCATTCTCTTTATATTTCATTCTCTCTTTTATTTATTTTATGGCGCTCTTTTTCTATTTCCCATTTCTATTTTTTATATTCTTCATGCAGTATTCTCGAGGTTTATGAAACACTGTATTTTACATCCAAACATATACGTTATTAGTTCTCTTACATCCAAACATATACGTTATTAGTTCTCTTACATACAAACACATACGTTATTAGTTCTCTTACATACAAACATATACGTTATTAGTTCTCTTACATACAAACATATGCGTTATTACTTCTCTTACATACACACATATACGTTATTAGTTCTCTTACATCCAAACATATACGTTATTTGTCCTCTTACATACAAACATATACGTTATTAGTTCTCTTACATCCAAACATATACGTTATTAGTCCTCTTACATACAAACATATACGTTATTAGTCCTCTTACATACGAACATATACGTTATTAGTCCTCTTACATACAAACATATACGTTATTAGTCCTCTTACATACAAACATATACGTTATTAGTCCTCTTACATACAAACATATACGTTATTAGTTCTCTTACATACAAACATACATATATATATATATATTTCTAGCATTCTCTTATTCCTCGCTTGTTTTCTTACATACAAACATATACATCTTTTTTTGTTCTCTTTACAGACAGTAAAAGGTTCTCTTGCATACATGCGCAATGGCTGAGCGGTAAAGCGCTTGGCTTTAGTACCGGGCTGGGATTTTTAATTTCGGGTTCGGGTTTCTTTGGGGGAAAAGTGAAAAGTGCTGGCCACATGACACCCTCGTGGACCACAGACACAGATGGCCTTTACATCATCTGACTTAAAGATCACAAGCTCTGAAAGGGAAACTTACTTTTACTTTACCAAACATGCAAATAAATTGATTCTTCTACATCCCTGTATGTGTTCCCCCTTTTTTTTTTTGTAAGTCTACCTTCCTCGGTATCTCTTGGCGCTCTCCTTGTGCTTATGGACAATTACACAATCATAGTTTTAAATAAGTGCTTGTATCATACCAGTCATAGCAGTACGAGCTTTATGCCATTTTATCATGTTTATTACATTGGATAAAATTTACATACTCGTGTATAAATAATTATTTCCCATCAATAAGTTATTGATCATCAGCATATGTCACACCTGTCTCTTAGGACGCTATCATCAGGAAAGGCTTTTTTTTTCTTCATGCTATAATTACTTTTCTTGTCTAATAACACATTTCGGAAAACTCCCTAATGTGTTTTGATAACCATACGATTTTTTTAAAGAAGAAAACAAGTTGACGAAGGAAAGTAGTGTTGTTTACATAAACTCTCAGGCGGCTCCAGCGGGCTTTTTTTTTTTTTTTTTTTTTTTTTCAATGGTTGAGTTGAATAACTTTCTAGTATCACTGCAAAATTATTATACTAATACAGCGTAATAACGATAATTTCGTGCATAGTGAGACATTGTATGCAGTGCTGGATTTACCTTTAGGGGCCTAACCTGCTTGGTGGACCCCAAAACGTTTCTAGGGATATTTTCAATCCTTTTGAAGAATTAATTGAAACAAAAAGGCTTATGCTAATCTCATATCTCAAAATCATAGGGTCTTATCAAATGTAAATCAGGCTCTGCTTGTATTTAACTTCTTATTAAAATATTAAATGTTATGCTGCTTGACAAAATCATAAACCAGAATATCTGAAGTAACGAACACCAAGAATGGCTGTGTGTCTATTTACTGGCATTAGTGAAGTCTTAGTATGTACTGACACTGTTTAATAAGCCCTTTGTGTGCAATGAAGCATAAATTGATGATTGGAAATGAAACACAAATTATTGTGTATCTCCGATGCCTAAGGCGTATCTCTAAGTAAGTTGGAACAATAAAATCATCATCGAGTATGTCTTGCAAAAGAAAAAAAAAAGAAAGAAAAGTGACCAGGACATTCGCACTCTGTTCAGCAGCAGGCGTCTTTGCTGGTTTTGATATGTGGATCGCAAGTCACATGATCGACTCCCGCAGGTAATGCAGATCTACTGAAGAGCATAAGACTTGCTGTCCATCTGTTGTTAAGTTTTCAAGCGTGAAATAAAACGTCACAGCATTGATAACAAAGCTGGAAGTAAAAAAAAAAGGATTTGATTACCCCTTCCCTCCCTACCCAGGAGAACTAGCATAAGGAGGGTTCTTGCACATCTGGGGGAGGGGGGAACTGAAATGATGCAGACTCTGCTGCTTTAGTATGCACAAACTGTGAGCGCTCAAGTGATTTATGTTTAAGTGAATTTGGGATTTTGCAAGGGGAAAGAATAGTATCTCTCTAAATGTTAAATTCCAAAAAAATTTCTAATTGCTTACCGGTCCAAATGTGGATATAGGAAGTGTGACTTTGGACTATAATTGTTGAGGATCATTACAGTAACCTGATGTGAATAAACAAAAGTCTCAGACTCTACTATGCCTATTCCTCTAAAGTAGTTCGAACTAAAAAATCATGCTATTTGTAAATTCAATATCTAAAAGTATAAAGAAGTATTAAATCCACTAATAGATCATCAAACTACAATGGTGGTCATTGTTGCTAGGGGCAGTGGCGTAGCAATCATGGCGTGAAGGGGTTCATTGCGCCAGAGGCCAAGATCAATAAAACCCCAAACGGGCTCTTTTGGTTTGAAAAAAAAAATGTCTATCGTCGTTACTGAAGTATGAAGTCTGTTCAAGGAAGATAACTCTTGCGTTATTTCAAATCCTACACGTTGGATTTTATTTTAAAATATACTAATGTAAACAATCTGAAAGTGCTTAGTGATTTTTGTTTCTTTAATATGAACGTGTTCACTAGTTTAGAAACTTAAATTAAAATTATAATGTGACAGCTAATATCAAAATTTTATCAGTCTAGATTTCTCACAGGTCATTGTTACTAATGCTAAGTGACTGCACTATGGTCACTATCAACTTCAATGTAAGTATATGCCGTCGTAGTCCTGAACCCCGGCACACTGGTACCCTGCCACGCCTCTGACTAGGTGGAGATAATGCGGATTTAAAGCTAAATCGTTTGTTATTTGTATTAGCCTCGTTATGGCCCCTTTTCACTTCGTCTCATCATCTACATGGTGTGTGTGTTTTCAAATTGGAACTCCAATGATGAAATATTGTTCTATCCAGCAATGACGCTAAGGTCTAAGCTTACGTAAATGTTGGTGTTAATTATACATTTCACACAATGGCCAGCATGTGGTGGCTTATCGTTCCCGACATCTGTCTGCCGCTGTGAATGCCGTCTGTAAGCCCTGTGAGGGCTTAGAGCTGTTACAGAAGGCAACATTCTGTCCGTTGTATTTCAATAACCTTACATAGGAGAAATGTTACTGTATCCTCTTACTTTAAACGAGGAGGTGTCTCGGTGAGCTTTAACAGGCGGTGTGTTGCTAGATGTGAAATCTTGTCAATGTCTTCACTATGTAGCGTTGCTTTCTTAGCAATCAACTTGTCCTAACTTTGACCTTCCTTTTCACTGCATCTTGACTTGTTGTAGACACTCTTTAAGCTAGTTGATTATCTAGTATCTATTCAAGTTGGACGTTGAGTTCTTTTGTTGTTTTTTTGAGTCCGACCAACTCGATTGGCTACCTGGCTTTATTTGTTGAAACTAAAGGCGGTTGATCGTGGTGCTGGCCACAGGACACCATCGTTAACCATTGGCCAAAGAAACATATGATCTGCCCTATAGATCGCAAGATCTGAAAGGGGAGCTCACAGGGTTCTTCATCGCCGAGTTTGTCAACATCATTGAGACGGTCCATTGTGGAAGGGTTGGAGGAAGAAAGCAGAGCGAGTCGTGCGGGGAAAGTTCACGAAGGCGTGCCTTTGCTAGGACACAGCGGGCGTCATGATCTTCAGAGCGGAGTACATGCTCGGCTTTACGTTACAAGTATCATCGACATGGTGGCTACCATTCCTTACAACATCGGCCTGGACAACATGGAGAACTCAGTTCAATCTATTAGTTCTTGTCACTCAATATTCACGCGTCTCTCTGGCTCACTTTATTCGTTTCACACTTTTTTGCCCGTAGCATGCAATTATATCTTTGTCAACGCAATATATAGGGTATGTTTCATCTTTATGTTCCATCTTAATATATACACATACATAATATTGAAAGAATCAAGTTTTTTTTTCTTTTATAAACATAATGGAAATATATCAAACAGGGCCAACATTAGGCATTTGGAGGCCATGGCGAAGTGAATAGTGAGGTTCCATGTGAAGTGAATATTGAGGCTCCTTGGAAAGTGAATAGTGAGGCTCCATGGGAAGTGAATAGTGAGGCTCCATGTGAAGTGGATAGTGAGGCTCCATGTGAAGTGAATAGTGAGGCTTCATGTGAAGTGGATAGTGAGGCTCCATGTGAAGTGAATAGTGAGGCTCCATGTGAAGTGAATAGTGAGGCTCCATGTAAAGTGGATAGTGTGACCCCCAAATGAAATAGAAAAACAAAAAATTAAGTCCGAAAAATACTCAACGAATTATAAACCGTCCTGTATCTATATCTTAATCAACAAACAAGTTCAATTCATATATAATGTCGATAGCACGAATGTACTTCATCGACGATTCATGATCAGCAGACTAGAAATAACATTTGGACATTTCACCAACAGTAAGAAACAAACGGTCTTCTAACATAGGAATCATAGTCAAAACCTAGAGCTCTGCTTGTATACATAGAGCTATGGAGTTCTGCTTGTATACATAGAGCTTGGAGTTATGCTTTGTTTGAGATTTGATCCATGTTTCGCAATTTTTTCTTTAAAAAATATTTCTAGTGTCCTATGCGAGACCCTAAACCAAGGCAGCTGCCTAGTTTGCCTATACCTAAGACCAGCCCTGTATTAAAATACAATATTAATGTCCGGTCTTTGATTTATAGCTTTGCTCTGTCAATGTTACCAATTCAATGTAGGCGTATTAAATTCTTAATGTAGAACTTGAAATAAACATGGATTGGCTTCTTTTAAAACAAAACTGTGCAGAATTTTTTTTATTTATAAATGTACATTCAAACTTAAAAGTAGAAACACAAGTGAAATAATAATGTCAACAAGTTAGAACTCACTAACAAAATTATACGTCTTGCTGTCCATACGTCTCTCACAGGTCTCGCGCTTCCTCAAATTGCACATTTTTATTTATTCTCTTGTACTACGACAGACCCTCTTGTAGTTTCATCAGATTCAGTACAACCTACAACTACACAATCAAAAGTATGAGTCCTTCTTTCCTCATGGTTACATCAGAAACACAAAATGTACTCCATATCACGTTAAATTGTTAAATATTTTTGCCAACCCACTGAAAAAAAAGCTAAAGTAAACACATATTTTTCAAGTATTTATTTTATTCTATTTTTAATCATCTAATTCTCATTTATGTCATTTCCTACTTTGTCAGGTCTCCACAAAGAAACAAAGATCACAGAGAAGTCATCTACATACACAGGTCAACTACAGAAAGCTAATGTCACAATCTTATCGATCCACGTCCATCTGCAGGTAATCGATGCGCCTCCTAGAATCGGCAAGGAAAGGAATCCACAGGAGAGCCACAGAAAAGCCTCTCGTGAGCAAGTCTTAGAAACCAAGTTAAACCCAACTTCAGATCATGTTCTTTAGCAACTCGACTCAGCGATCGTGGAAGGAGCTCCAACCACGCCCACATAAAAATGAAAACCTCAAGAAAGTCTCACGACTGTTCATAAGAGAAGATATTCGCTAGCCCCTGAAGCTAGATTAAAGGAATCTCATTGCGGTCTTTTGCACTATATCTTTGTTTCTATAAGGTTTCAAAAGAATGTGTTTTAGATAGCATTCGAGTGTGCACTACATTTGATTTTATTCAAAGTGAAGACCCAACACGCTTTTGAAATCCTGGTAATATTTTACAAATTAGTTTTGTCATTTAATTGTCTCTACTTCGATGATCATTCTTGGATAATTATGGCTGTTGAGTGCTTGTGAGTTTGTTAGAAAACATGGCCACATAAAAATGTCAGTGTGTTGATGTAGAGAAGAAAAAAGTCCATACTCCTGTGGATTTAGTTTTCAGATCAATCTAAATTTGGAGTACTCATTTCCTTTGTTTCACGTGGATTTTCTAACCAAATTTCCAAAATTGTCTTCCGGGAAAAGTCAGATTTATTTTGTGCCGACGGCAACAGTGGTGGAGTAATGGCCTCAGTAGCGGCGTGGTTACCCTTTGCCAGGGCGTCCGCCATCGGTTGGGTGCCGATATCTGAAAACCCCCTTCCTCCTCCGGCCGTGCGAGCAGAGAATCGAAGAGGGGATGAGAAGCTGAAGATTAACGTGAGTGGCAGGAGGTTCGAAACTTGGCGGACGACGCTGGAGAAGTTTCCGGATTCTTTACTTGGCTCCAATGAGAGGGAGTTCTTTTACGACGAGGAGACGGATGAGTACTTCTTCGATAGAGATCCTGACATCTTCAGGCATATACTGAGCTACTACAGGACCAGCCGACTCCATTACCCGAAGCACGAGTGCATCAGCGCTTACGATGAGGAGTTGGCTTTCTTTGGAATACTTCCGGACATCATCGGAGACTGCTGCTACGAAGATTACCGCGACCGGAAACGCGAGAACACCGAGAGGCTGATCGACGATGAGAAGAGCGAGGACGGTGACTACGACCCCGCTATCAGTCTGAGGGAGACGATGTGGCGGGCGTTTGAGAACCCCCACATCGGCACCGTCGCCTTGGTTTTCTACTACGTGACGGGGTTCTTCATCGCCGTGTCCGTCATCGCCAACGTCATCGAGACGGTCCCTTGCGGGACGGTTCGAGGGACAAAGAAGAGCGAGTCGTGCGGGGAAAGGTTCGCGGTGGCGTTCTTCTGCTTGGACACGGCGTGCGTCATGATCTTCACGGCGGAGTACATGCTCCGGCTTTACGCCGCCCCTGACCGGTGCAAGTTCATGCGGAGCGTTATGAGCATCATCGACGTGGTGGCCATCATCCCTTATTACATCGGCCTGGTCATCGCCGACAACGACGACGTCAGCGGGGCCTTCGTAACCTTGAGGGTGTTCCGAGTGTTCCGCATCTTCAAGTTCTCCCGCCACTCTCAGGGCCTGCGCATCCTGGGCTACACGCTCAAGTCGTGCGCCAGTGAGCTGGGCTTCCTTCTCTTCTCATTGACCATGGCCATCATCATCTTCGCCACCATCATGTTTTACGCAGAAAAAAATGTCGAGGGCACAACCTTCACCAGCATACCGGCCGCCTTCTGGTACACCATCGTTACCATGACAACGCTGGGGTAAGTACACACTAATCAATCAGTGTCTCTCTTAATGAAACACCCTCTTACTTTGTACTGATGCAAGCTAACACGTTTTTTTTTCCCACAAGGTTAATATCTAGATCTGTTTCTATTAATTACTGCTCAACTAACAAGGTTTCATCTCCTTGTTAATTACAAAAAAAAAAAAAAAAAAAATCATCATCATTCATGATTATGTTTTTTTTTTTCAGGTAACGGACTTAATTTTAAATTCAGCTGTACGATTTAATTCAGATCTAGACTTAATTGTAAAATAACAGCAACCTGTTGATGAAACAATAACTTCCCAGTGTTAACCTAAATTTTGATTTTTTTGGTCCTTCTTTGTATGTCTATGTCCTCCTTTCTAGCCTCATTTTTACGTCTCTGTCCTCCTTTTTGGCTATATCCTCCATTCTGTCCTCCTTTGTATGGTTCTGTCCTCCTTTCTGTCCTCTTTTTTATGTCTCTCCTCCTATCTATCCCCCATCTCTATTCTCCATTTTATGGCTCTGTTCTCCTTTCTGTTCTGCTTTTCAAGGCTCTGCCCTCCTTTTAGCCTGCTACTGTTTGGTAACCTAATAACTACAGCTACATGATCTACACTCCACTGATCTACACTCCACTGATCTACACTCCACTGATCTCTTTCACTAAGTTACTTTCGTGCATGTTTGCGAGGATATATTTTTAAGTAACCCTTTTTTTATTAATAGACGTATCATACAAGCTTATACATTTGACATTTCAGTTTTCTAATTACTTTTACATTCAATCAAATGTGGTGTGTTAAGTTTAAGGTCAGCCGCGTGATTTACTTCTGTTCTAGTATCTTCAGACATTGGAATTTTTAGGTTCAATTAGCTCAGGAGAAGTCATTCTCTATTTGTACTCTAGCTACTCTTTGAATTGATTGATATTCGACTGCTAGTGGAGCCTTCAATAAAGCAATCGTTACATGGAATAAGTAGTCGCACTGTAACTTCAGCATGTTTCTCTGATAGTCTACATACACTATCCTGTTCACTCAATAGGCAATTATCATTAGTGAAGCTACATTGTAAATTAAAACTGGAATAACTATCACAAAAAGGCTAAGGCAGCAAATTACAGCCAATTCAAAACACAAGGAACTCGGTTTAGGTTTCCGGCGAAGACTTGGACTTTGAATTTAGGTATTTTATAAACATTGTTGTTTTTTTATGTATTTAAAAAAATATTTTCTTATCATGTTTATCACCTTGGATAAAATTTACATACTCGTGTATAAATAATTATTTCCCATCAATAAGTTATTGATCATCAGCATATGACACACCTGTCTCGTAGTACGCTATCATCAAGAAAGGCTTTTTTTTTCTTCATGCTATAATTACTTTTCCAGTCTAACAACACATTTCGGAAAACACCCTAATGTGTTTTGATAATCATACGTTTTTGTTTTGTAAGAAGAAAACAAGTTGACGAAGGAAAGTAGTGTCGTTTACATAAACTCTCAGGCGGCCCCAGCGGGCTTGTTTTGTTTTTTTTAATGGTTGAACTGAGCTACTTTCTAGTATCACTGCAAAATTATTATAGTAGTACAGTGTAAGAACGATAATTTCGTGCATAGTAAGCTCACTTGTATGCAGTGCTGGATTCCCAACATTCGCTATAGCTTAGGGGCCCAAGCTTCTTGGGGACCCCACAATGTTTCCATGGATATTTTCAAAGTTTTTGAAGAAATAATTGGAACAATAGGCTTTTACTGATTAAAAGAGTTCCCATAACCCTATAAACTTTTTAGTGAAATATTAAATGATAAACTACTTGACGAAATCAAAAACCAGAATATCTAAAGTAACGAAATCAAGAATGGCTGTTCAAAAGTACTTGTTATTTCCTTAGCACATCCTACGTGCCCATATCAAAGTTGTATTTTCTTTAGTTCATCCTACGTGACCATCTCAAAGTTGTATTTGCTTTAGTTCATCCTACGTGACCATATCAAAGTTGTATTTTCTTTAGTACATCCTAAGTGACCATATCAAAGTTGTACTTTTCTTAGTACATCCTACGTGACCATATCAAAGTAGTATTTTCTTTGGTTCATCCTACGTGACCATATCAAAGTTGTACATTCTTTAGTACACCCTACGTGACCATATCAAAGTTGTGTTTTCTTTAGTTCATCCTACGTGACCATATCAAAGTTGTATTTGCTTTAGTTCATCCTACGTGACCATATCAAAGTTGTATTTTCCTTAGCTCATCCTACGTGACCATATCAAAGCTGTATTTTCCTTAGTTCATCCTACGTGACCATATCAAAGTTGTATTTTCTTTAGTTCATCCTACGTGACCAAATCAAAGTTGTATTTTCTTTAGTTCATTCTACGTGACCATATAAAAGTAGTATATTCTTTAGTACATCCTACGTGACCATATCAAAGTTGTATTTTCTTTAGTTCATCCTACTTGACCATATCAAAGCTGTATTTTCCTTAGCTCATCCTACGTGACCATATCAAAGTTGTATTTTCCTTAGTTCATCCTACGTGACCATATCAAAGTTGTATTTTCTTTAGTTCATCCTACGTGACCAAATCAAAGTTGTATTTTCTTTAGTTCATCCTACGTGACCATATCAAAGTAGTATATTCTTTAGTACATCCTACGTGACCATATCAAAGTTGTATTTTCTTTAGTTCATCCTACGTGACCAAATCAAAGTTGTATTTTCCTTAGTTCATCCTACGTGACCATATCAAAGTTGTATTTTCTTTAGTTCATCCTACGTGACCAAATCAAAGTTGTATTTTCTTTAGTTCATCCTACGTGACCATATCAAAGTTGTATCTTCTTTAGTTCATCCTACGTGACCATATCAAAGTTGTATTTTCTTTAGTTCATCCTACGTGACCATATCAAAGTTGTATTTTCTTTAGTTCATCTTATGTGCCTTTATCAAAACTGTAATTTCCATTTATCATCTTATGTTCCCATAAAAAATGTGTTTTGTTCTTTTTTCTTTCATGTTCTTTTTTTTTAATTCAAATAACTATAATGCTCTTAAATATTATGTTGTGCTTCTTTCACTAATACAAGTTCTTCACTGTCCCAGCATTCCTAACCATCAGATCCACTTGACTGTTGGTGGGGGGACGATCTAGAATGAGTCCAGTGCTGCTTAGATTACTGAAGCATTCTTCAGAAGAGGCCCACGATACTTTTTGCACATTTTTTAGCATTGTAAAATCAAAGTACTAACTCTTTTATCTGCAGAGCAACTACGAGTTATTATTTGGCATCGTTTCTAATATCCAACTCTCTACAAATATTTCAATCTTTTTTTTTATCTAAAGTGTTTCTTTAGGTAACCTTTTCTCTCCCTCACATTTCTACAAATTATTTTGTCTTTCTTTTTCTATTTCTATAGTGTATTTAATTGCTTGTAGAATGTAGGCCGTATCTTAGAAGTCAAAATGTAATCAATGCACAGATGATTGAGCTGAAGTTTTCTCGTTCGAATTCACAATAACATAAAATAGTTATTAAATTACAGACAGATTTGGGATCATAGAAAGGGTTTATTTTGAAATAAATAAGGCAAGCATATCTTGAAAACTTTAAATAAAAATTACATTCATTTTTATTTTAGAGCTCCTTGTATGTTTCCTTTCATCTTGCATCTCATGTTCTCACGATTGTTACATTGGCAATGTTGGTGAATACATCATGGTATTTACAGAAGTTAAATTTGATGACAAAAATCCAATAACAGCATTCCTTTTTAAGAGTTACAAAAACTTACATTCTCTATTTAGGAATAATAACAATATTGAACACACACTATTAACACAGAATGCAATTACATTTCAAAAATAGATTCACAAAATTTACTTAGCATGAAGCATGAAACTTAATGACTGATCCCTAAATAAAAAAAAATATAAATATATATATATATCATCTTTAACATTAGCTTCTGCAAAGAAAGAACCTGAGATGAACTCCTATTGAAAAATCAGAGCAGGAAGGACTAGTCCTCCCGTAGTGCTCTGGCAAGAAACTTAGCCGTCCGGCGTAGTGCCTCATAGCTACCATACAAGTCGAGTGACTGCACAGACAGGTCCCCCCTTAGCTCGCGGAGCTGGGGACACTCGTACAAAACATGCGACACTGTTTCGACGCTCTCTCCACAGTGACGGCATCGGGAGTCAAAAGTTCGTGCGGAACCGGGCAAAGTATGCCCCAAAAGGACAGTGTTTCGTTCTGCACTGCGCAATAATTGACTGCTCTGACCTCCTCAGTCGCCACCATGGAGCAAAGAAAGAACCAGATCTTTCCATTTGAAAGATCACTGCTTATTTTCAACTTCATTGGCTATTTTTAGCACTACTAGAAAATTACTGTTGTTTCTCGAAATGTAAACGTGCTGATTACTGTTTATATAATTAAAACAACTTCGACCTTGACACATATTATTAGGTGACATTTACTATCATATATATATATATGTGATGCATCTATATATGAGTTGTATTTTCGTATTCAATTTATTTAAATTTATATCAGTGAAAATATGGTTGCCCAGTTAAGAATGGGGTCAATTATTATTTAATTTATAAAAAGATCCCACCAGTTAGTTACAATAATGGGGTCAACTGTACAACTAAGCAATGTATGATTGTATGTTAAAACTATACTCACTACCGATAAGTCTTAGCGATCATCTTATTATCGACACTGGCTTTAAAAAGCGCAGACATTCAATGTTTTAGTATGTAATGAACAGCCCAGCTCTATTGCCAAGCAAATGATGCCCTGTCGTATTAGGTTCTAGAAATTGATTGATGGCTGATCGATCTGTCTTGCCCTATAATACGGAAAATATTTTTTTATTTCTTTGTTGTTTAATGTCTGGACTCTACTAAGTGTAAATATTGATTACTGACTTATTTTATAGATTTAAGCAATCGATATTTCCAAATTTTTGTTATATGTGTTTTTGTTGTAACTGTTGATGCTTCTACCCTTTTTTTTTCTCAAGAAACTTGAAGGGTGTGCGTGACAAAATAGCATAACAAACCAACCTTCCCCCCCCCCCCTTCCTTTTTCCACGTACGTATCAGTTCAGTTACACAATGACAGTTTAAAAAAAATTATTTTATTATAGCGCAACTTTTGTGCTTATAGTATGCTCAGAGCGCTATGGTTCTATCTTTTTGTGGACCAATGGTGAGGATGGGGTATCTGGGAGATTTCCTTGCTGCCTTTAGCGCAAACACAATGGTGATGATGGGGTATCTGGGAGATTTCCTTGGTGCTTTTAGCGCAAACACAATGGGGAGGATGGGGAGATTTCCTTGCTGCCTTTAGAGCAGGGGTTCTCAACCTGTTAGTCGCGACCCCCTCGGGGGTCGATTGACGATTTGCCAGGGCTCGCCTAAGACCATCGAAAATATTGATTGTTATTGTCTATTCTTCTATTGCTGTATGTATGTGTGTGTGTGGGGGGGGGGTTGCGTCAGGGTGGGGGATTGTAAAAAGAGGTCTCGAGCTTAAAAGATTGAGAACCGCTGCTTTAGAGCAAACACAATGGGAAGGATGGGGTATCTGGGAGATTTCTTTGCTGCCTTTAGTATGGGATTTGAACCTGAGCACATTTGAATGGAAAAGAAGGCTTTTATATTGTAGTCCAAACCTGCTTCTGGACGGCATGGGATGTTGTCGAGCAGATTTCGAACCCGGGACTATATGTCAACAGTCGCAAGTGTGATAAAAACACCTTCCAGCACTTTCGCAGAACCTTTATGACCTAATTGCCCATTTGTAAGATAAAGAATGAATACGTCTTTATGGAAAGAATGATTGGGGAATGCGAAGTGTGTATCTAATTTCACACAGACTGTGTTCTAGACTGCATGGGAGATAAAGTATCGGACGGCTTAGTGTGTCTATTTACATAGATGTGTTCTAGAATGGACGGGTTAAATTATGGACTGCGTATTCTGTCTGTTACATGAATGTGTTCTACACTTGCCACAATGTGTACAATGACAACACATGCTTATTTTCGTCTGGTTCAATGTAATGGAAAATCAATAAAGCCCTAGCCCATGGACACGAAATGTAGATCTACTTAATAGCCAGTACAAATGCTAGCGATCTCTCTCTCTCATTCTCTCTCTGTATTTTTGCATTATTTTATAATTATTTATTATCATTTTTTATTCTCTCTTTAATTTTACTTCCACTGTTAGAATACTTTTTCTTGAGAAATAAAACGATGTAAAATGTAAGACAGTTGTCGTGAGTTTTATTTGTTTTGTTTTTTTGTAATATAGAATTTACTAAAGAAAGGTAACTCCGTGGTTTAAATACAATGTTCTACTAAACACGAAATAAATCATACACATTAATAAAGTGAAATTTATAAACAGTATTTAGAGACTTTACCGGCTGAATTTTCTTTTTTTAGCGGTCCCCGTAAGGGGAAAAAGCCGCTATTAGGTTTGTGCAAAATTTCCGTCTGTCCGTCACACTCAGATCTCGAAAACTAGAAGAGATATGAAAAATATTATTTCACCATTAAATGCGGCTTGAAAAGTTTAGGTTCAACGGCTACTTTTGGTTTTCTAAAAGCAAACCGTTTAATTTATATTATTAAGTATGCAAGCGATTTTTTTCATAAAAATACACCAATTCTAAAACAATAACGTAAATGTAAGGGAGGCAATGTTACAATATGCTAACAAAGATGGGAAACATATGCGTATTTTCAGTATCACAATCAAATATATTTATAAAATGTACAAGAAATGTTTACAACAAATATAAATAATAGTTAAAAGTGTTTTTTCTGGTCAACTAGCTGCTAAAATTAATAGAAAACATTTCTGTTTGTTTATAAAGGCTAATAATGCACTTTGTATGTAAATATCACGCACATTTTTTTTAATGGGCTATTTATGCAGCGACTTTCGAGCAGTAGCGTAACGTCGCAACATGCCGAGGCGGTAAACCAATTCCTTAAACTTTTTTTAAAAAATCAGATTAACGTAACACTTTAATAGTTGAATAAATAACAGCCAATACTGTACAATTGGCAACACTTTAACTGTACAAATATCTCTCCGATAACACCGTACCGCCGTATCAACTCTTGCACTGGCCTCTCCGTCTTGTTCCGGGCTTGCACTGGGTTCAACAGTTCAGGACTGACTTCACACACTAGATCGGACTCGATCGCAGACCAAGATCAAGACGCCAGTCGTCTCAACTGTACTTGACAGTACTCCGCACTGAACCGTCGTAATGCTCCGTACAGAACCACACCGTTGAACTGTGCTGTAGTGAACCTTCTGTCGTGAACTCCTTTTCTGAACCTTGCTGTATTGAGCCCCTTTTCTCGACCGTCTTGACTTTGATACCTCCGCTCTTATATAGGGCCGACAGAACGCCGCTCGACGTTTCTAGGTGGTCAGATGACTACAGCTCTCGTGACGCTCCAGAGCTCTGTTCAGGACGGCGATCCTTCCCGAACCGTCCTGTTGACACTCGACTCGGCTGACCGTCGTAACTGGTCACGGTTGACCGCTTGTCTAGCGCTGGCCTGGGGTGATTTGCGTCGGCTGACCACACTCACACCACTACCCCTCTCTGTGCCACCACCAGGTTTATAACAATATTTTAAGAATCCATAACACATCAAGAGTAAATACAATGCTTACTGATACCTCCATATGATAAAATCAAATATTACTATGACACTGATAAGAATGTAGGCAATTCAGCCATTTGAGCTATTGTTTGAGAACCATGAATGTCACGGAGAAGGGACCTAAGCCCTAGGCGTAAGTTACATAAATGGATTCAGTTACCTATGTCCAAGGTAATCCAACATACAACTGTGAAACCCACAACATAATTAGACTCTGTCAAACGAGAAACAACGTTGAAAGCGTAACTATCGAGACTGTAGAAGTAACACGATCGGACTTTCGCTTCACACGAGTGTTTGACAATAATTTGATGAGCACATCATTGATTTTTAGGGGCAAAAGTCAAGATTCTTTATCTTTTGAAATAAACAGTTTCTTTTTTTTTTCCAAACCTGCATCTTTCTGTATCTAACTTTATGTTAGACAAACGGTTTAGTACAGCGATCAATTGCAACGTTGGGGGATAAAAGTTTCGTAACAAAACAGAATAAAAATATTTATCAATACATTGTATATATAATACCCACTGAACTAATAGTATATTAATTATAAATAAATAATGTATAAAAACTAAATTGTGTGTACATTTCGGTCAATGTTCAACAGTTATCTCATATACTCTTTTTCAGAATGTAAATTTGGGCTATAACAATGTCTTTAAAAAATATTTTTTAAAATAAGAAACATCTAATAGTTTTTTTTTTTTTTAGAAGCATTGAGTAAAAAGGATTCCCTGATACTGTAATAATAAATGGCTCCAAATCAACACCAATGACAGTTAACTTAGGTTTACCTCAAGGAACAGTCTTGGGCTCGCTACTCTTTTTGATTTACAAGACCTAACAAATTGCATTAGTTCAGGGAAAAGACTATTTGCAGATAGTTGCATTATATTTCTAACAATTGAGAAACACGCGATTCTGAAACTTGACACAGAGAATTAGAAGTGTTACTGAAGTGCGACTCGGAAGCGTGTCTTTCCATCAGTAAAAAAGACCATTTATAGGATTAGTAAAAAAAAAAATGTATTAATGATAGACCAGTTACACAGTCTAAAAACTCGAAATATCTAGGTCTAAGTGTTATAATATTTGTAAAAAAAGTTCATAGACATATTAATTACATTATTGAAGAATCAAACAAAGCAGTAAGGTTTATTAAACTATTTTTATACAACTGAAATATCTTCAACCTTGGTTAGTCAAATATAAGAATATACGTCCTCTGTATGGTACCCCCCCCCCCTAACTTATTAAAACATATAAACTAGAGCTGATGCAAAATAGAGCCTTAAGGTTTATAATATATGACACCATTAGTAAAATCACTAAACTTAGAGATCCTTTAGGACAGAACCATAGTTTATAAATAAAATAGAAAAGGTCCCCTGATGCCGTTGAAGCGTAAATCAGGCAGAGTAACCAATGAGTCAGTCGAGCTTAAAATTCTTATTAACAAGCATGATTAGTACTTAAAGGAGGTGTATTTTAATTGAATGTAAATGACACTACAGTTATCAGCCTACTTGTATGAGTACTTACTTTGGAATGGCTTTCTGTAAATATACTGTTACAAACAGAATGGCTCGCCTCGATTATGTTTCTATCACACTCACAGTAGAGGACCCAACATTTTAGTTTTGAACTCGAGCTCTCTGGTACCCTGCTACGCGACTGTTTTTAGGTTTCTGGGTTTTAATCTCTCTCATTATCTACTCTTTTCCTTTTTCTTTTTCTTTCTTTTTCACTCCCTTTTTTTTCATTTTATGTTTTTTTTTTAAATTTTCTCGTTTTTACTTTCTTGAGTTCTTAATTTTAATTGTCTCTTTCTTTCTGTTTCTTTCTCTCTCTCTTTCGTCTCATTTATTCCTCTCTCTTCTCTTTTCTTTCTTTCTGTTTCTTTCTCTCTCTGTCTCCTCTTTCTTCTTCTCTTCACTTTTCTCTCTTTCTTTCTCACTATCTCTTTCTCTCTCTCTCTTTCTCTCTCTCTTCTCTCTCTCTCTCTCTTTCTCTCTCTCTCTTTCTCTCTCTCTTTCTCTCTCTCTCTCTTCTCTCTCTCTCTTTCTCTCACTCCCACATACAGAGTGTTGCTTTTCGTTGTATACGCTCATTCACTTCAGTATTGACCCCCATAAGTATTAATGACCCCCCCCCCCCCACCTGTGTTCTTACACATGTACCCTCGGTGTTCGATCCAAAACAAAACAACAATTAGTAGGTTCACTTTGAACTCAGATCTTTTAAAACAGTGTTTCTTAAACTTTTGACCTATGCGTACCCCTTTTATAATTTTTGTAATGCTGAGTTCCCCTCGCCCCCCTTCCCCACCACAGTTTCATTTATTAAAAGAACAAAAATGGGTATTTAAAAACAATCAGCATAGTAAATGAGTCGCAACGCGTACCCCCTTCAAAGTCTTTCCGTACCGCTGGGGTACGCGCACCCCACTTTGAGAAACACTGTTTTAAGAGATACGATCGAAAAGTTTGCACTGCTAAGTAGGGCTTTAGATGAAATAATTAGGCGTCAGTGGACTGTCAACATGGAACAAGTTGTGTGGGATGTTTAATCGAACGTCATAAACAGCTAGGCCTCCCGAGGGAAGGGGTTCCACTTAATTTTGAACTTGAGGTTGCTAAACGTTTAAAGGACAGCACTGAAACCTTCTCCCATTTCCTTCAGCCTCCCTCCACCTTATCAGAAAACAGACTTGAACCAGGGCGCGTGTTATTGAAGCCTGGAGATGAGCTGTTCAGCATGAGATCTTTGCCCTGTGTTTAGTAACGCTTCAGACTGTTCTTACTATTTCCCTTGGTTTGAACTCGGCGTATTCTTACCGAGGACAGGCGTAGAAATGACAATCTAAATCGATCACCGGCGGACAATGGTTATGTCTGCGCTGGATGTGGCAAAGTATGTAGGTCGCAGCTAGCTGGGGCTGCTTAGCCACAGGAAATACTGCATTCCTCACTAATCTGCGAACTCGAAGACAGGCTTTATTATCACTGAATAGGTTTTTGTGATCCATGATTAGTGATCCATAATTTGTCAACGGGCTATCACTCAATGGGTTTATGCGATTTCAGATTCGTCAAACTCTGTCAAGTCAATGGGTTTTCCTGGCTTATTCGGCTAGTCCATTCCATGCTCTAATGGTACTGAGGAAGAGGGAGCACTTGTTTGAATTTATCCTAGCATATTTAATAAGAAAAGTGCCTTTATCTCAGAGTCTTTCTGGATATGTTTTAATACTTTTATGGCATTTGATTCTGCGAATGTTCATTTGGTACAAACGTACATCGAAGTGATTGTTGATCGGAGTGATTGTTGATCGAAGTAATTGTTGATAGGAGTGGGGTTGATCGGAGTTAGTGTTGATCGGAGTGATTGTTGATCGGAGTGATTGTTGATCGGAGTGATTGTTGATCGGAGTGATTGTTGATCGGAGTGATTGTTGATCGGAGAGATTGTTGATCGGAGTGATTGTTGATTGGTGAGAATGCTAACAAATTGGAAAAAAATTAAATGCAAAAGTTAAAACGTAGTGGTACAAAAAGTCAATATTAAAAGTTGTCTTGCTTAAATTAATTAACAGTACATTCAATCCCCAAGCCCGCCTCCCCCTCACAGAGACACAAGCAGGAGAATCTAGATCTAGGAGTATTTTAAAAAAGAATGTTTGTGGGTAAGGTATTCTCGAGCCCAGATTTTTAAAAAAAAAAGTTTTCTTCCCAAGACTCAATATTTGACATCGAACTGTGGACACAAACTTTATCCTACATACGAGAACAAAAGAGTTTACAATTTTTTTTCTCCCGGCTCAACTTGGATGTTGTAATGACCCGATTGTAATCAAATATCTGTTGCCAATCGTCGACATATTGCGGGAGCACTGGAGCGCGTGGCGTGAGTTGCACTGCTGGAAGGGGCGAGATGGCGGTGCTGATAATTTGCTATGGGAGGTGTATGTGTGTGTATTTTGATCGCTAGCGCCAAAACTCTGGTGTGTTTTTGTGTTTGTGCATGTGGCTGTAAACTTTAGTTAAAGCTTAGTTGACTTATGGAGGTAAAGTACGATGGTATTAATGGTTTCAATTTTTTAATGACTGTTTAAGTCTTAAAGTCATGCATGACTTATATGACTTAACTGTTACTGGATGACATGTTTTCTTTTTAACTGATGTTGCCAATGTAGCGCTTTTGTATAACATTGGATCTTTGTAGTGAAATCTTCCACATTTTAGCTTGTTAATAAGATTCGCTTTTACGACACTGCCGTTTCGGGGGGAGACAGTGGCGTATATTATGTAGGGGTGTCCCTAACTCCGAGAGATGAATATGTTTGTAGATCAACTCGGTCTGTTTGGAAGTCATGACTCATGACGCCAACCAGCACAGTTTCTGGCCAGAGCACTACTTCAGTTATAGACTTCCCTGTCTTGAAATCAATCGGAGTTCATCTCGAGCTAAGCCTATGAGCTGTGCATTCCTGATGACCACTAAAGCCAGCGCCATGATACTATCGACCAATAGATAGGATCGTTATGACAACTAATAATAAAACAAGCAAAATAAAAAAAAATATTTTTAAATAAGAAAACTTATAAAAGTGTATCAATTAGTTTGGATAAGTCATGTCATTAAATTTGCAATAAGACTCAAACAGCGATCTATAAAGGGGACGAATTCAGCTTATACCACCACTTTAGTCAAGTACTATTTCTTTCCTTTATTTGAGATACCAAACAAAGTAATTTATTACCAATAGTTAATTAACGAATTCGTTATTTTATAAAAAAATGATTCTTGTGTTGTCAGTTAAAAGAAATAATTGTGCTAAATTTCAGCTTGATCCAAGATTGGGTGTCGGAGAAATAATGAGTACAAACTTTTGGCCAGACAAACCCACAGACAGACAGAAAAAGTGAGTTGATGTAAGCTTTGTGAAAACAACATGTCATCTCCTTATGATACGTCTCCAATTAGAAGTAGTTGCCAGGATCTAGATCTAAATAGAACACAACAGTTTTGAGATCGCCTTAACCCCCCGACTACCTCTATATCCCCCAAGAGAGACAAGACCGGAGCCTAGCACCTTTAGGAGACCTTAAGTGCCAACGATGTTCCACTTTTGTGGAAAGACCGCGAGTGGCAGATATCACAATAACAACATTGTCAGAATCAGTTAGTAATCACAAGAGAACCTTGACCTTAATAATAACCTTGATCTTAGTGAAAGTACGAAACTGATGTCCCCTAACAATTTACTTGAACGCACTAGACTAAAACGCAATTGAGAATATATGCTAGGCAGCTATTAACATTTGCCTGCCAGACAAAACTAAATGTTTAATGTTGTACCCCGGCTGACAATCAATTTGTCTGCATTATTAGTGACGAAATATGTAGGTCACAGCTGGGTCTGGGTATCCACGTGACATACTGCACTGTTCCTTAATTCAAAGTTCCTGATTAGGCTTATTAATGTGAAGCTAGATCCTTAAGAAAGCAATGCCCAAGATACGACCCCCGGGCCAGATTGGGCCCGCCAAAACGTCTGTACAAAGTGTCGAAAATCCCCCATGATAATAAACCAATATATTTGTTTTGTAAAGTGTGTCTGTTATAAAGCGCATAACATAGAAACGGATTATAAAACATTCTTAGTTTGAGCCGCGATTTGAAGATGATTAAACTACGGCTGAAGGATCGATGGGAATATTTACCAACAAGAGACAAGAATTTGTGTTGTTGGTAAAGCTGTCTACAATGTTGCTCACATTTTAAGTAGAGAAAATACGCCAGTTTCCGACGCTTAAAAATTTTTTGAACTCCCAGTAGCTCATTAATTAATGTAAGTACAAAATGCAACAGATTCTAATAAACTTGTTTTAGATCAATTTTATTTCGATGTATACATTTTCAGTCATGTGGCTCGCGACACGAGTCCCGGAAATTAGAATGGCCCGCAGGTCGAATTAGATTGGGCACTAGATTGGTAGCAGATAAATATCAAATACTTCTTGATTTCTTTAAACTAAATTTTATGAACACAATATGCATGACTTATTTATAAAAACTCACGATAGTTGGAGGCCATAAAAATATCAGTCGCAACTACACAACTTCTATGTTATTTTTTATTTTTCTTTACTTTTCAGACATTAAGGATGTTATGCTTGTTGTTGTTTGTTGTTGTTTGTTTTGTTTTAGATCTAAACATGTTAGACAGACTGCACAAAACTAATATACGCTTTTCCATGCTATGACCGCTTACAATGTGGAAATTCCCACCTCTTGATTCTTCTAATTATTGAGCGTTGTTTCTTTATTCATACGATCTAGTCGCGTAGTTCAGACCGTAACTCTGAAGTTTAAAAAAAAATGACTACTGTACATCGTACATGCAATACCAATCTCAGTGCGCTTTCGTTCTATCAGTTCTGTGGACCCGAGTGGGAGGAATGGGGTGGGTTCTGGGGAGATTTCAGAGCTGCCTTTTGGGCGCTCAAGAAACACAACTGAATTTTAAAACAACCCTTAACTTTCAAAACATCATTTAGATGGCACAGAATGTAATATTAAAACCTTTCTCTCATCGATTCCCTTTGTGAAAGAAATAGAATCGATTCTAAAATTTCTGAAGTCGCTCCTCTCTCATTCCTTCCCCTCCCCCCTCTTCTGTGCTGGACTCTGCCTATCAATGCCATCATGTGTTATCGTGATGTTATTTCATCTGCAGCTGGGTCGATAATTTCTTGCGACAGTTTTCAAACGAGGCTGCTGCCTGTTGATATTGGTAGTCCCCCCCCCCCTTTCTCCCCCTCTTATCTGCACTACAATTTTAACACATCGTTTTGGTCCAGCTGACACTCATCTATGACAACACTCTAACAGCAACTAACAGGAGCACACATCTTGCTGCTTTCCACACATAATGGAACGGAGAAGGGTGGATTAGAAGTGTCAACGATTCTCAAAATTCAAAGAGCCAAAACCATTTTTTTATCTTACATTTTGAGATTTTCTGGCGTGAACTTTGGAAATCACATATTCCACATACACCGGAAAGAAACAGTTTTATCAATTCAAACCATATAAATGGTCTTGATTACTTTGGTGACTGTAACAGACCCGGGGCCCTCCCATGCGAGACTCACTGGGCCATATTATAGGTTACGGTGCTTGAATGTAACTCCCAGGTGCATTAATTATGGATAGTGTCGTGTGGCTAAGCTTACACCAAGGTCTTTTGTTATTTTGTGATCCAGACCTTCCTTTATTTCCTTTATCCCTTATATTAGTCGTAGTTACTGAACTTACTGGGCTTCGAAGTGTCAGCGATTCTCACAGTGACTTAGATCGAATAACGAACTAACACATGTACTCACTGTATTCCCTTGAGACCTAGCAGTTTAAAGGGCAGACGATGCGATGTAAAGCTCGCCTGACTGGTCTGGCTCTGGTAGGGACCATACACATTACTTGAAGAACAAGAACCCTGTGGTATTAAGGAGACAAAAGGGATGATAGAGTATAACATCCAGGATCTATCATGATAGATCAAAACTTTTTTGGTTGTAAATATGTTGTTTATCCCAGTTTTAACCCAGCCTGTACGAATAAGTATATTCCATTGGTTTCCGATGAGTGCAAGAATCGACTACAAGGTGGCCACACATTGTCATCAGTGAATCTACTAAATAGTTCGTCCATCGTGGTTCGATGATGACCACTTTGTTATTCAGGGGGCTGAGTGATTTGCACTGGGGTTTTATGCCTCCTCATGTGGCTGGTGAGACCTATGTCAGCCCGGAATGTTCGGCTTCACATTGGGCAGGTTATTCCAGCTGGAGCTTGTGTCATTGGCCTTGCTTTTCTTCTGTGGCGTTTTTCTTCTGCCAGCGTTGTTGCTGAGGAATCTATTATAAAGAAATGGCCATGCACCTTTGTGAACTGATCACTTCATATGTCCCTCAGAGAGCCCTGCGGCTCCTTGGACTCAACGCTTCTAGTCGTCCCACGTTTCTCCCTCATAAGTTACGGTTAGCGGTCTTTTTCAGTGCACGGACCAATGGTTTGGAACTCGCTCCCCGTTGATCTCAGACAAACAACATGCTTCACTACCTTCAAGAAGAACATTAAATTACTCTTAATGTTATGCTGAACATTTTATAGCATGATATTGTAACGTCACGTAATGTAACCTAGCTCTCATCATTTATCATTCCACGTTTATAGCTCATTATTAAATGTTCATTTTGTAAACGTGCGTTGAGCATTCATTTCCATTTCAAAGTAATTTATTCATTTTGTGTTGCAGCTGTTAATGACTGCATATACCATTTGAGGTGGGGAACCAGGATAGTTAACTCACATTTAAACCTGGAAAACCCACCTAGAGAATCAACTCCTGACAGACAAAGGTTTCGTCAGCGTTAAATGTTACAAAATGTGCAGGTCACAGGTGGATAGTCTTCGACTCTCGTTTTAAAGTATAGACATTTCTTTTAGAACGTAAAAGATGTATCTGGATTGATTCAAAAACAAAATCTTTGTTTTCATAGTTAGTTCTGAACTGGGGGGGGGGGGTATTAAAATCAACAAAATCTATTCTTTGTGAAAAAGAAAAAAAAACGAAAAGGATTGAAAAGGGGAAAAGGGGGCGTGTGAAGGGAGAACTAGGTCAAAAGTACTCAATACTTAGCCCACGAGAACTAGGTCAAAAGTACTCAATGCTTAGCACACGAGAACAAGGTGAAAAATACTCATTACTTAGCACACGAGAAATAGGTGATAAGTACTCAATACTTAGCCCACAATAACTGCGTCAAAAGTACTCAATGCTTAGCCCACAAGAACTAGGTGAAAAGTACTCAATACTTAGCTCACAATAACTGCGTCAAAAGTACTCAATGCTTAGCCCACAAGAACTAGGTGATAAGTACTCAATACTTAGCCCACAATAACTGCGTCAAAAGTACTCAATGCTTAGCCCACAAGAACTAGGTGAAAAGTACTCAATACTTAGCTCACAATAACTGCGTCAAAAGTACTCAATGCTTAGCCCACAAGAACTAGGTGAAAAGTACTCAATACTATTTCCACAAGAACAAGGTGAAAAGTACTCAATACTAAGCACACGAGAAGTAGGTGATAAGTACTAAATACTTAGCTCACAAGAACTAGGTGAAAAGTACTCAATACTTAGCCCACAAGAACTAGGTGTGAAAAGTACTCAATACTTAGCCCACAAGAACTAGGTGTGAAAAGTACTCAATACTTAGCCCACAAGAACTAGGTGTGAAAAGTACTCAATACTTAGCCCACAAGAACTAGGTGTGAAAAGTACACAATACTTAGCCCACAAGAACTAGGTGTGAAAAGTACTCAATACTTAGCCCACAAGAACTAGGTGTGAACAGGACAAGAAAAAAAATAGAAGAAAAAAATCTTCGCTTCTGAAAGACAATATGCAGGCGCGCAAGGAGGAAATCAAAACCTAAGAGAAATATAAACATAGGAACATCTTCACAACATCATTAAAACATCTTCACATCTTCACAAATTGTGTGCTTTTCGGCTTAAAACAAGACAAGTAGTGCCAAGTCCGTTGCTGTTGTTGTTTTCTTTGTTATTGTTTTTTTTTGTAATTGTTTTAGTATTTTATTGTTTTTATTGTTTTTGATGTTATTGTTATTGTTTTTGTAATCAATGTTATTGTTTTTGTTATTGTTTTTATTATTGTTGTTTTTATTGTTGTTGTTGGTTTAAAGATGTTTGCCTCTCCGCACTTGAACCTATTAAAAACAGGCAGAGCAAGCCCTACTGTAGATACCTTTTTGTGTTATGAATCTATCCCATGAGGCAATGTAAACTCGGCAAGCTCTGACGTCAGTTATACATTATAAAGAAGCATCAATTATCGGAAGTGTTATTTTCATTTAATGTCTTCCTTCAACGAGAGAGAAATATTCTACGCACGACACTGTGTCAAACAGTGCGTTTGTTTTAGATCTACTTGAAAAAAAGAAGTGGTGGAGGACAATTATTGATTGCAGCCAGGTGTTCCCGTCTTGGTCCGTTTCAACATTGTCAGAATCTGAAGCTAATAGAGAATCAACTTAAAGGTTTGAGATCTCAGGCTGAAGAGCTCAGAAGATATTTTGTTTACTATGGTTAACATTTCCAAATTTAATGTTAAACATTACAATAACGTTTGACCATATTTAATACAGAATTATAACACCAAGATTTAAACAACAAGTAGTTATTTAAATATTTTTTTTTTTTTTTTTTTTTTTTTTTTTAAATCTGTCGATGGAAAAGATAACACTAATTCAGAGATACCTACATGCCAAAATGGAAATGCGTATTTCTTAAATATCAAGAAATATACGCAGGAAAGACTAAAATTAAATCCTTCAAGCACATACCATTCATGAAAGGCAGCTATCCTAAAGTTAACACAGCATAAAGTTATATAAGACATTATGTACATTAGTCAAAACATTTACACTTTTAGCATTTGTCTTAGACTTTTCTAGACTATGTTAGAATGATAACGTTCTTGTCACTTGTCAATAATCTTATGATCGTAATGCCTCTTGTGTACTTCACATTCCATAATTGCGGCAGCAGAACATTTAGCTGGATCAGTGACATCTAGTTTTATAGATGTAATTTTGTTTATAGGCAATTTCTTTACAAGGTATCCAGCCACTGGAAATATTTTATATCACTCAAATTTCCTTCTTCGCATGACGCGTAGGACGTAATCATCTTCTTTTTTGAAGTAACGTCTGTATTATATAAGATAAGATAAGGTGCCTGACATATATCTGGTTCTAGATCCAGTCTAGATGAGTTAGAACTAATCAATCAATTAATCCCCAATTAGTTTGAAGACATTAAGCTGACACATTGAAAGGAACTCAACTTTATTTAGATCAGTAAGATCTAGAAGTAGTAAATATTTAAATCTTCGCGCGTCAGCGCTCGCGAATTAAAAAAAAAAAAGCGCTACTAGATCTATCTCGTGGCAGATCTAAAAGGAATAGTCTATTTCTAGGCATTGACGCACTGACCTATATATATGATTAGCAAGAACTACTTGTTTTTTTTTGTTTTTTCTGCTTTAGAGGGGGAAACGCGTATTTTCAGATGATGAACCGCACTCGCGTATTTTCGAGTCCATTTGCGTACAAAATACGCAAGATGCGTACTTGTAGGCAACTCTGCCTAATGGAATTATTAATCAGTGTGTGTGATAACTGTTTTTGAGGATAATGAAATATATGTTCAATAAAGTGCCTATAATCTAAACAGACCTGATTAAGTTCGATTGAGTTATTTGGTCACTTGTAATCAACATAAAGCAATTTTTCCTTAGCCATTTTTTTTTTGCAGTTGTAAAAAGGGGGGGGGGCAATAATCTCTAGCTTGTGTTGTCTATTTGGTAAATCCAGCACCGCGTTGACTTAATCCATTCTAATACAAGATCTCAGTATAGAAAATTACTCGTTGAGAACATTTCTTAGTTTACCCTAGAAGTCACCATCTCTCTCGCACCTCGTTTTCCCTAAACATGTATTTTATATTTATTTTTAATTTTTTTTTTTTAACTCCTTGCAATCAATAGCCATCAAATGTCATGCCGTTATTCGGAACTCGTTGGCGAATGTCAGGGACCCGTAGAGTCAGCTGAGAATAAATAAGGCACGCGCTTGATAAGGTCGTTTCTAAGCCTGGTAAAGCATAAAAAATGTTTGTATTTTTTATTTTGTTAATGAACACAAACAAACGTGCCAATTAAGCTGAAAAAAAATATTTGCTAAAAAAAAAACAAAAAAAAAAACATTAAAAAATCTTAAAAATGTAGTATTTTATTCTTCGAGGTTATAAATTCAATAAATGTTTTTAGGTGTCCTGCTTTTTTAGCGGCCCCCATAAGGGGAAAAAGCCGCTATTAGGTTTGTGCAAAATGTCCGTCTGTCCGTCTGTCACACTCAGATCTCGAAAACTAGAAAAGATATGAAAAATATTATTTCACCATTAAATGCGGCTTGAAAAGTTTAGGTGCAACGGCTACTTTTGGTTTATACAAACAAATCGTTTAATTTATAAAATTAATTATGCAAGCGATTTTTTCATAAAAATACACTAATTCTAGAACAATAACGTAAATGTAAGGGAGGCAATGTTACAATATGCTAACAAAGATGGACAATTATTGCTTATTTTCAGTATTACAAAGTCAAATATTTTTATAAAATGTACTTGAAATGTTTACAACAAATATAAATATTAATTAAAGGTGTTTTTTCAGGTCAACTAGCTGCTAAAATTAAAAGAAAACATTTATTTTTGTTTATAAAGGCTAAGAATGCACTTTGTATGTAAATATCACGCACATTTTTTATGCAGCCACTTACGTGTAGTAGCGTAAAGCCCGGTCTCGACATAGTGCAAGGCTGATATCTTAAACTTTTTAAAAAAATCAGATTTTATTTATTTTTTGTTTAGTGCCCTCATCAGAATAAAAAAAGGTTTATTTTTGTGCGTTGTCTGTCGGTAGGTCTGTCCGTCACGATTAGATAAAAAAAACAATAACTCTAAAAGCTATTGAAAATCTGATTTACCCTTTAATGTTCCTCCCGTAACATCTCAATAGTTTTAAGTATCTAAAATTGCTTGTTCCTGATTTTTCGTGTAATACTAATCAACGCCAACAAATGTTTGTTTGCTCTTCTAACTTATATTACATTCAATTTCCATGCTTAAACGTTGCAAAAACACATTATCAATAATATGCTGTTCCGTTTTTTATGTAAATAGCATATTAATACTAAATCAAAATCTCTATAATGACTTTTATTTCATTAAGTGTAAAAATATTCCGGATATTGTTTTATAAAAAATGAATTATGTCAAATGATTGTTTGAAATCGCATAATTGACTAATATTACGTATATTTTTTGACACTATAATTTGATAATCGATATCAAATTGTTCCGTATTTTCATCTTTAAACAAATTTTAAAATATCGACAATAGTTTGTTCAGGGCTTTAAAAAAAGTAATTTACTAGAATTGATTACTGAAAATCACTTTTTAGACATTTAATTTTCTTGCTGAAACATAACATAAAAGTTTAGGAATCGGTAAAGAATGTTCCGGATTTTGTTTTGAAAAGAAATCGACTTATATTACTTACAAATCGTCGCCAGAAATTTCCGAATTTATTTAAAAATCTACTAACGTCAAATAACTGTTTGAACTCCCTCTTCTAATTAATAAACAAATAATCTTCTCATTTACGTAATAATGTTATTCCGGATTTTTATGATAAATATTTTAACTCACTTCTCTCTTACAGTACAATTAATTTTCTACCTAAAACATAAAAAAAAATCTAATTATCGTTAATATTATGTTCCGATTTTTAAGGAAAACAACATCCAAACACCAAAGTAAGGTATGAATATCTCTCCACAAGGCTGTAGTTCTTCTAATTTTAATACGAGACCATCCAACAAATTTAATTAACGGTATTACATTTATCTGGAATTCTCTTTTTCTTTTACTAATATACAAACATCCGGAACAATCTATTATATAAACTTAAATCAATTGTGTTCATGCCTAAAATTATTGCGATGTTTTGAAACGTAAAATAAAGGTTAATCAATTTTTAATAGCTTTTAGTTGTTGTTTTTTTATATTAAGATGACGGACAGACCGACTGACAGACAAAACGCAAAAACAATGCGGCTTTGATCCTCTTTAAATAAATTGTATTAGAACTCAGTGCACCAATGTCTTTAAACCCTCGTTAAATATCTCGTGTAAATAAAGATATTTTTTATGGTACCGGTACTAGCCTATTGTGAGGTAATGGAATTTTTTTTTCTTTGACGTCATATGAATGGACTCTTTAAATGTAATGCTAAAAGAACGCACTCGGTGCACCAATGTCTATTAACCCTCGAAAAATTGCTCATATTGATGAAAACATATTTTAGTCTAACTAAGCCGTATGACGTAGTGTTTTTTTTTCCTTTGACGTCACATGGAATGAATTCTTTAAAGGAAATGCTAAAAGAACGCGCTCGGTGCACCAATGTCTATGAACACTCGATAAATGGCTCGTATTGATGAAGGCGATTTTTAGTCTAGCTAGGCCGTGTGACGTAGTGTTTTTTTTTCCTTTGACGTCATATGGAATTAATTCTTCAAATGTAATGCTAAAAGAACTCGGTATAGTAATGTTTATTAAGCCTCGTTATGTGACTCGCATTTAAAAAAGGAATGATATCGTGATTTAGATCTAATCTAGATTTTTTAAACTAGATCTAGAATTTTATTACAGTATATCTAGATCTGGATTTATATTCTAATTAAAATTATTTTAGAGTCTAGATCTAAAATTTCTAGATCTAGTTTAGACTAATATAGACTAGATTAAGATGTAGAATTTCAATTTCTAGACTTAAATTGTAGATTTTGATTTCCAAACGTTTTGATCAATACTGCAATGTTATAATATACTAAAACTAACTTACAATTTTTAAATTTAATGTTGCATTCAGTCTATTGATAGATTATCTAGGATAATTTTTTTTACACAAATCTTATCTAAATTACAGCTACATTATTCAAAGTTAATATTTTAGATCTAGATCTAGTAGATATAGATCTTAAGAGTGCTAAATCAGAAGTTTAATTTAGGTAGACCTACATCCTCATTCTAGTTCCATTTTTAAAAAAAATGCCGATATCTCTGTTGATAGGTTAAACTGTGCTGAGACATCGAAGTAAAAGCACGATATATCTGTTCTTTTCTTTTTTGTTTTTTAATTACAAACCCGTGGGACGACGGGGAAGGGGGGCATGCAGGGTTTGAACCAAGGACCATCGATAAATCCGAACGACAGTCCAGCACGCAGACTGAACGACCAGGCAGGGTTCATACCCTGCTTGTTGCCATCCTCCATCGTCCAGCGAGAAGTTAATTATTTTAAACTTAGAAGTGAACACCCGAAACATGTAAAACAAAAACAAACAACATTTCTTACAACGTCAAATAAATCTTTGAAACATTATGACTTTAGACCATCAAAAATAAATCACCTTGAATATTCTTTGCGAATAGGCAGATCCGACAGGGATCCGACTTTGACGGGGCCGCCTCTGAGTTTGTGTAACACAAACTCTCTTTGTAATCTTGTTTTTTAATCATTCTATCATTCAAGTTTAATTCTAAAATCATACAAATTTCGGAACTTTTAAAGCTCTTTTGGATTTAAAAAAAAATAAATTAAAGCATCATAATAATAGAGCGCAAAGTGAGCAGAAATATTTCCATAAAAAATACTTGCTTCTATATATGGTTCCTTATGTCTCGGAGGACAATGGGAAACATATAATGGAAACATATAATGAATATATTTGCAAAAAAACTGTCTTCCAAAATTTAAATAAATGTAATTACTTCCCAACATTAATTTCCTTTAATTGTTAATCACTATTTACAGCAATCTTCATTGTTGTGGAGAGTATGTGTGCGCGTGTTTCTTTCTGATGTAACCAAAAAAAAAAAAGAAGAACTCCATATTTCCAGCATAATTAATAATAATAAAAAAATTCCCACCCTATATCATAGAAATTTAATTAATTACCACTATTTAATTAACCAATTGTTTATTTTTTATAATGATTCATGTTAAGATGGGAACCATGGATAATTAAGCAAAGTTTCAACTTCATCCGATAATGGAAAGTGGCTGAAATAACGTGTTCAAAACGTGTACCAAACAGAGTTGACACGAGCTTTGTACAAATCTTTGTGTAAATTGAATACAAAAATACTTAGTTTTTGTTTCTGATTCTCTTTGTTGAGAAAACGATTATATACTCATCTGTGTGAAGAGAGTAAATGATAGCACTACTTCTTCAAACACGAAAAATAAGCTTCAGGTAAGGTGTGGAAGAGGCGTAGTGGGGGGGGGGGGAGAAGTGGGGCACGACGCACAGGGCACCACAATCAGGGGGTCCCACACGCAGCCTATATTTCTACGTGATGTTCAAGAAAAATGAAAAGGGGGGGAAGGTCCCCATAATGTACCTTGCCCTGGACACACGTTTCGCTCACTACGCCTCTGAGGTGTGGAGTTATATTTTTTTTTAATCTATAAACTGAACAAGTCTAAGATAGAAAGACAAAGTAGTTACGTTTAGTACTTACATGAACCGTTCTTGTTGAAAATGTCAACGCCGCCCCTGTAGCCATAGACTATTATCCCTAAAAGTGACATATTGAACATTAAACATTATCACGAGGAGATAACACTAACAGGATACATTATCCCCAGCTAGAGATGTGCCGATATACGCAGTCAGACTTACAGATGGACAGACATTCAGGCAGACAGACTGCCGAGCGGACCCTAGATACCCAAACAAACAAGCTGCTACCTTAGGTAAGGCCAGTGTTTATATATGCCAGCTAGTCGGGTCCATTATAGGGCAAAGTTCCATTTTGTTAAAACAAAGCAAACAAATAGACGCGTACACATATTTTCTTTCGGCTGTTTGTCTTGCGGTAGACGTATATGTCGACACGACGGGAAAAAAAAAGGCTAGAAATGTGCTAAAGCTGATGCCAGATACTTTTTTTTGTGTGTATTATTTAGCGGCTCCCGAAAGGGAAATAGCCGCTATATGTTTTGTGTGGTCTGTATGTCCATCTATCCGTCCCGTTTAGATCTCGTAAATAGAAAACATATTAAAAATCCGACATCTTGAAATCTTACACCTTTCAAAGTTCTGATGCAACGGCTACTTTTTTCTTTTCTGAAAGCAGTCTTTTTTTTTTTTAAAGAAGTATAAGATCCCCGTTAGAATTCACTATTAATTAAAAAAACAATATATAAAAAAAAAACAGGGAGACTTTAGTAAGGGTGATAGCTATTTTCCATATTTTTAACATTTTTTTTACAATTGTATTGCTAAATTAGATAAGTTCTGCCATATTATTTACCTACATTAAAAAATTTTTTACCTTTTTTTTTTACCAGAAAAAATCTATTTGATATGCATATAAATGGAATATAATGTAAAACAACAATAAATAAGTATCGACGCAGATAGGGTTGTAGTTGTTGATAGTTCATAGGTACTAGTATTTTAAATAATTTTTCTGAAAATATTGAAATCTGTCTTTTTACATGCCTGAGTGGACAACTTCGGGGGCCGATTTTGAGTTTGTGTTTCCACACAAACTGTCTTAGTAACATTGTTTTTCTTTTTAAACTAAAACAAGAAAAATATTTTTTAAAAACTTTTATTAAAATATCTAATATGAAGAGCTCCACATTTACAATTATATTCATTAATAATGTAGAAGTTATTTCCGTTTTCGATACCAAACAATATACTTTATTACCAATATTTAAATGACTAACTGTTTTTTTTTGTTTTTTTTTATTGATTCGTGTTTTCTTGGCTACAGAAATAATTTTTTTTCAAGTTTCAATTTAATACGAAAATAGGTGAGGAAAAAATAGGGACTACACGAGGACAAACCCCCCAAATATACAGACATATCTCTGAACACTGAAGAGTTAATTTCTCTTTCCTTTACCAGATGGTAATTGACTAATTGGATGTTGCTTTTTTTTTATTGATTGATTCATAAAATGTCTTCGCCAATGAAAAATGTTTGCAAAGTTTAAAATTTGATCCCAAAATAGATTGGTGAGAAATAACGTGTTCAAACTTTTTACCAGACAGACATTAAAAAGACAAATAAAGGATTATTTTCTATAGATTAATCAAATTAATCCATTCAAAATATTGGAGACTTTCATAAAATGGAGACAAATCTATAAATAGCAATAATTGAGCTGGGATGTAATCATCTTTTATTCTAAAGGGACATCCGAAACATGTCAAACAAAAGAAAAACTTGTACATTGGTGGTGACTTTTTTTTTCCGGCCTGAGGCCCACACAAATCTCCGACACATGCACCACGGGTCGCTTCTTTGAAAAAAAATTGTCGATTCTAACGGAACCGGCGTCATTATGTACTATGGGGGAGGGTTTTCCGAAGGTTGGATGCCGCCGGAAAGGGCCCGCGGACTGTGCTTTGATCACCGTCCAAGTACTGAATTTCATCAAAGTTTTAAAAGTCGAGCCCAAATTTTGTTTAGTACTGCCTATTTTCAGATTGGCTTGCCCGGCCTAGTAGGTCATCTATTAGGTCAACTTTTGGCTGCCTATTTTCAGATTTGCTTGCCCGGCCTAGTAATTTATCTATTAGGTCAACTTTTGGCTGACTATTTTCAGATTGGCTTGCCCGGCCTAGTAGGTCAGCTATTAGGTCAACTTTTGGCTGCCCTTTTAAGGCCAGTATATCAATTATTTGCCGAACTTACACGGCCCAGTGAAAACCAGCAAATAAATCATTACTTTCAGTTTCACAGCTCGGCGCAGGTCACTCAAGTGAAACTCGAAAAGGGGTTAATGAAAAATAAAATTACTCTAGGATGCTGCCACAGCTGATAACCACGTGACGTGACCTCCATTCATGTTATGAAATATTCACCTATCGATCCCCATGTCAAGATCGATCAATATCTAAAGCAATCAGTATTGATCGTCACACCACTGCAATGAATGACTAAAGGAGGAACCCAATCCAAAGCTGTGTATTTTCATGCTAATTATAAGGTCAAGGCCCAGATCAAATGTCTTATCTATCAATACATTTACACACGGAATAGTTTTCGACATAAAAAATGCCCTAGACCTCAACCCTCCTCTCCTAGTCTCTCTCTTACATCTCGTTGTCTCTCTCCCTCTCTGTTTTTTTCAAACTCTCTTGCCTTTCCACTGACACTTCCCAGGGTATACATTAGCATCTAACACACCCTCTCTCTCCTCTTTTCTCTCTCTGTCCCTCTTTATCTCACTCCCTCTGAATTCAATCTATGTCGTCTTCCCTAAAAGTGGTGCCCTTTAAGTGACAAATGCGATTTGATTTCAATATATATATATATATTATATATCATTCAATTTACCTTTAGATGTAACAGTCCTCTAGTTAAGTGTCTTATAAAATATGAATTAAAAGTAACTTTTTTTTAAACCTTGACGAGTTTTGGGCTAGGACAGTGTTTACCAAACTATGTGTCGTGTCCCTTAGTATTCGCTAGGCCTAAATTTGAGTTCCAAAAACTATTGGAATAATTAACTAGGAGGCCACCACGTGCATTAATCTCTCTAAAAAAAACTAATGTTCCACGAAATAGTCAGAATGTGCGAAGTGTTCCGTTATGTAAAATGTTTGGGAACCACTGGGCTTGGAAGTAATGATCATTTCTAAAGGAAGGTGTCTACAGCTTTCGATTAATTTTACATCGATGGGCCTCTTCAAAACCAATGTCTTAAATTGTCTCCCTTTTTTCAGGTGCACTGAACTGGGGTGAATTTAATTCATTGTATCAGTTGCCGTTTTTTTGTGTTCACGCCATGTTAAGAGTCGGGTGCGTTATTCAAACCGTAGGATTCGAACATAGTTTTCGACTTTTAGTGTTTTCAGGGGACATAACGAGTCGGAAAGAATGAAAAAAAAAAGTTCTTCATTTAGACTAAATATTTTATATTATCGTAATAGTACTTAATGAAACAATTGAAAAAATATTGTTTTTGACTTTGTAACTTTGCTGGTTGTCATGGAAACAATCTAAGTTGTACGCCAAACAAACTATAATTAAAAGCTTATAACTCAAAAAATACTTAAGATAAATTAATAATTTTTACACATAAATTTCATTCATGACAAGTATTAAAAACGCATGAGGTGAATTATTGTTTTTTTTTTAATGATTTTTTTAGTGTTGCAACCTTGAAACATACATAAATATTTCATAATTCTAAACTTTGAAACGCTAAAACAAAAAAAAAAACTACTTCAAATATCAAAAAGTTTCTGCATGCGTTTGTAGATATGAGAAAATGCAAAAAAAATAAATAATAATAATAAAATTTCAATTACAAAAATTTTGTCAGGAAAATACTAGAAAACAGGTATGTGTAGTTCATAGGTTAGTTCAATAACTATCTGAAAACATAAAAAAAATAGGTATATTTAGTGAAGCGCATATTCTAAATTTCATATAAATATAGCAACCCATTGGTAAAATAAAACGCAAATTGTACACAATTGTATTACAGAGTAATATTTTAAACAAAAAATCTACTTATTCAAATATCAAAAAGTTTACAATTTACATACAATTAAATAAAAAAAAACTATTAAAAAAAAATAAGCAAAACCAACAAGAAATCAACAATCTACTAAGAAGGTTTAGAATCAATTTTGTTTTTAATACAAATTGTAAAGATCAAAAGCTTATGAAGAACAAATTTCTGAAGTTGAACAAAATATAAAAACTGTGCCTATGCTCGATAGTAGATACACAATAAAAAAAAATACAACACAATACTATAAGATTTATTAATTATGAATATATTATATCACAAGCCATTATGAATAAATCTGATATAAATGTATAATTAACTTTCATGCCCTTCATTCTAATGAAATAACAGCAGCAGTCAGGAATGCTGAAGCGCCACAGATACAGAAGAAATCCATTAAGTCTTTATTGTTTAGCCTTCAAGACTACATGTCTCTTGCTCTACAATGTCTCTCCAAACAATAATCAAACATCGCCCACTTTGAGAGACTCTGTCCAACTCCAGCTCTGTTGAGATGTTAGATCAAACAGCGTGGCCCAAAGTTCCAATATTCTTTGTGTGGAGGGAACCTAAGATGTTCTTTTCAAGCGCAGTTAAATGTCGACAGAGGTCTTCGCTCCCCCCCCCCCCTCTCATTTCCCCTTGACCACCACCCCACAGGAACAGGAAATTGATGCTTAGGAAATGTCAGTCATTCCTTGGGGCGGGGCGATAGAAGCCCAGGAACCTGGAGAAAAAAAAACAACAAAATGGTTGGGGAGGGGGGGGGAGGAATATTATAGGCCATTTAGTGATCAGAAGAAAAGTATGTTAAGGTGAGCACGTTTAGTCGTCATCACAGTTTGTGGTCATCTATTAGTGGTCAGAGATAATAAATTAGAGCTGTTAAATTGTTAAATAAAAATAGTCTGTGACACGGAAGCTACGGATATTTACTTATTTATATAAAGAGAGAGAGAGACAGAGAGAAGGATATATTGATTGATTGAGAGTTTGTGTGTGTGAGAGAGAGCATTACATCTCCTCACATTCAAACATGTTTCACTTTTAGTTAAGTCAGTGGCGTAGCTAGGGGGAGGGGGAATCCGAATATGAAAATCTCCCCGGGTCCCCACTTGAGGGTCCCCCAAATGAGTGTCCGACATTTGTTTTTACGTTAAATATTGCGCCATGTCATGATATCGAATGTCAAAATGCATGGGCCCCTAAAGAGGTCAAGCTCCCCCCCCCCCAAATCCTTAGCTACGCCACTGAGTTAAGTGACACACACCACACACGGGTACTGTGTGAAGTAGTAGACCCACATGAACAGCCTGCATCGAAAGCGCTTAATTAGTCCTTTCAAATACATTCCCAAAGACATTTAAACACCTATAATGAATAGGTGAAGTTTGTACTTTAACTCTTTCTTTCCGTAATTATTTTTCCACGTTTTGGGTTAGGGTTAGACGATTTATGCTATAATAATAATAATAATAATAATAATAATAATAATAAATAAGATAAGATTAAATTACATAATTATATTGGTCCATACAGATATAATCTTACTTTAACTACAATTGTCCTCATCATCATTACTACTACAGCCATAATATACAATGTCACCATAAATGCCTATTTCTTAATGACCCAAACCCTGCCTTCACCAAAAAATAAAACCCCACTGATTATTGACTGATTATTCAGATTAAGTCAATGCTGTTGTTCAGATTCAGACAATGGAATTATTGATTGATTGTTCAGATTCAGTCAATGCTGTTGTTCAGATTCAGTCAATGGAATTATTGACTGATTGTTCAGATTCAGTCAATGCTGTTGTTCAGATTCAGTCAATGGAATTATTGACTGATTATTCAGATTAAGTAAATGCTGTTGTTCAGATTCAGTCAATGGAATTATTGACTGATTGTTCAGATTCAGTCAATGGAATTATTGATTGATTGTTCAGATTAAGTCAATGCAGTTCAGATTCAGTCAATGAAATTATTGATTAATTGTTCAGATTCAGTCAATGGAATTATTGACTGATTGTTCAGATTCAGTCAATGGAATTATTGATTGATTGTTCAGATTAAGTCAATGCAGTTCAGATTCAGTCAATGAAATTATTGATTAATTGTTCAGATTCAGTCAATGGAATTATTGATTGATTGTTCAGATTAAGTCAATGCTGTTGTTCAGATTAATTCAATGCTTTTGTTCAGATTAAGTCAATGCTGTTGTTCAGATTCAGTCAATGGAATTATTGACTGATTGTTCAGATTCAGTCAATGCTGTTGTTCAGATTCAGTCAATGGAATTATTGACTGATTATTCAGATTAAGTAAATGCTGTTGTTCAGATTCAGTCAATGGAATTATTGACTGATTGTTCAGATTCAGTCATCGGAATTATTGATTGATTGTTCAGATTAAGTCAATGCAGTTCAGATTCAGTCAATGAAATTATTGATTAATTGTTCAGATTCAGTCAATGGAATTATTGACTGATTGTTCAGATTCAGTCAATGGAATTATTGATTGATTGTTCAGATTAAGTAAATGCTGTTGTTCAGATTCAGTCAATGAAATTATTGATTAATTGTTCAGATTCAGTCAATGGAATTATTGATTGATTGTTCAGATTAAGTCAATGCTGTTCAGATTCAGTCAATGAAATTATTGATTGATTGTTCAGATTCAGTCAATACTGTTGTTCAGATTAATTCAATGCTTTTGTTCAGATTAAGTCAATGCTGTTGTTCAGATTCAGTCAATGGAATTATTGATTGATTGTTCAGATTCAGTCAATGCTGTTGTTCAGATTCAGTCAATGAAATTATTAATTGATTGTTCAGATTCAGTCAATGGGATTGTTGATGGTCTATTTTGTTGATGATTATATATGTTAATGGTGCATGCGAGTTCATAAAAGACACAACAACAGAATGAATAAAGAATATACTTGATAACGCAGGCTGATAACTTCAACAATTTAATGAACAATAAAAAGGGCACAGTCCTCTGTCTTCGCTAGACTAGCGTCGTCCTCTAAGGCGTATTGTCCGTAACTCTTCTAGTTCGTAATCCTCCTCTTTTATTACTCATCACATCACTTAGGAAAAACCCGATTAACCTCAACTTCTACGCATCTTGTGTCATTACAGAATTATTGACTGATTGTTCAGATTCAGTCAATGCTGTTGTTCAGATTCAGTCAATGAGATTATTGACTGATTGTTCTGATTCAATCTATTTCAAGAGCCGCAGCACGTTCAACACTTTATGCATGAGCTAATGAAAGCATGACAAGACTGGATGTATTGTCATGTTAACAGCTCGACACTCTAATATTCAAAGGCATCTATCTTCCAATCATGGCACTTTGTGTGTGTATGTGTGTGTGAGTGTGTGTGAGTGTGTGTGCCTTTTCTTCTAGCTCGTAGTTCTACAGCCATTTCATTTTCTTTTTCTAGATATAATCATGTAAAATAAAAATTTAGACTGAAAGGGAAAGAGAGAAGGAAAGAGACAGAGAAATAGAGAAAGAAAAAGAAAGAGAGCTCAAGAGAAGTAAAGTTCCCCTTTCAAACCATGCCATCTATAGGGCGGATGATGATGATGATGTTTAAGGGCATCTCTTTCTAATGCCAACGGTTACCGCGCAGGGTGTCATGTGGCCAGTACTACAACCCAACGCCTTTACGTTCCCCAACTTAAGTCAGGTACCCATTAGAGTTGGTTGGACGCAGGGGTGCCCTAAAAATCCAGAAATGTAAAATCCCAGTCTTCACCGAGATTCGAACCCAGGACTCTAGTTTGGAAGCCAAGCGCTTAACCACTCAGGCTAGAGAGAAAAAGAGGAATAGAAAGAGAGAAGAGCCAATTTAAAAAAAGGTTAATTGAAAAGCTGAAAATAACTTTGAGTTTGACTCTTAAAAACCTCGATAATCACTTTGAATAGATAGTTCTATTGTCTCTTTATTGTTTACAACTGTTCCGAGAATTCGTATTCATTTATTTGTATACACCATTCAAAGTTTAACTTTAAAAACGTAACTTCAATGGCTCTAATGTAGATCTATCTTGAACCCATTCCGCCTTTCTGAAGTGTGTTAAACATACCATATTCCTACACTGTACAGCCACTAACCGCCATGGGTCGCCACAGCATCGTGCCACCCATATGAATAGAAAGGGTTACATATCCACAGCCTTTAAATCAAATTAAGAACTCATATGTTGTAAGTGTTGTCTTCTTCTAAAACCCGTTCCGCTCTGTTTCCATCCAGAATGGCCATCCAAAAAGGCGAGCTGTGGTCTCTAGCCATGCACCCCCCTCTCTCTCCACGCACACTTTGTAACGAGAGGGATAATAATAATAATCATTAAACAACTTAAGATAAAGGATTTGAGTCGCCAACCAAGCGTAACGCGTTATTCTCTCTAACTGATCCAGAGATCGTTGGTCCTGAACCTGAAAGACGGGCATGTCGTCTGTTAGCTGGTACGGCAGGAATTAGCTTGAGACATGCAATGTCATAGTGACATCACGACCAATTTCAAAAAAGTGAATTCATATTGTCAGGGTACTTCATAAGACCGACCTCTAACAAATTATCATGCTAGCTAAGTTTTTACCTGGGTTTTTTTGTTCTTATCTTTCGGGCCCACATCATGCATATCACTTCTAGATCTCATCAACAAACATTCTCTTATATATGAAGTAGAATGTAACGAGCATGTATGTATATATGTATGTATGTATGTATGCATATATGTATGTATGCATGTATATATGTATGTGTGCATGCATGTATGTATGTAGTTATGTATATATGCATGTATGAATGGGTGTGTGTGTGTCTTTTTTTGGTGAGCTAAAAGATGGTCGACGTAACAGAGGTGCTCTACTGAAACGCTTTAAAGACCAACTTTGGCGCCAACTTGCCTTAGCTGACATAGAAGAGAGCACCTGGTTGCATGCGGTTTCAGAATGAAACAGCTGGAGGTTACTTACACATACACATTTGAGACCAAAAAAAAATCTGCTGCCGAAGACAGACGTAGACGGCGAAAAGAAAATCTGATTCGACCACCTGTGGACAATGGTTATGCTTACCCTGAATGTAGCAAAATATGTAGGTCACAGCTGGGGCTGCGTAGCCACTGGAAATACTGCATTCTTTATAAATCTTCAGACTCGAAGACAACCCTTATTATTATATTGTATGTGAATATGTATGCATGTATGTATGTATGCAGTGCTTTTTTTGTAAATAAAATAGGTACCGGTACCCAGTGATAGATTGCCTAACTTTTAACTACTAATTAATGAATAATAAACGGTATTAAATTCAAGAAAAGTAATAATTTTTTCCATTTAAAAAGGTGCCGGTACGCCGTACCGGTGCGTACCGTTACAAAAAAAGCACTGTATGTATGTATGTATGTATGTATGTATGTATGTATGTATGTATGTGTGTGTGTATGTGTGTATGTCTTTTATAGAAATCAAAATCGTTTAACCAATTTTAATAAAAAATTGATTTGAATGTTCCTTAGATAATAGCAAGGATCTTAGTATATGTTACGTAGACCTACAACAATAGAGTTTAGTAGATATAGATCATATACTTGATTTGAACTATTAGAACAGCCTAGATATCTGTTATTATTTAACAAAACAAAGAGAAACTGATTCTGATGTGCCGTCAAAGAATTGTTACTTTGGTGCGTAGGAAACTCGTTTAGAAGTTTCTAGAGGAATTCAAATTAGTTGTTTCTTTTAACGGTTTAATGAATATCAAAGGGGTGGTGTGGTGAAAAGCCAAAGTTAGAATCATCCAGTCTCTAACTAGTATCTAGTACCTGAATTGACGTGGATCCTAGGTATCTTCCAAATCTATTTTGATTTCATTTATTACTTTTTTTTCTTCTTTGTTTTGAACAAAAAATGTCCTTTATTCCTGCAACCCATTTTAAAACCTGAATTTATAAGTATTTGAACTATTACTTTTTGACTTTATTTAATACTTACAATAGCGAAAGTATTATAAAGAACAAATAACATCATGCTCCTAATCATTTCTTTATAAGTCGGGTGTCGCATTTGGAAGAAACATTAGAACACACAGACCACAAAGCGGTGTTAATTACTTTGGACATAAAAAACAAAGAAATTAAAAGAAAGTCATCCCACTGGAAATTTTACAATTCGCTGTTGGAAATTCCCCTTTTCGTGGAGTTAGTTTCTGCTAATCTAAATTCTTACTTACAAGATATACATGATCCACATTTCGATTTAACACAGACATGGCCACTCCTAAAAAGTTCTATCAAGCAGCAAAGCCAGTTAATATCTACATTAGTTCAGGGACGTAGGAAGCAAGAATATGAACAACTCAAATCCACATTATTACACACGGATGATGAAACCGTTAAAACAGAAACTCTTTTAAAACTAGAAGAATTAAACAAGTATACTTATAGGGGTGCTGAGATTAGGTGTAAAAATTACTTAAGTAATGAAGGTCCTAGTAAACTATTCCTATCGTTTGAACAGAATGTGCAATCAAGTAAAATAATAAACAACATCATAGATAGTGAGGGGAATAAAGTAGATAATTTTGAGGATATTAAGAATATTTTTACAAAACACTTCACTACTATATACAGTGAAGAGCCAGTATATACTGATGCTCAAGATAATTTTCTAAAATTTTGCAAGCAGCTGGACAAGACAGATGAAGATCTTTTAGGGAGTGCATTTACGCTAGACGAACTCAGGACTGCCCTGGACTCGACTAAGAACAATAAATCACCCGGTCCAGATGGCTTAACCTTTGAACTGTATAAAACCTTCTTCCCCGCGCTGGGTCCTCTCTTACTGCGACTATATAGCGACGCCATTCGACTGGGACAATGTCCCTCAAATTTTAACGAAGCATACATCACGCCTTTAACCAAGAAATCTGAAAATAACACTTCACCTAGCGACTTTAGGCCCATTTCACTTCTCAATACAGACTATTAACTTCTCACAAAAATGATTTTCCTAAGAATGAAACTTCATAAACCAACTTATAGGATATTACCAGTACTGTTGTAAGCCATAGCTTCTTGTTCAATGTTCTTTAGAAATGTAAAATAAGTTCCCTGTTAATCAGATATATAAAGCTTGTCTATACAAATGCAACAAGTAGATTGATAATTAACCATTCTCTCAGTAGGAGTATCCTCATACAAAGGTCTGTCAGACAGGGCTGTCCCTTATCCCCCTTCTTGTATATCCTTTGCTTGGAACCCTTTATGGAATCTATAAGGTCTGACCCTTCTATTATTGGGATTAATATACCGGGTCGCTCCTTCTCAACCATCAAAGTTAAAGCCTATGCGGATGATACAACTTTTTTCCATCTTCAGAGCAAGATATTGAGAATATACTAAAGAAATTTACACTCTTCGGAGAAGCTAGTGGTTCAAAAATAAATATAAATAAATCCTCTGTAACGGGACTAGGGAAATGGAAATTCAAAGAGAATTGCGCTTTCAAAATTGTAGATAAAATCAAGATTTGTGGTATTGTCTATACCTGTAATCCTTTATTCTATTGTAAAGACCAGTGGGAGAATATTTTTGTCAAAGCCTCAAACTTGCTAAAACTTTATAAGCATACAGGTTCTACAATATTTGGTAGAGCTGTATTGATAAATAGTTTGGTCATTCCAAAGATTGTCTATTTAGCTAACATTACAGAGCCACTTCCTAAATTCATAAACAAGCTGAACACGTTAATTAGAAGCTTTATATTTAAAAACACTATTAGGAGCATTAAGCACACTAAACTCATTCAAAACAAAGAGGATGGGGGGATAAACTTACAAGATGTCAAAACAAAAATACATTCGCTAAGGCTAAAATTTGTAGGTCAAGTAGTTAGAAACCCAACAAACTTTCCCTTGACAATTTACTATTATGGTTTAAGATTAAGTAGTCTTCTTCCAATACACAATGATACTCCTCACTATTTTGGTACAGTCACTCATCCATTTTACACGTCTTTTTCCAGAATTTTACCTGGTAATGAACATTTAATACACAACAAAACCAAAGAATCATACACAACACTTAAAAAGCTGTTACATGAAAGTCTAGTGAATAGGATTAAGTGGGGGAGAGTTCTTGGGGTGACAGAATTCAAAGACACATTCATAAACCTACACAGCAAACATATCCCACCAAAAGCTAGAGAGATAAGTTATAGACTTATCTTTGGGATGACCCTTATGGTTAGAAGACGAGCAAATGACCGTGCCTGTATATTATGCCATCTTGAAAATGCTGACAATAAGAAACATATATATTTGGAATGTCCATTATTCCTTCAAGTTAGAAGTACTGTAAGGGACTTATTAGAATCAAACTGTGGCAACTATGTAAATGTTAACTTGTCAATTGTATTAAACAAGCTGCCAAAACTAAAAAATAAAATGATACATAACTTTAACTTAATTATTGTTGCCGAATACAGGAACCTTGTTTGGGCTAGCTGGCTCAAAGCTCTACATAATAATAAGGTTTTTCATCCTAATCACTTAGAATTGACATTTAGAAAAATAATGGATTTTAAGGTAGAGAATTATCTAGTTTGATTTTCATATACTTGTACAATGCTCAGGTAGTTTTCCAGAAATGGGGTGATGGGGGTCAGGGATATTTGATATTGTGTTGATTGTTCTGGGGTAGAGGATACTTGTATCATTGTTCTGTCTTTTATGGATTCAATGGCTAGGATGGTTAGGTAGTATGTCTTTGATATTAAATAATGTTTCTGTTACTATTGTTGTATTTTTAGGTTAATCAATTTTCAATTGTTTATGATTTAATACTTGTGAATTATGAGAACTTACAAATAAAAACATATTGGAAAAAAAAAAAGAAAGCCCACAAAAGAGGCAAGATGGCCCATACAAGAGGCACATTAAGCCCAAAAAAGAGGCAAAGAAAAGAGGCCTAAGGCCCAAGGATTCCTATGATGATAAAGCTAAAATTGAATAGCGCAAATTCTGAGGTTTCCTTTAAAAAAAAAGAAGAAAAAAAAAGAAAAAGAAAAAAAAAAATAACCTCATGAAATGTCAAAACATGGAACCAACAGATTTGTCCTAATGTGTTTTGGCAATGTAATCTTCTACTGAATAACAAGATAAAAAAATCTCTAGTATGAACAATTTCGAATTTACGTATATTCAGATATCTCAGTTTCAGTTCTTTGTGATTGACATTATAAACTGATCTTGGATTTATGTATATTCAGATATCTCAGTTTCAGTTCTTTGTGATTGACATTATAAACTGATCTTGGATTTATGTATATTCAGATATCTCAGTTTCAGTTCTTTGTGATTGACATTATAAACTGATCTTGGATTTATGTATATTCAGATATCTCAGTTTCGGTTCTTTGTGATTGACATTATAAACTGATCTTGGATTTATGTATATTCAGATATCTCAGTTTCGGTTCTTTGTGATTGACATTATAAACTGATCTTGGATTTATCTATATTCAGATATCTCAGTTTCGGTTCTTTGTGATTGACATTATAAACTGATCTTGGATTTATGTATATTCAGATATCTCAGTTTCGGTTCTTTGTGATTGACATTATAAACTGATCTTGGATTTATGTATATTCAGATATCTCAGTTTCGGTTCTTTGTGATTGACATTATAAACTGATCTTGGATTTATGTATATTCAGATATCTCAGTTTCGGTTCTTTGTGATTGACATTATAAACTGATCTTGGATTTATGTATATTCAGATATCTCAGTTTCGGTTCTTTGTGATTGACATTATAAACTGATCTTGGATTTATGTATATTCAGATATCTCAGTTTCGGTTCTTTGTGATTGACATTATAAACTGATCTTGGATTTATGTATATCCAGATATCTAAGTTTCGGTTCTTTGTGATTGACATTATAAACTGATCTTGGATTTATCTATATTCAGATATCTCAGTTTCGGTTCTTTGTGATTGACATTATAAACTGATCTTGGATTTATGTATATTCAGATATCTCAGTTTCGGTTCTTTGTGATTGACATTATAAACTGATCTTGGATTTATGTATATTCAGATATCTCAGTTTCGGTTCTTTGTGATTGACATTATAAACTGATCTTGGATTTATGTATATTCAGATATCTCAGTTTCGGTTCTTTGTGATTGACATTATAAACTGATCTTGGATTTATGTATATTCAGATATCTCAGTTTCGGTTCTTTGTGATTGACATTATAAACTGATCTTGGATTTATGTATATCCAGATATCTCAGTTTCGGTTCTTTGTGATTGACATTATAAACTGATCTTGGATTTATGTATATTCAGATATCTCAGTTTCGGTTCTTTGTGATTGACATTATAAACTGGTCTTGGATTTATGTATATTCAGATATCTCAGTTTCGGTTCTTTGTGATTGACATTATAAACTGATCTTGGATTTATGTATATTCAGATATCTCAGTTTCGGTTCTTTGTGATTGACATTATAAACTGATCTTGGATTTATGTATATTCAGATATCTCAGTTTTGGTTCTTTGTGATTGACATTATAAACTGATCTTGGATTTATGTATATTCAGATATCTCAGTTTCAGTTCTTTGTGATTGACATTATAAACTGATCTTGGATTTATGTATATTCAGATATCTCAGTTTCGGTTCTTTGTGATTGACATTATAAACTGATCTTGGATTTATGTATATTCAGATATCTCAGTTTCGGTTCTTTGTGATTGACATTATAAACTGATCTTGGATTTATGTATATTCAGATATCTCAGTTTCGGTTCTTTGTGATTGACATTATAAACTGATCTTGGATTTATGTATATTCAGATATCTCAGTTTCGGTTCTTTGTGATTGACATTATAAACTGATCTTGGATTTATGTATATTCAGATATCTCAGTTTCGGTTCTTTGTGATTGACATTATAAACTGATCTTGGATTTATGTATATTCAGATATCTCAGTTTCGGTTCTTTGTGATTGACATTATAAACTGGTTTTGGATTTATGTATATTCAGATATCTCAGTTTCGGTTCTTTGTGATTGACATTATAAGCTGATCTTGGATTTATGTATATTCAGATATCTCAGTTTCGGTTCTTTGTGATTGACATTATAAGCTGATCTTGGATTTATGTATATTCAGATATCTCAGTTTCGGTTCTTTGTGATTGACATTATAAGCTGATCTTGGATTTATGTATATTCAGATATCTCAGTTTAGGTTCTTTGTGATTGACATTATAAACTGATCTTGGATTTATGTATATTCAGATATCTCAGTTTCGGTTCTTTGTGATTGACATTATAAACTGATCTTGGATTTATGTATATTCAGATATCTCAGTTTCAGTTCTTTGTGATTGACATTATAAACTGATCTTGGATTTATGTATATTCAGATATCTCAGTTTCGGTTCTTTGTGATTGACATTATAAACTGATCTTGGATTTATGTATATTCAGATATCTCAGTTTCAGTTCTTTGTGATTGACATTATAAACTGATCTTGGATTTATGTATATTCAGATATCTCAGTTTCGGTTCTTTGTGATTGACATTATAAACTGATCTTGGATTTATGTATATTCAGATATCTCGGTTTCAGTTCTTTGTGATTGACATTATAAACTGATCTTGGATTTATGTATATTCAGATATCTCAGTTTCGGTTCTTTGTGATTGACATTATAAACTGATCTTGGATTTATGTATATTCAGATATCTCAGTTTCAGTTCTTTGTGATTGACATTATAAACTGATCTTGGATTTATGTATATTCAGATATCTCAGTTTCGGTTCTTTGTGATTGACATTATAAACTGATCTTGGATTTATGTATATTCAGATATCTCAGTTTCAGTTCTTTGTGATTGACATTATAAACTGATCTTGGATTTATGTATATTCAGATATCTCAGTTTCGGTTCTTTGTGATTGACATTATAAACTGATCTTGGATTTATGTATATTCAGATATCTCAGTTTCAGTTCTTTGTGATTGACATTATAAACTGATCTTGGATTTATGTATATTCAGATATCTCAGTTTCGGTTCTTTGTGATTGACATTATAAACTGATCTTGGATTTATGTATATTCAGATATCTCAGTTTCGGTTCTTTGTGATTGACATTATAAGCTGATCTTGGATTTATGTATATTCAGATATCTCAGTTTCGGTTCTTTGTGATTGACATTATAAGCTGATCTTGGATTTATGTATATTCAGATATCTCAGTTTCGGTTCTTTGTGAATAACATTATAAGCTGATCTTGGATTTATGTATATTCAGATATCTCAGTTTCGGTTCTTCGTGATTGACATTATTAGACATTATAAGCTGATCTTGTCCTAAAATAAATTAATACATAACAATCAAATCGATTAGAGTAAAGAAAGAGCCTTACACAATATTAAATGAAAAGATTTTATATCGGCGGTAGATGCCCACATTAACCAAAAGAGTCATAAGCAACCCCCCCCTCCAAAAAAAAGAGGCCCTGAGTCCAAGGACTCCTGAGATGAAAAGCACAAAGAATGAGGTATCCTCAATTAAAAAAAACATTTATTTAAACAAAATTCTTCAGACTTATTAGCGTTATATAAAAACGGATTAGCAATTGGTCAAAACAACGTCTCTCTAGTCGAACCAATGTCTCTCAAACAGCAGCCCCCCTCACCCTCTCATCTCCACGCAGCTGATCTATCCACAGGAACAGCAAGTGCCAAAACAGTTTGGGATCAGCGCCGTTGCCGGATGGTAGCACTGTGTGTTGCCAATTGCCTTAGGGTCGTCTGCTCCTGATTTTTCTTCAGGAGAAGCTTTTCCAGTGAAGGCAGCAGAAGTTTGAATTCAAAAGTTTTCATTCTCCTTGGTGGGAAGCGAGTCAAGGCTACTTGCACCTACCCCTGTTAGTGACAGCAGTTCCATCGGACTCAATATCTGAGCCACAAATGAATGCCAGGAGTTGGACTGGTTGTCAGACGCTATTTGAGACGCATGCTATTGAAAGCATTTTATAGGTAGAGGAGTGCTTATATTCATTACCGATTCCAGCAATTACAAAAATCTTGCGGTGGCGTAGAGACTTTCTGATAAGAGGCACAGTGGCGTAGCTAGGGTGGGAAGAGGATGCGGGATAATTTGAAAATCCCCGGGACGCTAATATAATAGTTTTTGCGCTGTTAGGTGCATCTTTCTACTGCTGTCGTAAGCTAACAATAGCCATACAACGTCGTGAGTTCTCTCCCTTTCCTGTTCTCTTAAACTCTTCAATTTGTTTGCTCGTTAATGTGTTCAGCTGACGTCTATCTTATAATATGATAATAACACGAGCCGTCCCTAATTACAGCACGCCGTGAACGCTGTAATTACTTTTGCACTCTTCAAAGTGCGTCATTGTTTTCTATAGCTGATGTATCATGTACTGGGCTGCGCCCTCGTTCATTTTATGACTAGCTATTTCTAGCCGCTCCGACTTCTAAGTTCCGTACAAGTTTAGAATGAATGAAAAAAAAAAAAAGGAAATATCATTAGATGTAATATAGACATACACTTGAAGTATGGAATGTCCAATAGCACTTATATTAAGCGTCTATACCCCGTAATGTTTAGTGGGAAATTCGTAAAAAGGATATAATAACTAGTCGACCTATGTGACCGCAGTGCTAATCTAAAAAAATACTTTAATATGATCACAAATGACGTAAACATCCTATGTCCCAACTCACTTCCTCGGCTTTTTTTTTTAGTGATCTTTCCTTTACTTCTTCTTCTCGTCCAAGCTATTGAGCAAAGAAGAGCATTATATATATATATATATATAGAAGATAGAGAGTTTTGTATAAGATTGAGAAATGTTAAAAAAAAAATGCTTAAAGAATTACATGTTAGTGTGATTAACCAAAAGAGAGAGTAGTCTCTGACCATAGTAGAAGTTTGTTAGTTGTACCTTCGTCCCTTGAGAGAAGGAAGCATGATGCGATCCTTTATAATCAATAGAATTCTAAATTTCATATGAAATAGACACACAAAAAGAGATGGACTGAAAGAGAGTGTGAGAAAGACATAAAGAGATAGAGATAAACGGAGAGATAGAAAGAGAAATGGAAAGATAGAGAAATAAAGAAGTATAGAGAGAGAGAGAGAAAGAGAGAGGAAGTAAGAGAAAATAACAGAACGAAATAGAGAGAGAGAGAGAGAGAGGAAAGGAGAGAAGGGAGAATGTCATAGAGATAAAGAGTGTAAGTGAGAGTAGTGAGAGGAGAAAGAGATAAAGAGGGAGGTAGAGAAAGAGGAAAGTGTAGCACGGGCATAATAGTTAACAAAAACAAAAACAAAACTAACAAAAAACAACAAAAGAAACAGAAAGTTGAGAGGGGTAGAGCCGAGTCCAATCATTATGTCTCAACACTGACCTGCGACGTCGAATCCTGTGATCAGTTTATACTATGTTAGCTACGACGTTGCCACGACGTCACGGTCTGAGACGTGGCAACGAGCTATTGGTCCAAACTGCCTACAGGTTGTGACGTGGCAGGTCAGTACTCAGGCCTTCTATAACAATTGTCCCAGTTGAGCAGGCTGACAAGCTCCGTGATAGTCATATGAGAGCCTAAAGACTCGTGATATGCTCAATAAATGCTTATTTACATTCGTGCCTTCCTCGTATATGTCGGAATGTCACTCTAGTATTACAATTACTTCTCAGGACTCTATGGTCTTTATGCATATGACACATGGTATGAATTTAGTTGAAATTAGAGTGAAACATAATTGTGTGGTACAGTTTTATAGATGCACGAGCCGACCCGCGGCGTAGCATACGCGCCATTTAGTGAGAAGATTACTAGCTCTCCCCCCTCTCTTTTTTTTTCTGAGCCGCGCTCTCTGTCGCCGCGAAAGTTACGTGGGGTAACTGTAGTCCGACTTGCAAAAATAAAAGAGTTATCTTTCCATGACTGTTTTATCGAGGGTTAGAGAGTCGGCGTGCTTGCGTGTGTGATATTCTGGATCGTTAGGCGATCCTAACGTATAGATAGGTATACAAAGGTATATAAAAAAACAAGGGAGGTCGTCGAGACCAAGATGACATTCACAGGCAGAGTATATGTATAGATACATCTGGCTACCTAGTGTGGTTTGCAAGGTCATCACGCTGCTCCTGAGATTGAACTACAAGAGCTATGACAAAATAATCTTCCTTTTTGAAAAAACGTCGGACATTTATAAAGAAGCAAATAGAAAAATTAATACTTTTAAAAGAACAACAAAAAACTTATCTATGGGGAAATAACCGATAATTACTACCCTTAATCTTAAAATTACAGGGTTTAACTTCCTTTCTGCTATAAGAAACAAAATTAATTACTTAGTACTAAATGATTAACTAATTGGTTAACTTTCGGATTTTAATTATGCAAAATTTCAATTTGATCCGAGGATGGGAAGTGTCAAAACATAATAAAGGGATTAAATCCACTTATACATCCACATCTTTCATTAAGTGCTATTTATTTCCCTTATTTCGAAATTAACAAAATAATTAGTCACCAATAATTAATTAACTAATTGTTGTTGTTTTTTATTCATTTATGTCTTGTCTGTTGCAGTTAATAATAGTGCAAATTTGTTAATTGATTCGAGAATGGGGAATGGGAGAACAAACACGTTTAAACTTTTTACCAGACAGACAGAGGGGGATTTGATTTAAGCTTTGTAAAACTATATACCTTACCGTCTTAACCGTCTTAGTAATCGAAGAAATTGCCATTATTATTTTCTCTCTCTCTCTCTCTGTGTATCTATTAACAGAGATTTGTTTTTCGTTTATAAAATGACCTATAGAAAATCTAAAGCAAATTGAAAGGTGTTTATATAAATTGATATCATGAGGCGAACTTTGATTAAACTTAGCATTCATTCTCTTAGATGGTTGCCGAGACCGAATTAGAATTTCCGGAGACAACATTCGGGGCCCTAAATATAAAAAATAATTAATTTTTTAACTCTATTCGTTAAGAATGTTAAAGAAAGGCTCTAATTCAAACTAAACAGGTACAACATTGTACACCTCTGCTAGTAAAAGAATACTTCGCTCTAGATATTTTCTATTTATATGAACACTGAAGAGTTTTGTACATTTGTATAAACTTGAATGATAAAGTGTTTTGGCGTTAAGAGCTCTCCAGTACTAGACTTTCTGGGATGGAACACGCTGTAGCATAGACATCACAGGCAGACAGGAGTTATAGAACTCTTTTTACTATCTAGTCTATTGATTGGCTGAATATTTTAAGACTTGACTGGGAAGGGGAAAAAATACCCCGGAAGTTGATCTTAGCAGACGATAGCAGGGCAAGGGGGAGAGCATCGAAGTCTGACTTTAAAATTCTTGTTTTTCATTGCGAAGCATTAAAAAGGGAAAAAGAAAAAACACAAAATTTTTACTTTCACCTAACAGCATGCTGTAAATTTTAATCTCGTAACATCTGTCTTCTGATTATGCATGCCCCTTGTAGTAGAATGTCTGGTCTGTGTGAAAATGTATGACTACCTGTCGCAGACGCCATCTGCCGGTTGACAGTACCTATTTCCTTTCCACCGTCTTCCGTTTATCTAAAGTAAAAGAAACAAGGGAGGTCGTCGAGACCAAGATGACATTCACAGGCAGAGTGTGGTACACAAATGTTAGTGTTGCCACTAACCTGATTAGTGGCACTTTGGACTCTGATATCCCTTAACACTTTGTGAGTTGATGGACGCTGGGGAGGGGGGGAAGGGGGGAAAGACATACTCGGATGAAGGTTTGGAGGGGGGGGGGGAGAGAGAGAAGGAGACAGAAGCTTACACCGTGTGGGTGAACGCTGAGTGGGCGGGGAAGGAAGGAGGCCAGGGAGTGGGAGCCTAATGAACCGTTAGCTGGACTGTGCTCAGCGAATTCGCACGAGATGGCCCATTGGTCTGGCTGCGTCCCATCCCTGTCTCTCTGTATGTCTGTCTTTCTGCATCAGTCCATCTATCTAGATGCTATAAGGGCTTGTTTATCTTTTGAACCATGATTAACTCTAAAAATAGATGCTACGTTGACTGCTAATAATTAGCTAATCGCTAAACCACTGTTTGCCTCGTAGTTATTTCTGAACAAGAGGATGATATCTATGTATCTATGTATCTATGTATCTATCTATCTATCTATCTATCTATCTATCTATCTATCTATCTATCTATCTATCTATCTATCATCTTTCTACTAGCCTGCCTGTCTGTCTGTTTGTCTGTCTGATTGTCATGGCACTATCTATCTATCTATTAATCTATTAATCTATCTATTAATCTTTCTATCTATCTATCCATCCATCCATCCACCCATCCATCCATCCATCCATCCATCTATCCATCTATCTATCTATCTATCTAGCTATCTATCTATCTATCTATCTATTAATCTTTCTATCAATCTATCTAATATATATATTATAATTTTTTTGTTTTATTGTTTTCTTTTGTTTTAATTAGACAATTCCTCCTATATGAAGCAGAATACTTTGCGCTTAAAACTAATAAATGAAAGATTTAAAGAAATAAAATATTTTTTTACCTCGCCCCAATTGTTTCCCTCCCCTCCCCCCTTTTTTTCTATTGTCCTCCCCCCCCCCCCCTGAAAAAACGTCCTGGTTAGGCGGAATAGATACAGACTTAGAAGACAGTGCGAATAATGTTCCTGATCACTGTTATTTTACTCTCTCCTGAAGACTTGCGGAAATACCCATTGAAGTATTTGTGCTCAAAATATAGAAAGGTTTAGACCTTCAGACCAAGTTTACTTTTAAAGGAGATTATAATTTGAAAAACTATAACGGTCAAACCAGAGTTTTCCCTGTTAGCTAGTAATTTCTCAAAGTTATACATACACTATCCAATGTCTAGGAAAATCGTTAGATCCTTTTTTGAAATGCGTGAGTTGATAAGAGGAATGCGTAAGCCGATAAGAGGAATAGTAGCAGGTAACAAAAACAAGAGCAACTATTTCCATTTAACAACTAATAAATGATAGATATAAAAAAAACAACATTTTTATCCAACATAAAACGTTAAATCCCTAAATGACATACCTTAGCACTATAGTTCAATAAGTGGCAAACTGTCATATCAAATTACACTGGGATCATTTTAACACGCTTAGGTCAGCACTTTAGGAAAGAAATATAGATCTAGTTTGACAATGTCCCATAGTACTATTCCATACGAACTGTGGATGTAGTGGAAATACCGAGCAGATCACATCTCAAGATCCGAGGATAGTAAGAGCTGGAATACGTGACTCCATTGATGTTGTTGAAACCTGGTCACGACTTCTGTTGAAATAGCTGATTGAGATACGATACACATTAGTTTTGCGTGCAAACCATAGCTGCTGGCTACTATTTTTACTTTTAGGAGACATATAAATTTCTCTCTTTTTTTGTTATCAGCTATCATTGTCTCCATTTTTTCATCTGTCATACAACCAAACAGTCATTCACCACCCCCTCTCACACGCTCTAGTATTATGCTTCTCTCTATGACGTTACATGTTAAGTGCCAGATGATTTCTTGATGTTACAACGATATTGTGTTGGCCAGACAATGCGTTTCCGATTTTCCATTATATAATGTATGGTCCTATCGCGCAATATTCGACATCTCAAACAATAACGAGATGCCGGTGATCCTACTTAAAGTGTAAACTAATAATGCTGAAATATTCTTTTAAATAAATACAAAGCTTTAATTCTGTAACTAAGAATCTCTTTAATAATATACACACTACACAAACGAACATTCCATTCAATTTAAATTCGTTTACTCTAGTCGTCGCTCTCCTTCAATTGAATATTCATTCTTTAATTACTAACTTTTGCCCCTTTTCCAGTAACGTCCAAACTATTTTTAGAGCTTATGAAAAAACGGTCATAGTTTTAAATAAACTTGTCATTACTCGTCAGCAGCAAACAGCCATGACCTTGCGCTGCAGAAATACAATTTAAAAATAAACTAAATGCATAATCTTTACGATATGTTACACTATCATTTTAACTCTTTCTTTCCGCAATTACTTTCTTCAGTCCGATAGTATTATTTATTTTTCTCTTTTGTATATCACTATTCTGTGCTGATTAAGCTTTAATAACTTTTTTGTTTTGTTATCAGAAAATGTTATATTTGTTAACGAATTGTAGGAGAATGCATGCTCTATTTACACAACACAAATTAAAGTTATAGATCCAAAGATCAATTTAATTTAATGGTGTCAAATCTACGTTGACATCGTCAATTACAAGAGAGAGAGTTAATATGGCGTCTTTGACATTGTGTATTTTGTTTTCTACTTATTTCAAAACAGATATAAACCTTCTTGCATTTTCTTGCTTTTTTCATTAGGTTCCATTATGTAGCCACCACATTTCTTCACATAGTTTTCTCATTCGATCTTTCTCTTCTTTCTCTTCTTACTCTTTCTCCTTCTGTTTCGTTCTTGGTCAGGTAAAATAAAGAAACAGTCCTCTGTTCCTGCAAGTATTGTTGAGTTAGAGTCCTAATGCAGTTCTCGCTGCAGGCTGCTTATCCAATATCTCCTGTATCCTCAACTCATATGAACATATAATTTTCATTTAAGCATTCCTTCCTCTAAGACAAAAAAAATGCAAATGTTCTGCACACAATATTTTCAGACTTTCAATATCTAGTGTCATGATATTCACAATACAAATATAAGCACACAATTTTAACCGGTTGTTAAAAAATCATTAATGCGCTAAAGAAATCTACTTGCGATCGTCTTTGCAGTCTCTACAGGGGTCTAATAGTTCATCAGCCACCAGGTCCTGTTGAAACATCAAAGGTACCGTTTGAAAAATAAACTAAATGAAATTCCCCATTTTCTAAACATAGACAGTTATTTTGTTCCTGTAATACACGATACCCTGCACATACATCCCCATAATATTTAGGCTAATCACAATGTGTAGAAACAAAGATTTCTTCAGTGAGTTGAAAATTACAATATTTAAATACATCTAATCGCTAGACGTCAAAAAAACAACAACAACTTAGTTATGATAAAAAAACAACAGCTTAAGCCTTGCATAACTTTCACCATTGCGTAGCTAGCTCAAATATCTACACAATTATCCCCATAACACAAAGCATAACACCTTCAAATTTCGAGCATCGAACTGATGCCCCCATCCTTTTAAGTACCTTTACTTTATTCGTACTCCGCTGTTCAAGCGTTTAATGACTATAGAATTAATGACGTCATCAATAAATATGCTCATGCTTCACGGGCCAAACCGCTGAAGGTGACAGTGAAACAGAGGAAACAAAAACAAATGCTGAACTGAGTGATCCTCAAAAATTAATTAAGGCCTTTTTAAGGACGCCAGACAACAATTAGTAACATTGTCCGAAATAGCGGACTCTCCGAACAAAAGCTCTTTGAAAAAGAGGAAGGTAGTTTGTTCTCTTGAGATCTGTTTCAGTTGTATGAGTGTACGTATATTTGTGTGTGTCAGACGCTTAGAAACGATTGTTATATCTACCGTCTACTTCTGTCTGGGATGGAATTAACTGTTACCGCAGCAACCTTTGATGTTTTGTAGCAGTGCTGGGGGAGGGGATGGGGAAAGAGCGTTCACGTGATACAAGCTGTCAGAGATCGTCTGCTCGCGACCTATTTTTCTTATGCATTTAATTGTAGTTTTTATTCTACAATTAAGGTCTAGTGTTAGGAACTTTAATTGTAGTCACGTGACATAGCTATTTTATTTAGAACACCTTTCTGTTCATTTTGTTTTCCCAAAATATACGTCACATAAAGGTCGATTGCCATAGAATTGCAGTGTAAAAAGGAATATATATATATTTATAGTGCTTTTTATTTTGTAAAAAATTGGTGCCGGTACTCAGTGATGGCTTGCCTAACTTTTAGCTACTAATAAATTAATTATAAACGTTGAAATACAAAAAAAAAAAAAAGGTATGCGTTGCCGGATTTGCTTCAGTGCAGAAATGTGGTTAGTTATCTAATGCAAGCTAAAAAAAAAATAGCGTAACAAAATGCAAATAGGACGATTAGGAGAGAAAAAGGTAAATGAAACAGAATGTCAAGAACGTCATATTGATGGGGCACTGTTACTAACTAAATAACACAAATGACTTTGTGCTACAAGAAACAAAGAGATTAGAAATGGGACTCTACGGGGCTGGAAAATGCTCAATAATAGTATATACTTTGTTAAAATACTATATACTTTGTTAAAATTGTATATACTTTGTTAAAATACTATATCCTTTGTTAAAATACTATATACTTTGTTAAATTACTTCACATTAGCATAGCATTACTTATTCGTTTTCTGTACACCGATACACAAGTATGATAATGATATTTATTGATTTGCTACAATGCATACAAATCTCCAACAGATTGCCCTAAAACCAAGGGCTGACTTTAAAAATGTATCACAAGGAAACTATTATTTACATTAAAGTCGTCACCATGTCATTAGCATACGAAAAAAAGCTCGGGAATTCCCGATAAATCCAAACCTGGTCTATAATATTGTCCTTTAAGTCCAGTGTTATCAAACCAGCGTATTGTCTAAACAATCCCCCCCCCCCTCGGGGCCATTTCATTTTGTTGTTGTCTTTAAACAAATATTGTGTTACGCAAGGCAAAACTTGGAAATCAGCGGCAAGAGAGAACAAACAAAAACAAAAAAAAACTAAATAAACAAATAAAACGATAGTTGGGCAGAAATGTTTTCTGGCAATTTCCCTAACAAGCAGGATTTGCACATCTGTGAATGATTTATGGAGCATTAACCGTCACAAGTGCACGTATATTTATGACGTCACTGGCCACGCCCACTCACTTCCCTCCATTGTTCCCTGAATGCTTATTACGAGTCGATTTCTCTGAGTTTGAGCTGCATCAACGTACTTACCCTCCTTGATTGGTGTTTTCCTAGTCAAAATAACGTCCAGGTCCATTTTCTGTTGTTGTTTTTTTTAAAGCGTTTTTGTTTTGTTCTGCTCTGAACTCTTAATTCAATAATATCTATCTATCTATCTATGTATCTATGTATCTATCTATCTATCTATCTATCTATCTATCTATCTATGTATCTATCTATCTATCTATCTATCTATCTATATATATACATCTATCTATCTATATATCTATCTATCTATATATCTATCTATCTATCCATCTATCTATCTATGCATCTATCTATCTATCTATCTATCTATCATCTTTCTACTAGCCTGCCTGTCTGTCTGTTTGTCTGTCTGATTGTCATGGCACTAGGATAATATCTCTTTAGAAGTAGAAGCTGCTTCGTCCTTACCTTTGTGATTTCGTGAACAATTTTTAAAATGAAAAAATATTAATTTCACCTGACTATTACGATGTTCCATATTCTTAGCTGAGCAAATTAAAAGTGATTCAGAGTGAAGTTTTATGTATAAACCTCTAATTTGGTGAATTATAAAACATTTTTTATTGAGATTTTCTTTTAATTTACCCCCATCTCTCTATTTCAATTTCTCTCTCTCTCTCTCTTTCTGGCTCTCTTTTTTTCTCTCCATCTCTCTCTTTCTTTCTTTCTCTCTCTTTCTTTTTGTCTTTCTCTCTCTCTCTCTCTCTCTTTCACTTGCTCTTTTCCTTTTCTGTCTCTCTAAAAAAAAACTCAACCCGTTCTCTTTCCCTTCCTGTCTTTACCTGCTAGCTCATAAAGTGAATTGTGTGTTTCCTAGTACCACATATCTCCCTTCTCTCATTGGACCAGAGTGACATCTCCCAAACATCCCGAGTCATTCCTCAGACTAAACAGCACATTGTGTAGAGATGTATTGACACATCTACAACAAATAACACCACAACCTCTCCCTCTACTCTCTCCCTCTACTCTCTCCCTCTACTCTCTCCCTCTACTCTCTCCCTATACTCTCTCCCTATACTCTCTCCCTATACTCTCTCCCTATACTCTCTCCCTCTACTCTCTGCCTATACTCTCTCCCTATACTCTCTCCCTATACTCTCTCCCTATACTCTCTCCCTATACTCTCTCCCTATACTCTCTCCCTATACTCTCTCCCTATACTCTCTCCCTATACTCTCTCCCTATACTCTCTCCCTATACTCTGGTGTGTGCTCTCTTCTGTTTTTCTCTCCCATTCGCTTGATCGCAGAGAACAAGAAAAAGAGGAGGAGGAAGAAGCAATTCTTGGAGGAGGGGAAAAAAAAGTCCATAACCTTCGCTCTAGAATAATGTTTGGCTTCTACAAATAGTCCAGAGTGCAGAAACACTCTTGATTTCTCGTGGTTCTCGTGAGCTAACGTGACGTATGGAACTGGGATTTGGGTAAAGTGCCTGATTTAAAGTTGGCATTGAATATTTAGTCATTATAAGTATGCGTTGAGTAGTTGGATGGTAATAATGCTTTAAAGATAATATTGGTACTCTAATTATAGCGGTATTATAGTAATAGATGGCAATTAGGTGTGGAGGTATTTGGGAAATAATGGTCATATTATGGTACTAGTGGACAGACTGTAAAATTGTAAAATGTTTGTACGTTTGTAAAATGTTTGTTTGTCAGTAAAATGTTTGACATGTTTCGGATGTCTCTTCAGAATTGAAAGACAAGCTACATCCTAGCCCAAACCTCTCCCAGGACGACGGGGATGGCAGAGAGCAGGATATGAACCCGAGACGACTGAACGTCAGTCCAGCGCACAATAAGTTTAGGAAAGTCAAAGTTCTATGAAGATAATAAGCTGAATGAGAAAGAGTAAATGTATCTACGTTAAATCAGAACTTTATTTTAATTGCCGGATTTTGGGTTTTGTTTGTTCGCTTGTCTTTTTCTAAGAATCTTGAGTTGGTCAATAGATTGTCTCAATAGATTGTCTCAATAGATTGTCTCAATAGATTGTCTCAATAGATTGTCTCAATAGATTGTCTCAATAGATTGTCCCAATAGATTGTGTCAATAGATTGTGTCAATAGATTGTCTCAATAGATTGTCTCAATAGATTGTCTCAATAGATTGTCTCAATAGATTGTCTCAATAGATTGTCTCAATAGATTGTCTCAATAGATTGTCTCAATAGATTGTCTCAATAGATTGTCTCAATAGATTGTCTCAATAGATTGTCTCAAAAGATTGTCTCTTTGCTTGTGTAGCTTTACGCTACTAACATTAAGAAGGATAAGTACATCTCAAAGTACATCTCAAAGACAGGAGAAATCAGCGCAAAAGGAAAAAAAGTATCAGAAACCTATTGAAAACAGAATTTCTCTTAACCTTAGTTCCACCTCGTAACCAACAACTATAAATCTTTGTAATGTCTAGGTTTTTTTTTTTTTTTTTTTTGCATTTTCATGTAAAATATAAAGCTATACAGACAAGTGTACTATTCCTCTTCTCAGCATGCAAATTCTTTTGGAAAAAGAAAAGATCGGAAGGAAAAAATAAACAGTTGGGTGGACACGCTTTTCGAAAACGGCTCTAACGATTTTCCTAGAGATTTGACAGTTTACGTATATTTTGGGGGAAAAGAATTATTAGCTAATAGGCCACACCAAGAAAACTCTGGTTTGACCATTACATTTTTTTTAGGCTTAATAATCTAGTATTTGTTGTGAATGTCTTTATCTTGAATACACATACGTTCGTGGCTATTCCGGCACGTCTTCAGAACAGAGTGCAGTAATTGAACGTTGAGGAACATTTTGCCCACCTTCTAAGTCTGGATCTATAGGCCTAACACCAAACTAGAATCTGCCTTTTCATGTTATCATAATAACAGTAAAGTTATCGCTAACCCTAGCCCATGTGGAGTGTCGCCAGAGAATGCTGACCATGTCCTTCAAAACTGCATTCTTTACCAAGAGACCCGCACAAGACACTTGCCCTAAAACATCCCAATAGAATGAAAGCCATACGAAGAGCTCCCAGATTGGGAAACCACTGCGCAGTTCATCTCATGAACGCTCCAACATAATAATGAGATCGAGGAAGAAGATATCGATCTTACAAAAAGTGATTAGTTTTGAAAAGGAAGAATTTTCTTTTTTTTTTTAAATATAATTTATTTGTTACTTCCTCAAAACATTTGCACATATATATATATATGCCTTTTAAACACTTTGGTCTATTTAGAGTGTCAACATTGATAAACACTAGAAATCAGTCCAATGTAGACTTACGGCGCAAGGTAAAGATCTGTGTTTCTCTTGTTCTTTTTGACTTTTTCCACTCTCTACGTCGCTGTGGCTCATCTCAGCTTCAGTGTTAACTCTGAGTAACTCGCCCGAGGATCCGTTGTCAATCTAGACACCATGCCACAAATCTAGAGTGAATCAAAAGCCTAAAGATTCGCCAATCCACCCTGTCCTTTCCCAATAAATACCTTAAGCTATATTCGCACAAGTTCATCCGCCCTCCCCACATCCCCATTGACCCCCAGGTTAAGAGCGCCCTACGTTCAAATCTGCTCCATCGATTATTACAACGCCACGGATGAAACAGGGCCGCAGATCTGGCTGGAATTGAAAGCATCAAATGTGTGGATCTGAAAAGCAATCAAGTTTTATCTTGGAACAAATAGACGATTTTACACTGACCAAAAAATGTCTCTGAAGAACAAAATGAAAGTATATAAGTTAACAAAAAAGAACTTTTTAAGCATACTAAATTATAGCAACTATGTAGTGGAGAGTTGTTATTTAAAAAAAACAACCTTTATACTCCACATTGTCAACACAAGTGTGTGGGATCTAATGAAGCCCGAAATCATAACATTCTGCAAAATGTTGGAAGCTTGTTTTCGTATCTAGGAAGTCGTCTGCTGTTTTTTTTTTTTTTTTTTTTTTTGTTGTTTTTTTTAAGCGTGCGCAGTTAAAGATGCAAAGTACGGTGCTTTTTATTAGGCTAATGATCTAAACGTGTGATAATTGTGCTCGCTAATCAAAGAAAATAAAATGTTTTAAAAGTATTACAATGTAGCCTCATCACTTTTAATAGAAGTTGAGAACTTTTAAAAATATTTTTTGGTCAAGATAAAAGGAGAACATGTGGCTGTTGAGACCTTTGTGAGCCCTGAATGTTTGGCTGCACACTGGCCAGATTATTCCAGCTTGAGCTAGTGTCAATGGCCTTGCTTTTCCTATCTGGCGCTTTTCTTCTGCCATCACTGTTCTCTTGTTCTCAGCATTGTGTGCTACAGTTTTCACAGCGCCACGCTATGATGCTCTGTCATATGCTTCTGTCTCCCAGGTGGCTGGGTTAATGCTGAACGCTTTCAGAGAAGCTTTAAGGGTGTACCTGAAGCGTTTTTTTTTGTCCACCTTGTAAACACTTTACTTCCCTTAATTGGACTTACAGGAGTCTTTTAGGGATGCGGGGGTCTTCCATTCTGCAGATGTGGCCACACTACTTACATTATAACAATTGCAATGGCAGTAGATTAGATATATCGGTATATGACTAAATGTGATATTCATAATCTCTTTCAATCCTTACGTTAATGTAGAAATGAATTAATTTTCATTCTCTGGCACTGCAAGGAACGATCTTTTTTAAAGGGAAACAGAATTCATTGCAGTCCCCTCAACAGTGTCCACTGAGGCAGTCTGCAGCAATGCTGCCGACCGAGAGGTAACGAGGATCTTCTTTCGAATGCTTAGGGGCTTCCGGTTGTGTCTTCTTATTTTTATTTGACATCTTTGACCCTCATTGCTCTTTGGGAAGTCATTACATATTATGACGTGGCCAACACAAACGCCTCATTACGCCTGATCCGCAGACGATAAAAAAAAGCATGAAACATGTCATCGCTCAGTTTTAAAGACGCCATTACTCACGTTTAACGAAGCCTTAACTCATAACTCAAATTGACAATTTCAGAACGTCTTTGTATTATTTATTGTCCCTTGTATTCCCCCCTCTTTGGTTTCTTTGGTGTTGTTTTTTTCTTTGTTTCTTTCGTTGTGTGTCGGTTCACCTTAAAATAATTAAATTGCGAATGCTTCCCCCATTCCTTCCAGCCCCTACATCTCTCTACAAGTGCTGGCTGTTTGATTGTAAGTGTGTGCGTGTGATAGTATGTGTGAATGTGTGTATGCAGCACTGCAGTGGTAACTTAAAATGGCAGAGGAATGAGAAATGGAGTGGAACGGTTAGGGGCACCCCTGCAGGGGCGGCCTTAGCAGTGCGGAGGGCCCTGGGCAAGAGTCTTGTGCGGGGCCATCAGCAGTAAAGATAGACTATATATTCCGTACCACATCACGCTAGCGGGCTAATCCGTCTCTAACGCTGTAACAATAACAATTCAGTATGTCTCTAACGCCTTGAGCCTTATTTTTTGTTACAAAACATAAAACTTTAATATTGGCCGCTAAAGTGTATTAATGTCTAGGCACAGTA